>JAWRYS010001744.1:0-508397 GCA_034769895.1 Magicicada septendecula
TTCCATTTTATTTGGATCTGTTTTTCTTTTTATTTCCATTGGTGTGTTCTCCCTTATACACAATTTTTTCCCTAACTTTAGTAGCTGGTTTCTCCCATTACTACTCATTTTTCTGAGACCAGAGGCACGTCATCTCTGCTCAGTTTATTTGATTGCTGGACTTTCCAACATTCAATCATAAATACCTTTTTTGTCAACTTGTGACTTAAATTAATAAAAATATACTTTGGGATTGTCCACCTTGTGGTTTGTTTTTAGATCACTTTGGCTTTTTACTCATTCTTCCTTCCGCTGTACCTTTGCTATATACTATCATTTGCTCATACAATTGATTGTTTTTTATTTATTTATATGTTAATTTCATCATTAACTTTTCATTATTCGGTTTTCAATTCTCCTTGTGATCATTTTAATTATCTTAGACATATTCTTTTTTTTTAGTCATTTAGCAAGATTCTGCTTTAGCCATATCTGTATATCGGTTTTATACATAATCTCCCTCTTTTTCTTTGTACCATTTTAGATTTTTTATTTTACTGAATACCTTTGATTTATTATAATTTCAGGTATTTATCTTATCAGTTTTTTGGTCTGATTTTAATTTTGTACATTTCAGTTTGTATTAATTCTTTGTAAGTTAATTTCCTTACACCATAGGAATTTTTGTAGCGTATTCCTATTTTGGTACATTTTGGTTTAATTATTTCATATACTTCACACATCAACTTTTTAATAAATTGTAAATTGATTTCACATAGTAGGAATTTATGTAACTCATTCCTTTGTTTTGATATTTTTTATTTTAGGCCTCATAAGTCATCGAAATGTTATTGCAAGTTGTGCTCACATAATTTTTGAATTTTGACATCTGTATTTTATTTACAGTTACTTGTCCTTCGTGATGACATATGGCCGTACATTTTATTATATATAATTTTATTTTGGTATCAATTCAATTCTCACGGTTGTGGATTTATTATATTATCATTTCCATTCCATATTATAGCCTTCTCCTTTTTGTTCGACACTTCGTTATTATGCACCTCTTCTCCTTCAAGTGTATGATAGTCACACTTATTCTGGATGAAGCTCACATATTTTGGTATCAATTCAATTCTCACGGTTGTGGATTTATTATATTATCATTTCCATTCCATATTATAGCCTTCTCCTTTTTGTTCGACACTTCGTTATTATACACCTCTTCTCCTTCAAGTGTATGATAGTCGCACTTATTCTGGATGAACGTATTCCAGTTATTTAGTTTTCTTCATAGAACTTCTTCATCGACGCTTGGTTGTACACTCCTTTTACTTTTTTGGTGGTTATATTACTTATCTCGTAAGTATTGTTTCCATTGTCCTTTGTGATGACATATGGACCATTTATTACTATATGTGGGACCTTGTTAATTATAAGTTGATCTACTCCTTTTCTCTTTCCTTCATTATTGCCTTCTCTTTTCTGTTACACTCTTTGTTGTCTTTCTCCTCTTCTCCTTCAAATGTCTGATGGGTGACATTTATTCTGGATAAACGTTATTTTAAGTTTGTTATAGTTTAATTTTTTCTTCTATTCCATTGGGTTGCTTGGCTGGTAACTTGAAGATCCGTCCCTTTTCTTGGTTTGTGGTATCTTCTCTTAGTTTACCCATGGTCCATCAGTTCCTCTGCCCTTATGGTTCGGATAACTCTGGAGTGTAGAACTGTTTTCTTACTGGTGAAATAGGTCTCCTCCGTCTTGTACCATAATTCCTCAAGTACCATATGTTCTGTAGTCTTGATGTTTACCGCAAACATTTGATTATTTTGTCCATTAATCAGAGAAGTTAATTGTGCATCTCTCATTAATATTATCTTTGCTTTTTTATTTGGTATTTCCATTTCTGGTGTGCTCCAGTATTTTATTGACCTTGATCTGTTATACTCTGTTTTGTTGTCAGTCATTTCTATTTCTGGCATCTTCCATCCAAGTATTGATTTGTTGAATTTTTCATCCGCTGTTTGGTTCTGAATTCCTTTTATAATTTCCCTCAGAGTCCTCCTACAATCTTTGTACTCTATTAATTTGCTTTGGTAGGTAATGGGCAAATTAAACACATCGATCAGTCCGTTCTTCATCATCTCCATTTCTTCTCTTGTTTTTATTATTTTTCTGTGATGCCTTTTCTCCGTCTTCCTTTCCACGTATTCATCATTTGTTTCGTTGTTATTATTTTCAGGCAGTAATACGCTTTGGTCCTTTTTAAATTCTATCTCCTTACTACCTTCAGAAGTGGTGTCTTGTGGTTCATTTAATGGTTTGAAAATACTGCATAATGAGTCCAATTTTTTATGCAATTCTTCCTTGTCCTTTCTTCTCTCTTTATTCATTTGTCCTAATTGTTCCATCATTAATTTCATCATGCTATCTAACTTCGTTTCTTCTGTTGGTTGTTCTGGCATTTTCTTCTGTTGTTTCACTTTGACTACTTCTTTCTTTATTTGAGTTTTTGGTTTCGGCATTTCCGTGAATTCTTCTACTTGATTATGTACCTTCCTCCAATCACAAATATCTTCTCTGGGTAGTTCGAACATAACCCTTATCCATTCTCTTAGTTCCGTATTTTCTGTTTGTATTGGTTGTTCCGGTTGTCTTATAGATAGTCTCCATTGGTCATATTCCTCCTGTGTAAATTCCTCAGTCACCTGGGCGTATACTCCCGTTCTTTCATTTTTCATTTGTTTTTCATTGTCCCTCCATCTATCCCAATCTTCTTCGGTCATTCTTCTCACATTGTTATCACGTTTTTCGTGGGCTGTCCCGATAGTCTTTTCTTCATTATATTTGGTGTCCAGCTTCCACATTTCGTTATAAATATCTCTTAGTGACATCTGGTCGTTTGGTGATCCCACTGCATTTGCACGACTCATTTGTGCTCTTTCATGATCCGTGGTGTTCTTCTTGATGTACTCCATTTCCTTACTGAATTTTTTAAATAACCTTGTCATCCACTCTGCATAACTCCATTGTTTCTGTTGTTTGGGCATTTTCGTTTGTCGTTGTAGTCTATCTTTTGGTTTCATCTTTTTTCGTCTTTATTCTGTAACCAAAGAATGTCTCTTCATAGCCGCCGTGGGCCTTCTTTTACAGCCTCACCGGTTGGTCGCCAATTCTGTAACGAGATAATGCGGTCGTCCCTGCTACCTTCAAACCTCCCCTGGTATTCGTCAATCTGTAACGAATTATATAAGACGTACCTGCAAAATGTGTACATAAAAAATAATGTGTTTGGATGATTAGTGCGTTCGCCTCGCACCGGGTCGTTACAGTAATTTTGTGGCTAGCGATGTTCGTAGCGTAGTTCTGATTACCTGTATATTACGGCAGTAACCTTACCTGTTATTCTTAGGGGGTGTAATAATCCCGGGTGGCGCCAAGTCGTTTTACAAAACAACTAAAAATTGTGTTTGAACAAGTTATCAGCGCAGCGGGTTGGTGTATTCGAATAATTCCCACTCGCACAGCCGTCTCAATCGTCGCTTCTGACGTATGACTGGCAACTTGCTTACCGCTACAATTTATTCTTCAATACAAGTAATTATTATATAGCACTCCCTATGAAATGATAACGCTGGTTACTCCCTGTAATAAATATCTTTTAATGGGTGATAACTGAAAACATTTACAATTACAACAAAATAATTATCGATTGGTTACATGAGATCTTGTTTTCAGGGCGGCGAATTGATTTAGAAACCATCTAACCTGGCTTCGCTGTTTACGTTAGGCTTATTACAATGTTTCGGTTTCAAAATCCGTGGATTCTTTTGACTATGAGTTAGAGAACTACAGTGATTACAATAAAAATACAATTTACCTTAATCTAAGTGTACAAGAAATATAAAGTGTGCTGTTACAATCTGTTGTGTTGTGTTGTAAAAGTGTTCTGTAAGTTCGTGTTCAATTCTTAGGTTATTCTATGTTAACAAAGTTCATTATGTTTTAATTTGCTTAAATACTCTATGAAAGAGAAATATTATTTTTTTATAGTGTGGTAATTTTACCTTTCAAAATTATTTAAAGTTATTAGGGTTGGTGGAAAATAAATAATTGGATTGTACTTAACAACTCGGCGTGTCTAGGCCTTTGTAGTTGGTTCGAGATAGGAATTGGCTGCATAAAATCAGTTTTCTTGGATTTTGGGCTTCTTTAAATGTGGCGTCTTTTTCGTCTTGTGTTTGGACGTTCTATTTATGGATAATTTCCGTTTATTCAGGTCTTGGGTCTTGTAATATTGGTTGTAGTGGTCATCTGCTTCTTTGATGATCGGTTTTCAGCAACTTTATACTATTATTTTCATGATTTTCACTGAAAAAACTTTCTGCTGAACTCTTGCATCTATCTTGGCTTGGTGACGCTTCGCTTCTTTTTTTTCTACTAATTTCCAACGGTATTTTCTGTCAACAACCGCTGTTTCCATAGTAACTGTATTTTTCGAATAGGCTTATTTTGAGTTGATGTATTGTTATCGAAACTTCGAATCCTTCGTATATCTTCTGATTACTGTCATTCCTCCATCTTCCTTTCTGGTTATTAAATATTGTCACTATAGTATTTATTCTCGTTCATAGATTATTTTGATACCTCACAAGCTTGGGTAATATCAGATTTTAAGTTTTTACAATTATGTTAATGCTTGTTAATTACATTTCTTTTTATATAATAATGCCTATTACAATATTTTGTGTTATAAATGATCTACAATTTATTCTTGGTGATTCCTTCACCTCAGATTTTCTAAATTCTTACTCAATTTGTTATAATTTTTGTTTGTTTGGTTCTGACAGTTATGTTTTTTTTCTAGGCCTAAGTAGCCATTATAATAATTTACTTATTTCGTTCAAATCACATTTTGGTTCAGCCTATTTGGCCTTACTTTGTTATTTTTATTAGTTGTGTTGTGTTTTGAGTCTGTAGGTGTGTTGTTTATTATTCAATATTGCTTTCCCTATTTCAATCTTAAAAATATAACATTAGGCTTATGGACTGCACATTGCATTCAGCCATATCCTCTTATAACAATAACATGAACACAATTTTTTATAAGTTATTAGAGTTATTGTTTTGATTAAGAAATATCATCACTCACTCCTAACTTATCCTTATTTGCTAATTTTTTAGTTTATAACACATATTATTTGTGTTGTGATAAACAACATCACTTGTTATTAAATTAATAATAGTCCTTTATAAATTAGGTATCTTTGTTAGTTTTTTGACTTCTCAATCTCTAAACAATTTTTATATTCCCTCCATGGTAACACCTTCAATTTATTCTATTCTGGAATCCTCCCTTATTACTTACTACTGGCTATAATTAAACTTAGCTCTATTGAACATCTTTTATAAATAAAAAGTCATCATCACTTCTAGTGTTTACTATACCTTATACTATAATTCACTCTTAATACTATTTATTCATCAGCTATTTATGCACTGTTTATTTCCAACTTTTACCTTACCTTCACTTGTAAATTACTTATTGTTAATTATAACTTCACTAGTGTCACACTTCACTTTGGGGTTCTTACACCTACACTATTGCACTGTATCACTGTTTATATCATTTGTTTGATAGTGGGTGACCCCTATACTTATTTCTCTTTCATGACTTAATCCTAATGACAATTAATACTTAATAACTAATACTTACTAACTAATAACAATTCTAATTTGTGGTTTCTGGTTGCCTTTTTAATGGGTAGTAACCGTTATCTCTCCTTCCTCCTGATAACCCTTGTTTTGGTTTCAATGTTCTTGTTGAGTGCTATTTTACTTATTTTGGTGAACCATTCTTGGTTTTCACTTTTGCTTGTCTCCCTCCTTCTTCATTTTCCTTGTTTGTTTAATATATTAGGTCTTTTCAACCGTTTCTTTGGACATTTTTGGGGTCATTTAAACCCATAAACTTGTTTCCTTGTGGTTTAGGTTTATTATTTTCTCATTCTCGTTGTTTATTTGTGGTTCCCTTCTTGTTTGTTTCTTTGATGTTGGGTCAATCATGTCAAAACATTTACGTTTGAATAAGTAGGTTACGTGGTTCCCTTCTTTATGTTTAGGTTGTTGGCTCAATCATGTCAAAATATTTACATTGGAATAAGTAGGTTACGTGGTTCCCTTCTTTATGCTTAGGTTGTTGGCTCAATCATGTCACAATATTTATATTTGAATAAGTAGGTTACGTGGTTCCCTTCTTTATGCTTAGGTTGTTGGCTCAATCACTTGGGTTAGGTTAAAGTCGTCGTATTGTCGTGTTATATTCCTTATTTGTTGTTTAAAATCAATCAGTTTATTTGATAAGAAGTATTTTTACGATTATAAATATATTTTTTATCTCTGGTACGGGGTTGGCTATTTGTGTTGTGACATAATGCCTCTCCTTTAAAATTGATCATTTTGATAAAACACTAGTATAGTTTTTTATGAAATTATCAGTTATAGATAATCTTTTTCCTTTTCTTTCTTGGTTGTTTCTCCATTCTTTGTTTCTCTTCTTACTGAATTCATTCCATTTTATTTGGATCTGTTTTTCTTTTTATTTCCATTGGTGTGTTCTCCCTTATACACAATTTTTTCCCTAACTTTAGTAGCTGGTTTCTCCCATTACTACTCATTTTTCTGAGACCAGAGGCACGTCATCTCTGCTCAGTTTATTTGATTGCTGGACTTTCCAACATTCAATCATAAATACCTTTTTTGTCAACTTGTGACTTAAATTAATAAAAATATACTTTGGGATTGTCCACCTTGTGGTTTGTTTTTAGATCACTTTGGCTTTTTACTCATTCTTCCTTCCGCTGTACCTTTGCTATATACTATCATTTGCTCATACAATTGATTGTTTTTTATTTATTTATATGTTAATTTCATCATTAACTTTTCATTATTCGGTTTTCAATTCTCCTTGTGATCATTTTAATTATCTTAGACATATTCTTTTTTTTTAGTCATTTAGCAAGATTCTGCTTTAGCCATATCTGTATATCGGTTTTATACATAATCTCCCTCTTTTTCTTTGTACCATTTTAGATTTTTTATTTTACTGAATACCTTTGATTTATTATAATTTCAGGTATTTATCTTATCAGTTTTTTGGTCTGATTTTAATTTTGTACATTTCAGTTTGTATTAATTCTTTGTAAGTTAATTTCCTTACACCATACGAATTTTTGTAGCGTATTCCTATTTTGGTACATTTTGGTTTAATTATTTCATATACTTCACACATCAACTTTTTAATAAATTGTAAATTGATTTCACATAGTAGGAATTTATGTAACTCATTCCTTTGTTTTGATATTTTTTATTTTAGGCCTCATAAGTCATCGAAATGTTATTGCAAGTTGTGCTCACATAATTTTTGAATTTTGACATCTGTATTTTATTTACAGTTACTTGTCCTTCCTGATGACATATGGCCGTACATTTTATTATATATAATTTTATTTTGGTATCAATTCAATTCTCACGGTTGTGGATTTATTATATTATCATTTCCATTCCATATTATAGCCTTCTCCTTTTTGTTCGACACTTCGTTATTATGCACCTCTTCTCCTTCAAGTGTATGATAGTCACACTTATTCTGGATGAAGCTCACATATTTTGGTATCAATTCAACTGTCACGGTTGTGGATTTATTATATTATCATTTCCATTCCATATTATAGCCTTCTCCTTTTTGTTCGACACTTCGTTATTATGCACCTCTTCTCCTTCAAGTGTATGATAGTCGCACTTATTCTGGATGAACATATTCCAGTTATTTAGTTTTCTTCATAGAACTTCTTCATCGACACTTGGTTGTACACTCCTTTTACTTTTTTGGTGGTTATATTACTTATCTCGTAAGTATTGTTTCCATTGTCCTTTGTGATGACATATGGACCATTTATTACTATATGTGGGACCTTGTTAATTATAAGTTGATCTACTCCTTTTCTCTTTCCTTCATTATTGCCTTCTCTTTTCTGTTACACTCTTTGTTGTCTTTCTCCTCTTCTCCTTCAAATGTCTGATGGGTGACATTTATTCTGGATAAACGTTATTTTAAGTTTGTTATAGTTTAATTTTTTCTTCTATTCCATTGGGTTGCTTGGCTGGTAACTTGAAGATCCGTCCCTTTTCTTGGTTTGTGGTATCTTCACTTAGTTTACCCATGGTCCATCAGTTCCTCTGCCCTTATGGTTCGGATAACTCTGGAGTGTAGAACTGTTTTCTTACTGGTGAAATAGGTCTCCTCCGTCTTGTACCATAATTCCTCAAGTACCATATGTTCTGTAGTCTTGATGTTTACCGCAAACATTTGATTATTTTGTCCATTAATCAGAGAAGTTAATTGTGCATCTCTCATTAATATTATCTTTGCTTTTTTATTTGGTATTTCCATTTCTGGTGTGCTCCAGTATTTTATTGACCTTGATCTGTTATACTCTGTTTTGTTGTCAGTCATTTCTATTTCTGGCATCTTCCATCCAAGTATTGATTTGTTGAATTTTTCATCCGCTGTTTGGTTCTGAATTCCTTTTATAATTTCCCTCAGAGTCCTCCTACAATCTTTGTACTCTATTAATTTGCTTTGGTAGGTAATGGGCAAATTAAACACATCGATCAGTCCGTTCTTCATCATCTCCATTTCTTCTCTTGTTTTTATTATTTTTCTGTGATGCCTTTTCTCCGTCTTCCTTTCCACGTATTCATCATTTGTTTCGTTGTTATTATTTTCAGGCAGTAATACGCTTTGGTCCTTTTTAAATTCTATCTCCTTACTACCTTCAGAAGTGGTGTCTTGTGGTTCATTTAATGGTTTGAAAATACTGCATAATGAGTCCAATTTTTTATGCAATTCTTCCTTGTCCTTTCTTCTCTCTTTATTCATTTGTTCTAATTGTTCCATCATTAATTTCATCATGCTATCTAACTTCGTTTCTTCTGTTGGTTGTTCTGGCATTTTCTTCTGTTGTTTCACTTTGACTACTTCTTTCTTTATTTGAGTTTTTGGTTTCGGCATTTCCGTGAATTCTTCTACTTGATTATGTACCTTCCTCCAATCACAAATATCTTCTCTGGGTAGTTCGAACATAACCCTTATCCATTCTCTTAGTTCCGTAT
The DNA here is from genome assembly GCA_034769895.1 of Magicicada septendecula. Classification (NCBI taxonomy): domain Eukaryota; kingdom Metazoa; phylum Arthropoda; class Insecta; order Hemiptera; family Cicadidae; genus Magicicada; species Magicicada septendecula. The sequence goes on from JAWRYS010001744.1 coordinate 9,154, forward strand.
TTTCTGTTTGTATTGGTTGTTCCGGTTGTCTTATAGATAGTCCCCATTGGTCATATTCCTCCTGTGTAAATTCCTCAGTCACCTGGGCGTATACTCCCGTTCTTTCATTTTTCATTTGTTTTTCATTGTCCCTCCATCTATCCCAATCTTCTTCGGTCATTCTTCTCACATTATCACGTTTTTCGTGGGCTGTCCCGATAGTCTTTTCTTCATTATATTTGGTGTCCAGCTTCCACATTTCGTTATAAATATCTCTTAGTGACATCTGGTCATTTGGTGATCCCACTGCATTTGCACGACTCATTTGTGCTCTTTCATGATCCGTGGTGTTCTTCTTGATGTACTCCATTTCCTTACTGAATTTTTTAAATAACCTTGTCATCCACTCTGCATAACTCCATTGTTTCTGTTGTTTGGGCATTTTCGTTTGTCGTTGTAGTCTATCTTTTGGTTTCATCTTTTTTCGTCTTTATTCTGTAACCAAAGAATGTCTCTTCATAGCCGCCGTGGGCCTTCTTTTACAGCCTCACCGGTTGGTCGCCAATTCTGTAACGAGATAATGCGGTCGTCCCTGCTACCTTCAAACCTCCCCTGGTATTCGTCAATCTGTAACGAATTATATAAGACGTACCTGCAAAATGTGTACATAAAAAATAATGTGTTTGGATGATTAGTGCGTTCGCCTCGCACCGGGTCGTTACAATAATTTTGTGGCTAGCGATGTTCGTAGCGTAATTCTGATTACCTGTATATTACGGCAGTAACCTTACCTGTTATTCTTAGGGGGTGTAATAATCCCGGGTGGCGCCAAGTCGTTTTACAAAACAACTAAAAATTGTGTTTGAACAAGTTATCAGCGCAGCGGGTTGGTGTATTCGAATAATTCCCACTCGCACAGCCGTCTCAATCGTCGCTTCTGACGTATGACTGGCAACTTGCTTACCGCTACAATTTATTCTTCAATACAAGTAATTATTATATAGCACTCCCTATGAAATGATAACGCTGGTTACTCCCTGTAATAAATATCTTTTAATGGGTGATAACTGAAAACATTTACAATTACAACAAAATAATTATCGATTGGTTACATGAGATCTTGTTTTCAGGGCGGCGAATTGATTTAGAAACCATCTAACCTGGCTTCGCTGTTTACGTTAGGCTTATTACAATGTTTCGGTTTCAAAATCCGTGGATTCTTTTGACTATGAGTTAGAGAACTACAGTGATTACAATAAAAATACAATTTACCTTAATCTAAGTGTACAAGAAATATAAAGTGTGCTGTTACAATCTGTTGTGTTGTGTTGTAAAAGTGTTCTGTAAGTTCGTGTTCAATTCTTAGGTTATTCTATGTTAACAAAGTTCATTATGTTTTAATTTGCTTAAATACTCTATGAAAGAGAAATATTATTTTTTTATAGTGTGGTAATTTTACCTTTCAAAATTATTTAAAGTTATTAGGGTTGGTGGAAAATAAATAATTGGATTGTACTTAACAACTCGACGTGTCTAGGCCTTTGTAGTTGGTTCGAGATAGGAATTGGCTGCATAAAATCAGTTTTCTTGGATTTTGGGCTTCTTTAAATGTGGCGTCTTTTTCGTCTTGTGTTTGGACGTTCTATTTATGGATAATTTCCGTTTATTCAGGTCTTGGGTCTTGTAATATTGGTTGTAGTGGTCATCTGCTTCTTTGATGATCGGTTTTCAGCAACTTTATACTATTATTTTCATGATTTTCACTGAAAAAACTTTCTGCTGAACTCTTGCATCTATCTTGGCTTGGTGACGCTTCGCTTCTTTTTTTTCTACTAATTTCCAACGGTATTTTCTGTCAACAACCGCTGTTTCCATAGTAACTGTATTTTTCGAATAGGCTTATTTTGAGTTGATGTATTGTTATCGAAACTTCGAATCCTTCGTATATCTTCTGATTACTGTCATTCCTCCATCTTCCTTTCTGGTTATTAAATATTGTCACTATAGTATTTATTCTCGTTCATAGATTATTTTGATACCTCACAAGCTTGGGTAATATCAGATTTTAAGTTTTTACAATTATGTTAATGCTTGTTAATTACATTTCTTTTTATATAATAATGCCTATTACAATATTTTGTGTTATAAATGATCTACAATTTATTCTTGGTGATTCCTTCACCTCAGATTTTCTAAATTCTTACTCAATTTGTTATAATTTTTGTTTGTTTGGTTCTGACAGTTATGTTTTTTTTCTAGGCCTAAGTAGCCATTATAATAATTTACTTATTTCGTTCAAATCACATTTTGGTTCAGCCTATTTGGCCTTACTTTGTTATTTTTATTAGTTGTGTTGTGTTTTGAGTCTGTAGGTGTGTTGTTTATTATTCAATATTCCTTTCCCTATTTCAATCTTAAAAATATAACATTAGGCTTATGGACTGCACATTGCATTCAGCCATATCCTCTTATAACAATAACATGAACACAATTTTTTATAAGTTATTAGAGTTATTGTTTTGATTAAGAAATATCATCACTCACTCCTAACTTATCCTTATTTGCTAATTTTTTAGTTTATAACACATATTATTTGTGTTGTGATAAACAACATCACTTGTTATTAAATTAATAATAGTCCTTTATAAATTAGGTATCTTTGTTAGTTTTTTGACTTCTCAATCTCTAAACAATTTTTATATTCCCTCCATGGTAACACCTTCAATTTATTCTATTCTGGAATCCTCCCTTATTACTTACTACTGGCTATAATTAAACTTAGCTCTATTGAACATCTTTTATAAATAAAAAGTCATCATCACTTCTAGTGTTTACTATACCTTATACTATAATTCACTCTTAATACTATTTATTCATCAGCTATTTATGCACTGTTTATTTCCAACTTTTACCTTACCTTCACTTGTAAATTACTTATTGTTAATTATAACTTCACTAGTGTCACACTTCACTTTGGGGTTCTTACACCTACACTATTGCACTGTATCACTGTTTATATCATTTGTTTGATAGTGGGTGACCCCTATACTTATTTCTCTTTCATGACTTAATCCTAATGACAATTAATACTTAATAACTAATACTTACTAACTAATAACAATTCTAATTTGTGGTTTCTGGTTGCCTTTTTAATGGGTAGTAACCGTTATCTCTCCTTCCTCCTGATAACCCTTGTTTTGGTTTCAATGTTCTTGTTGAGTGCTATTTTACTTATTTTGGTGAACCATTCTTGGTTTTCACTTTTGCTTGTCTCCCTCCTTCTTCATTTTCCTTGTTTGTTTAATATATTAGGTCTTTTCAACCGTTTCTTTGGACATTTTTGGGGTCATTTAAACCCATAAACTTGTTTCCTTGTGGTTTAGGTTTATTATTTTCTCATTCTCGTTGTTTATTTGTGGTTCCCTTCTTGTTTGTTTCTTTGATGTTGGGTCAATCATGTCAAAACATTTACGTTTGAATAAGTAGGTTACGTGGTTCCCTTCTTTATGTTTAGGTTGTTGGCTCAATCATGTCAAAATATTTACATTGGAATAAGTAGGTTACGTGGTTCCCTTCTTTATGCTTAGGTTGTTGGCTCAATCATGTCACAATATTTATATTTGAATAAGTAGGTTACGTGGTTCCCTTCTTTATGCTTAGGTTGTTGGCTCAATCACTTGGGTTAGGTTAAAGTCGTCGTATTGTCGTGTTATATTCCTTATTTGTTGTTTAAAATCAATCAGTTTATTTGATAAGAAGTATTTTTACGATTATAAATATATTTTTTATCTCTGGTACGGGGTTGGCTATTTGTGTTGTGACATAATGCCTCTCCTTTAAAATTGATCATTTTGATAAAACACTAGTATAGTTTTTTATGAAATGATCAGTTATAGATAATCTTTTTCCTTTTCTTTCTTGGTTGTTTCTCCATTCTTTGTTTCTCTTCTTACTGAATTCATTCCATTTTATTTGGATCTGTTTTTCTTTTTATTTCCATTGGTGTGTTCTCCCTTATACACAATTTTTTCCCTAACTTTAGTAGCTGGTTTCTCCCATTACTACTCATTTTTCTGAGACCAGAGGCACGTCATCTCTGCTCAGTTTATTTGATTGCTGGACTTTCCAACATTCAATCATAAATACCTTTTTTGTCAACTTGTGACTTAAATTAATAAAAATATACTTTGGGATTGTCCACCTTGTGGTTTGTTTTTAGATCACTTTGGCTTTTTACTCATTCTTCCTTCCGCTGTACCTTTGCTATATACTATCATTTGCTCATACAATTGATTGTTTTTTATTTATTTATATGTTAATTTCATCATTAACTTTTCATTATTCGGTTTTCAATTCTCCTTGTGATCATTTTAATTATCTTAGACATATTCTTTTTTTTTAGTCATTTAGCAAGATTCTGCTTTAGCCATATCTGTATATCGGTTTTATACATAATCTCCCTCTTTTTCTTTGTACCATTTTAGATTTTTTATTTTACTGAATACCTTTGATTTATTATAATTTCAGGTATTTATCTTATCAGTTTTTTGGTCTGATTTTAATTTTGTACATTTCAGTTTGTATTAATTCTTTGTAAGTTAATTTCCTTACACCATACGAATTTTTGTAGCGTATTCCTATTTTGGTACATTTTGGTTTAATTATTTCATATACTTCACACATCAACTTTTTAATAAATTGTAAATTGATTTCACATAGTAGGAATTTATGTAACTCATTCCTTTGTTTTGATATTTTTTATTTTAGGCCTCATAAGTCATCGAAATGTTATTGCAAGTTGTGCTCACATAATTTTTGAATTTTGACATCTGTATTTTATTTACAGTTACTTGTCCTTCCTGATGACATATGGCCGTACATTTTATTATATATAATTTTATTTTGGTATCAATTCAATTCTCACGGTTGTGGATTTATTATATTATCATTTCCATTCCATATTATAGCCTTCTCCTTTTTGTTCGACACTTCGTTATTATGCACCTCTTCTCCTTCAAGTGTATGATAGTCACACTTATTCTGGATGAAGCTCACATATTTTGGTATCAATTCAACTGTCACGGTTGTGGATTTATTATATTATCATTTCCATTCCATATTATAGCCTTCTCCTTTTTGTTCGACACTTCGTTATTATGCACCTCTTCTCCTTCAAGTGTATGATAGTCGCACTTATTCTGGATGAACATATTCCAGTTATTTAGTTTTCTTCATAGAACTTCTTCATCGACGCTTGGTTGTACACTCCTTTTACTTTTTTGGTGGTTATATTACTTATCTCGTAAGTATTGTTTCCATTGTCCTTTGTGATGACATATGGACCATTTATTACTATATGTGGGACCTTGTTAATTATAAGTTGATCTACTCCTTTTCTCTTTCCTTCATTATTGCCTTCTCTTTTCTGTTACACTCTTTGTTGTCTTTCTCCTCTTCTCCTTCAAATGTCTGATGGGTGACATTTATTCTGGATAAACGTTATTTTAAGTTTGTTATAGTTTAATTTTTTCTTCTATTCCATTGGGTTGCTTGGCTGGTAACTTGAAGATCCGTCCCTTTTCTTGGTTTGTGGTATCTTCACTTAGTTTACCCATGGTCCATCAGTTCCTCTGCCCTTATGGTTCGGATAACTCTGGAGTGTAGAACTGTTTTCTTACTGGTGAAATAGGTCTCCTCCGTCTTGTACCATAATTCCTCAAGTACCATATGTTCTGTAGTCTTGATGTTTACCGCAAACATTTGATTATTTTGTCCATTAATCAGAGAAGTTAATTGTGCATCTCTCATTAATATTATCTTTGCTTTTTTATTTGGTATTTCCATTTCTGGTGTGCTCCAGTATTTTATTGACCTTGATCTGTTATACTCTGTTTTGTTGTCAGTCATTTCTATTTCTGGCATCTTCCATCCAAGTATTGATTTGTTGAATTTTTCCCTTTTGATTTGTTTTTATTTGTGGTTCCCTTCTTGTTTGTTTCTTTGATGTTGGGTCAATCATGTCAAAACATTTACGTTTGAATAAGTAGGTTACGTGGTTCCCTTCTTTATGCTTAGGTTGTTGGCTCAATCATGTCACAATATTTACATTTGAATAAGTAGGTTACGTGGTTCCCTTCTTTATGCTTAGGTTGTTGGCTCAATCACTTGGGTTAGGTTAAAGTCGTCGTATTGTCGTGTTATATTCCTTATTTGTTATTTAAAATCAATCAGTTTATTTGATAAGAAGTATTTTTACGATTATAAATATATTTTTTATCTCTGGTACGGGGTTGGCTATTTGTGTCGTGACAATATATATTTTTTCTTACAAAAAGTTTCAAACAACATTTCAAACATAAAAACAAGAGCACAAACAACGTTTTCAGTAATTATTGTCAAAAACTTAATCGTCATCCAGTTCATTTTTATTGGCACATGTTCCGCAGAGATAAACTGTTTTCGCCAAATGAGTTTTGCATGTAAAAGCAGAACATTCTGAGCAACTAATCGTAGTGTAGTTGTTTTTTGCTCTTCCGCATGAAGTGCATCGTCCTTTTCCTTTTTTTGCGGGTGGTTGCATTTCCTGCTCCTCGTTTATTCCGTCCGAAGAAAGCACTCTACGAATTATTGCTTTTGAATGCAGAGGTAGACTTCGTAAGTTTGCACGATCTTGAAGGTGTGGCTTCATAAGAGACGTCGCTAAGTTTTTCAAAAATATTCTTCTAAACTTGGGAGAAGCACTGGGTTCAGAGAAATTCAAAAGGATTTGTGCATTTATGCCTGCCACGTTTTGAAGCACAAAAAAAGTTGCCATCGTCCATCTCTTTGTTTTACGGGCTACGGTATAATTGCCACCGAGTTGGTCTACTACATCCACTCCACCTTTGAACTTATTATAGTCCATGATTATTTTTGGTTTTTGTGTCTCTGAATCAATTTTATCATCGTCGTGTGCGGTGCTGAGAAGAATTACACATTTATTTTTTTTTGGTCGTGTAAGAAACCATCGGGACATCTTTTTGAAAACAAAAAATTGAAGTTCCAACTTCTCTTGTTTTCGTTGGCTGCAATTGAAAAGGGATTTCTTTTTTGTTCTTTTTTAGTGTACCCACGAGGGTAATACCACTGGCGAGGAGAGATTTGGCTAAAGGATAACTAGTGTACCAGTTATCGGTAGTCAGGTTTCTGTTAGAACCTTTATAGCGGCTAATCAGCCTATTGACGATATCCAAGCTCGCATTCGAAGCTTCATACGGTCCAGGAGGTTGAGTGCCACAGTACATTTCCAATTTCAAGCAATAAAAAGTTCGCGAATCAACAACTGCAAATATTTTTAGGCCATACTTGGCCGGCTTATTAGGAATGTATTGAATGAAAGAGCACCTGCCACGAAATGGCTCTAACTTTTCATCAACCGTCAGTTGATCCCCAGGCGAATAAAATTTATCACAGTTGTCACTGAAAGTCGTAAAACTCCCGTATTGCGGCTAACTTATCGGCTGTTTTTCGAGTAAGTCTTGTGGATGTGTCATCGAATCTTATGGAAGCTAGAAGGTATCTGAATCGTTTCAGCCCCATCACCCCTTGCAATATTTGAATGCCAGTGCCATCCCGAGCCCATGCTTCGTCGAGATGTATTTTAGACATTTTTTTGTATCCTAATAAGAATAAAATCCCAATGACAGCCATTATTTCTGATCTGCTTGTGTCCTTTGCACTATTTTTTGAGATTTTCTTAGGGTCCTCCATTGTTCTGTTACGCTGTATGTACATGTTAGTGTATTTCACTAGAGAATCAATCATGTCTAAGTTTATAATCTTCAAGAAAGCGGAAATTTCGTCTTTCACGTCGGCACAGTCTTTGGAAGCCAGAAGTACTTGTTTCACAATATTTTTACTAGGCGTACGCGAAAATTTACTTTTTATAGGGCCCTTCTTCCATTTATAAATTTCACTGATTTCCTTTACGACCCTTCCTCTTACTTTCTTCTTTTTGTAAATAGTTTTAGTAAAAAAATCGTCATCGGTATCACTCACCTCGTCGTCAGAAGTCCTTGGAAGTGGCTGAGGAAGATCACCATCTATTTCGGAATCACTATTGTGGTCACTCTGTTCGATAATCTCACATTCGTCAATATCAGATGATTGAATGTCAGTGTCAACGCCTGTATTTTGCTTCTCTTCATCCGACAGTTCACGTAAAACACGTTCGAAATCTTCGGGCCGCACAATTTCATTCCACGACATAGTTGGAGGGGTGGCGTACGGAGTACGCCAAACCGACCGGCAAGTAAAAGACGTCACTACTTCGGCTTGCGATAACAGACTGGTGAAATTCAAATGGATCATTGTGCTAGGAGGGAGTTGGTAGGAGGGTACTGAGGGGGCCGTGCCTTGATGATTGGTAGGTTTTCATTTACAGCAAAACTTGCGTGGCTGGCGTACTCTATACGCCTACCCGGGCAATTAAGGGTTAACTTTCAATTTTACTGTATCTACCTCAGTTCTAAAAATGATATTTTCGGAGTTTAGCAGAACAGTTATGGCTACTTGGTTTATCATGTCCATCGATTTTTCTGATGTGGAGAGCATTACCTCTTCTCCTCCGATTGTCAAGACATTGTTTTCAACTATAAATCCGTATGTGTTCGTAACGTCCACACAAAGAATTGCTTCATCCACAATGTCTGCAACAAGTACTTGGTGATTAAACTCAAGTCGACCAAGGCGTAGGTGTATCTCCACTTTTCCAAACACTTTTACAGGCCGTCTAGTAGCTGTTCACAAGCTGCAAGAGCACCAGATTGGTTTGAGATCTTTCACCATGTCGGGCCGCACAATGAAAACTGCTGCGCCTGTGTCAACTGTAATCGAGGTTGGCCTTTCTTGAACAAGTCCGGTAACCACGAAGCTCCCGCTGTTTTTCTGACGTGTAGAAATTGCGTATTGTCTAGGGACTTCATTCCTCCAGTTAGTCAGCACATGCCTCGTTGTACTGACTACTGCATGTTTCCCTGCTGCTGAATTCTAACCCAACAATCTCGTTGTAGATGTCCCAAGTTTCCCACATCTATAACACTTTGGTCTTCCGTGCTTTATTTTATTCTGTGGTGCCGACCATCGAGTCTCTGTTCCTTTTTCTTCTTCCTCGTCTGTGCCATTGCGATCTTATAGCGCGCACTTTATGACTTGTCCACCCTGATGCTGATTTGGTGACCTCAAACTGCAAAACATGTACCAAGGCATCCACACTATTCTGGTGTCTTGCCATTCGTAACACTTGCTATAGTTCGTTATCTTGGATACCGGCAGTAAACAGTGAGATGAAGTAACCTCAAATTATGTAGGCTAACCTGTATTGTCAGATCAAAATGTCTCTTCATTTTCTATATTATTCAATTCAGATCCAGATTTGATATTAAATTACCATAATATGTTATCTTCAGTCAAGAAGTTGTCAGTCACTTTGTAATATAAAATTACAAAAAAAAATCACTCAAAAATTCAAACACCCCACATGCCAACACTATACCAAATGTGTAGTTCACAACAAGGAACCATTACAAACATTGACATGTAAAGCATCAGAAATTAGCAGTTTTGAGATAACAATGCCATCTGTCAGTAATGCACTGAACTAATGTTGAATTGTAAAGAAACAGTATGCATGCAGCAATCAAAAATATGCTAGATGAAATAACCTATGAGCTTTAAATATAACTTACAATTTGTGAAATGCCAAGCTACATTAACTTAGGGGACATAGCGACACGAATCATTTTGCCAAGCACTATGACCCCCAGGACTCTGTCATCATGAAGGTTGTAGCAGCCACACAAAAATCTTGTGTGAGAAGTATAATCTATGTATGGCCAGAAACAAAGACTTTCAAATTATTTAAACTAAACATACATATATCACCGTAGCTGACGCAGTGATAAATTTAATTAGAGGATAAATGTGTATCAATAATGTCACACTACATTACAATGTATAATTTCACAATTTTAATTTGTACGGTAAAATTTTGTTACAAATTTCACTAGTTTTGTAGTGACAAATATTATAGACATATTACATATTTGCAGTGGGAATATTACATCATAAATTAATTTATTTGTATAATTATGCTTGTTTAAGTGTTTCTGTTTAAAAATATATTCATAAGATTTATTACATTGCTAAAATTACTTGGGAAATACAAACTATTCTTACATACCACACAGTAATGGTTTGTAATAGAATAATGGATTAATTTACACTCAAAATGTACAAACAGAAAATTTTGTTACAAACATCAGTTATTTTATGCCACCATGTTATTTATAACACAAGAGGCTATGCCAAATTAAATACTTTTGTAGAAACAACTCACTGGTATTTCTTAACATTTTCACGGCTCTGGGCATACATGTATGCCCTGCTGCTGGCAAGCCCAGCCGGCTCTGGGTGTACACGTATGCTCGCAGTTTTCGACTCGCGGCTCTTGGCATATATTTATTTTTGCCGTTAGTGGTATCTGTTAGCCTTCCTTTGCACCTTTTGTTTCGATATACACTTGATATAGTGCATAATATGTCTTTATTTCAATTTCTCTACCGCAAGTATTGTTCTCAACTCTGCCTGCCCTGGTACCGTTACTTTCTGTCTGTTTTTAGTGTGTATGCGTCTTTGATTCAAATTCGCTACCTCTGCTATTGTTCTCAACTTAGCCTGCCCAGGTACCGTTACTGTATGTCTGTTTTTAGTTCATATGAGTCTTTGTTTCAAATTCCCTACCACGGCTACTGTTCTCAACTTTGCGTGCTAGGTATAATTACTTTTTGTATGTTGAACATCTATTCAGTCTTGTTTGTGCTTTCTCTTTAGCAAACAGTTGGTGTGAATGTTGCATTTACAATGGCACAGAATTACTTATCCGAGAAGGAAGTTATGGATTTATTGATGAAGAGTAGTGGCGAGGAAGGCATTTTCTCAGATGAAGATATGGATGCTCCCGGGCCTTCTCATAATCGTTCAACACCACGTGCAGCTTCATCAGAAAAAGAAACATCAGCAGGAGAAGAAGATGAAGAAGAAGAAGAAAGAGGTAAGAAATCTTCAGAAGCGAAAAAGAATTTGATTGGTCTGCCAACAGTCCTGTGACAAAATGTCACTCTTTTGATAAAGCAGTTAGCAGGTTACGAATTAGTTTCGAAGACAGCAACTCACTTTGATTTTTTAAAATATTTTTCCCCCTAGAATTTATTTCTGTCTTTTGCACAGAAATAAATAATTATTACAAATTTGTTGCCACAAAATTGACAACATTACCATCCCAATTGTCCCGATGAAAAGATATAGAGCCTCCAGAATTTTATTGCTTCTTGGCGTGTTCACTGCTGCTGCCAAGAGTGAAAAATTTAGAAATAGACGAATATTGAGCAAAGGATTTGCTATTACTGATGCCGATATTTCCCCAAATTGTCTAGGGACCGATTTAAACTAATTCTGTGACTTTTACATTTTTGTGACAATTCGACCCCTACTCAAGATAGCCTTGCAAAACTACAGCTTATAGTCAAACATACAAGAAAAAAATTTAGAAGCTTTAAATCCATTTGAAAATTTAGTAATTGACGAAAGTTTGTTGCTATTCAAAGGTCATCTCCAATTCAAACAGTATATACCCAAAAAAGTAGCCATTTCGGTATTAAAATTTTTGTTCTTTGTGATGTAGAAAGCAATTATATTATTGATTACATTATCTCCACTGGTGCGGGCACAGAAATTATGTCTGGAAACGCTGAATGGGGAAAATCAGGTGATGTAATTTTGTAGTTGCCGTATTTGAACCGAGGTCACGCCATTTATCTTGATAATTGGTATTTGAATTCTGATTTGTTTTTATGGCTCAATGAAAAATTGACAAGTACTGTTGGTACAGTGCAAAAAAATAGAAGAAACGTCCCACAGATATCCGAGAAACTGAAAAAAGGTGAAATACTGTTCAGGTCATCTGGAACACTTCTTGCACGAAGATTGATGGACAACAAAGAAGTTTGGATGCTTTCTACTGTGCATGGACCACATATGGTAGAAACTGACAAAAAAGAACATACAACTGGCCAGAAAAAAATTAAACCTGTGTGTGGTAGACTATAATAAATCAATGGGTGCCATGGACATAACAGACATGATGCTAAGTTCGGTACAGTGCATATGTAAAACAAAGTGGTATAACAAATTTTTTTTCATGTGATGGATTTGTGTGTGGTCAACGCAAAAACAATGTTTGAAATACACAAAAAACAAAAATCGCCCCTTGCTAAATTTCATTTAGAAATTAACCGCCAGTTGCTAGATAAATTTCATCGGGAATTACAAAAAAATATGGGTGGATGAAGAACAAGAGGAGTCTCCATTTTGACTGGAACAGAAAGATGGTCATTACCCAGCATTTCTTCCAGGAATAGAAAAAAGAAATACCCCAAAGACGGTGTGTGGTCTGTGCATCTCATTCAAAATGAAAAATGACGCGAATTAGATGCAAAAAGTCTGATGTTGGACTTTGCATGGTGCCATGTTTTGAAAAATACCATACGTTAAAAAATAATTAGATATAATAATTAAAAACATTTGCTTTAACAATTTAATGTAGAAATTGTAACTTTTATGATAAATAAACAATAACAAAAAATAAATATATAAAACAAAAAATTAAATTTAAAAGTTTTTAATTCAGCCAGTGGCAGTCCAAAGTCTGCATTAAAAATGAGGATGGGAAACTTTTAAATAAAGCAAAATAATCGTTAAAATACGTAAAGTTTGAGTTAGGCAGGAAGAGCACTGTAATTGCTTAACCTACAAGCGCCCCACTGCTGCGACAGCTGTCAGCCGTTCCATTATCAAGGTCGCTCACCACTCCTCGCCGCAAAAAGGTTAATGCCAGAATGTATTAACTTGTGTCGTGACAAAGAGTATGATGTAGTAAATGAATTTGAACAAACATCGCACTGGTACTAATGCCAGAATGTATTAACTTGTGTTTTGTCAAACCGCCTGAATGAGTAAATGATTTTGAACAAACATCGCACTGGTGCTTAATGCCAGAATGTATTAACTAGTGTTTTGTCAAATAGTTTGAGGTAGTAAATGATTGTGGACAAATATCATACTTGTACTTCTTAATGCCAGAATGTATTAGCTTGTGATTTGACAAAGTGCTTAAATGAGTAAATGATTTTGAACAAACATCGCACTGGTACTTAATGCCAGAATGTATTAACTTGTGTAGTGACAAACTGCCTGAATGAATAAATGATTTTTAACAAACATCGCACTGGTACTTCTTAGTGCCAGAATGTATTAACTTGTGTTCTGACAAAGTGAAAGAACGAGTAAATGATTTTGAACAAACATCGCACTGGTACTTCTTAGTGCCAGAATGTATTAACTTGTGTTTTGTCAAATAGTTTGACGCAAATGATTTTGAACAAACATCGCACTGGTACTTCAAGCCAGAATGTATTAACTTGTGTCTTGTCAAACTGCCTGACCGAGTAAATGATTTTGAACAAACATTGCACTGGTACTTCTTAGTGCCAGAATGTATTAACTTGTGTTCTGACAAATTGTTTGAACGAGTAAATGATTTTGAACAAATATCGCACTGGTACTTCTTAGTGCCAAAATGTATTAACTTGTGTTCTGACAAAGTGTTTGAACGAGTAAATGATTTTGAACAAACATCGCACTGGTACTTCTTAGTGCCAGAATGTATTAACTTGTGTAGTGACAAACTGCCTGACTGAATAAATGATTTTGAACAAACATCGCACTGGTACTTCTTAGTGCCAGAATGTATTAACTTGTGTTCTGACAAAGTGAAAGAACGAGTAAATGATTTTGAACAAACATCGCACTGGTACTTCTTAGTGCCAGAATGTATTAACTTGTGTTTTGTCAAATAGTTTGACGCAAATGATTTTGAACAAACATCGCACTGGTATTTCTTAATGCCAGAATGTATTAACTTGTGTCTTGACAAATGGCCTGACTGAGTAAATGATTTTGAACAAACATCACACTGGTATTTCTTAATACCAGAATGTATTAACTTGTGTCTTGACAAAGTGCTTGGAGCAGTAAATGATTTTGAACAAATGTCACACAGGTATTTCTTAATACCAGAATGTATTAACTTGTGTGGTGACAGATGGTCTCCCAGAGTATTCTGAATTGACTTTCCCCTATATAGTTCACAATCCAGAGTAGAATCCTCTTCTTCACAGATATTATTCATGGGTGTAAATAAGTAACACTGGAACAAATGAATACACAACTGTAATAATTCATAATAGGAACACTGAAGCAGTAGAAAATAGTGTTAAAAATCATGTTCTATCTGTGAGGTAGCTTTCGACTTGCAAAAATTAATCTTAATCTTACCCTATGTCTGATTACAGTATTGCATTACTCTTCATAGGAAGAATAGTAATTTTTATAAGCAAATGTGTATATAATTGAATGGTGAATGGCACACACACACACACACACACACACACACACACATATTTGCATATTTAACCACATTAGAATTTTTGTAAATAATTAATATAGAGTAGTTGTTAAAAAATAGTTTAAGTAGTGCTGTGTATGTGCAGGGAAAGCTTTACAAGCTGTAGCTTGTCAAAGTGAACACATGTTGATTTTAAGCTCTGTGTGTGATTTTATGTCAGTAAAAGGGTATTTGAAAACATAAGGAAGACACAAGTGTTAGAAGTCTGAACTACTCATTGGAAACTGCCATCGTCTACCAAAACAACAAAGGACTATCCAAGTCAAATAAATACGTTCTACAATGATCTACGCATTGAAGTAGAAAATCTTAGAATATGAATAAAGAGAAGACAAGCTAGCGATATTACATCAAGCATTTGACCACGGCCTTTCAGCCCGGAAGTTTTAATTAATTATAATGACACCGCCGTGAAAGCCTACGTACTAAAAATAAAGAGAAGACTGGTTCAGATGATTGTGTATCCTACATGTACGGAAGAGAGAACTAATTTAATATTCAAGGACTGAAGAACAATCAAACTGAATTCTATCTGAATAGTGAATGAGAAATGGAATCGATAGGTAATAATATAATTGACAGAGAAGCTTGCTTAGTAAATAAACATTTTCAACATTCTGCTGCCACATGATTGTTTGAGCAAGTAAACTATTTGTGAACAACATAAGACTTGTTTAAATACTGCTGCTATTGGAATATTGATACACAAAGGCAGGTAAGATACCAATTGTGGTAGATATTAAACACATGGAAAACTTACCCTTGAAGAGAACATCACTCAGCCAGCTGAAAGGAGTAAACAAATCAAAATTCACTGAACACAAAATCAGTGTTAAAATTAGAAAACCACTTGAACTGAAATATAAGATTAAGAATATATATGTAAATATACATACAAGGAATTAAAACCATTGAAAAATTACTAAATTTTCTCACAGATTACAAAAATAAAAGCAATTCTCTAGAGGTGATATGTGATGGCAACCAAAAGGAACTGCAAGAAAGAAGAGAGGAGAGAGTGTAAGAGAAAACTTTGGGCAGAAAGAGAAGGAATCGCTATGAAGAGAGAAGCAAAACGATATGAACAACAAAGTGAGAGAAGACAAAAAGAAATTATTTCCCACAAGGAGAGAGAGAGAGAGAGAGAGAGGGGGGGGAGGGAGACCAAGGGTGAACACAGTACGAGTCTCAGAATAAACAGCATGTTATTAGAGAAACAGGTAGAAATAGCACCATGAAAAGAAAGGTATAAAAATCATTGTTGTGCCGGGGTTTGAATTTTCCTGGCCCGCTTTGAATGAGATCAGTGCCGCCAACGCGCTTGGTGGCTTTGCTCACCACAGCTAACTCAATCATTAACATCAATTGCCAAGGCCGTGTCCGTGCTTTGGCGACGCAATCTAGCAGGCCTAGTCAAACGTATCAGCTGCTCGCTGACTGCTGTAGTAAGCAGGTTACCAAAGGTTATGATCGGCAAATCAGAACAGGTCACTTTTATGCAGGATAGTAGCACCGACTAATTCAGGTCTCATTCTCATTCCTTGCCAACCTTCAGGCAGTGTGTTTCAACAGTCTCATGGCTCAGATTTAAGTAAATCTTTCCACATGACTTCGTAATCCAGTAAAGGGCTTTCAGGTTAGACTCAATTATATTATTCTATGTTATTTAATGATGGATTATGTGTTATGTTTGTGTATGTGTGTGACCCCGACATCTGTAAAGTCTATTTCATTGTAAAACCTTTGTATTGCAAAATTGACTTACACGTTACTTCCGGTCTGGAAACACGTGGTGACATTGTATTTAATTGTCTTTTGATAAAGTTAAAAGTTATGACTATAACTGGATAAAATACGCAAATAAAATGTTGATAAAAATTGTGACAGTGAGTGTGGTGTTTGTGTTCCGAGGTGAGAGAGTGTATGGGTGGGTGTACTGACTGATGGCTAATCTCAAAATAAAAATGTTATAGGGTCCCTGGACCAGCCGGGAGAAAAAAGCAGCAGAGGTAGTAACATCAACACCTGTCACTATCCGCAGAGCAGTGCACCATGATGCTCCCCGATGACGTCAGGCCCAGGAATACTCATCCAGCAGAACAACAAGGACCGACATCTGCCTGGAATGAGACTCGCTGGAGATTCAACACACTCTAAGGACAGTCTGCAGTACTCATGGCACGCTGGTCAGCATGGTACTGGTTGAGTTTTTCAACAAAAGTACAGGTGGGAGCACCCTAATTATTACCCTTCAGTCAACATCTACTCAATAGACTGGCCGCCTGGTGTTCACGTTATACATCTTGTTAAGAACTCATAATAACTTAGATCAAGAACTCCAGGTGTTTAAAAAACTTATAACTGAATATTTTGTAATAACTTAAATTAATGTTCTTAAAGAAAATATGAGAATCCAGCTGTTTAAAAAACTGGTAACTGAAGAGTTTGTAATAACTTAAATGTTCTTAAAGAAAATGATACGAGAATCCAGCTGTTTGAAAAACTTGTAACTGAATATTTGTAATAACTCAATTAATGAAAAATCAGTGGAACGAGCAATGGTGCCGCATGATGGATAACCATTCAAGATAAGTACAAAAGACCTAGGCAGACTACAAAACATTAAAATAATGAGATCTCAAAAGTAATAGGGGGGTTTTAAGAAATGAGAGCGAGCGTGAGTGTGAAGTACTGGTGAACCTTATTAAAATATAAGTCAATGTAATTCTATCTATTATTAATTATTTATGTTCATTAATGTGGTCTGTAAATCACCAGAGATATGGGACAAACCCAGTTAATGTATTAATTGCAAATAAAATACCAAGTTCAAGTTACAAAGACCACGTGTTAGTGTAAAATTATTCAGTCGCCACCTCACTCTGTTTGCGTCGTTCAATCCTCGCTTAACGGACTCTGGAGTTTCTCAATCAAAAAGGTAGGTGAGATCGACAATCAAAAAGGTAGATGGTAGATTTTAAGGTTACAATTGGTGCCGTGACCAGGATATTCGCGTAAAAAATTTTACGTGGAATAGGCCTGGATTGAATGAACGGAAACAGACAGAGACAAGGCGGAAGTCAAAATTTTAGGTTAAGACGTACAAAATAACACGTCAGAAAAAATTTGTTGTATAGAAAGATAAACACTCATATTTATCTCAATATTAAGTTGAAATGTAAAAGATATTTTAATTAAAAAATAAGTAAAACATGGAGAGTAATGATGAGGGAGTCAGCTTGGCTGACGTTACTGTCATTAACGACATAGAAACACAGTCAACTACTGTAGTAGATACAGAGAATAGTTTCACAGAATCTAAAATAATGGATGACGTAGCAATTCCGTCAACGCCAATCCAAAGTAAGAAATCATCTGATGAGTATGTTATAATGAGTAACACCGTAGTGGAGTCTACTCCCATAATAACTAAAACGAAAGTAAAGGAAGTGTCAATGGATGACCTATTTAATTTCTTGAAAAGTAATTTTAATGAAGTAAAAAGTGATATCAATGCAGTAAATAATCGTTTGGATAATAGCGATGAAAAATTTAATACTCGATTCGATGAACAGAATGCAAAGTTCAATGAAATGAGTAGTAATATCAATGAACTAAATAAAAGTTTGGATAATACTGATAAAAGGTTTAATGAACTCAAGATTTATATCAATGCCGTAAATATTAAATGTGAAAGTAATTTTAAAAAGCTAGGGGATAAAATAAATAAAATGGAGGAAAATTTTAATAAATGTTGTGATGAATTCATGGAGTCACAAAAACTAAGTACAGTATTGAGAAAATAGATACAGGTAAGTGTAGTGAAAATGAAAATAATGAAGTAACAGACGATAATATAAATAATGATGGTGTAATACAAGTAGTAACTATAATGAGGAGATGGTGACGAATAATAATCAGGTGATAGTTGACAAGGTAAGTGAGGTTAATACAAGTGTAATGTTGAATAATAATAAAGACGTACTTGAAAATGGGGTATCTAAGAATGATACGGTGGGTAATAGTGGTGATGATGAGTGTAAATTTAGTAGAAGTTATTGAGGGGGTAGTAGTCAGTGTTCATGAATTAGAAAAAGAATGGAGGGAGAGTTTAAGAGAAAATAGAGTGTGGAGGACAAATTTTTCCCGTGTTGGTGAAGTAAAGGCTTCACATGTGTTTAGGGAGGACAAGTGTTCCTTCAGTGTATATTTGGAAGACGAAAGGTCTACAAATAGTCCCTTAGGTTGTTATAATGTACCTGGTAGAGCCAGATGGTGTTGTAACAAAGTTGTACTGCCCTCTGCGTGGAGTGAAAGTGTGAGATGGGGTTGGGAAAGTGATTATAAAGAGTGAGAGAGTAATAGAGATGTTAAACAGAGGTCATGAAGGGTTAGTTAAGAGATTAAATATTGAGAGAGTAGACTATATGAAAGACTTACCTTGCGATGTAATTGAGGTAGTAGAAGACTATGATGTGATCATAACTTACCTGGTGATGACGAATAATACTAAGGGAGACTGGACAAAATTTACTAATATTGACATGTTTTGTGATTTAACAATAAGGAGTAATCCTGTATATTGTTATGGTATAATGGAAAAAACAAATTTACATGGGTATTATATTAACAGTAATAATATAATGGACTTAATTAAAAATGAATTGTACTCAAGTAAGATTAGACTAATTTTCGATGATGGCGCTTAGATATATAGTGAATGAATGTTTAATTATTTTAGTTTATGGTAATTACTTGGCTAACTTATGTAATGAGGTGTGGTAAACAATAACATGATATGACAAAAATTGTAGATAAATTTGTATTGATGTTAAATGTATTGTGTTAAGGTTATGTTGTTGGTATGTACATTGTATTGTGTATGTAAGCAATGTTTGTAATTTTAATTGAGTTTATGACAGTAATAATATTTTATTTGAATGAACAATTGACATTTATGTAATTATATTTTATAATGAAAGTAATTAATTTAAAAGGTTGTAAAAGATGGATTTTTGGTAATGATTTTTTAATAAAGCAGTAATTGATTTCAATAAACGGGTATTAGAATTGGATAAGGAAATTAACCAGTCAGGGTTAGTTTTGAACGGATGTTAGACACAATAAGAGTTTCACGTATAAAGGTGATACAAAAACGGGTAAATAGCAGGGACACAGGAGAGAGAGAGAGAGAGAGAGAGAGAGAGAGAGAGAGAGAGAGAGAGAGAGAGAGAGAGAGAGAGAGAGAGAGAGAGAGAGAGAGAGAGAGAGTGAAAAAAGAGTATAGTAGAACAGGGCATATAAGTTTTTTAGTAAGGGTGGAGGTGTAGGGAGTCCCAATGTAAGGCATTGTGGCGGGTTGTGGAGAGTTTTAAAGAATTGGCGGAGTTACCTGGAAAGGGCCAGGATCTAATAAAGGCATGAGTATAAGGTAAGGGAACACACATCCTATGTACAAAGAGGTTATATGGTGCCCTATTCTAAAAGAAGAGGTTCAAGTAGAGTTAGAGAAAATGTTGGAGGGAAATATAACTGAGAGAACGGTGTCACCCTATTTAAATCCGCTAGTTTTAGGTAAAGAATAATGGGAGAGTGGGATTAGATCTAAATGCCCGTAGATAAAACAGATTATTATTTCTGACAGGGAGTCACCCGTTCATTATTAGATGAAAATATAAAATAGTACTTCCGAATAGAAATTATTATGTAACAGTTGGAATCTTTAATTGAAAAATTGAAATTAAAGTTGTAATGATTGTAATTTTATGCAAATTCAGAGTTGAGATGTTTAGGTTAATGTAGTAATGGTAATGTTCATTTTGAGTGTTTATTATGTTGTATTATGTTTATCATGTGAAACATAAAGTGTTTAATTGAGTAGGATGTAAGTGTGTATAGGTGTAGAACATGTATTGCATATTTTAAATGCAATTCCCCAATTTCGGGCGGTCATGGTTTCAACGAACCCTGACTGTGGATTTGGCTTGTTATTCTAAATTGGTGGACTTGGAAATTTAACTGGGGGTAGAATCAGGGGAATCTAATGTAATATAACTTAGAAGCACGGCTATACAGCTATACACCTATAGGAAGGGTGATAGACCGATTAAGGGTTCATGAATATTATTTTAGTAGGATTACTGGTATCCTGGATACCAGTAATGCCGAATTTTATATAACGCCGAAGCAAGGATGGGGAGAAATAAAAGAAACAAAATGTTCACCCCTTCCGTTTCAGTCCTTGTGGAAGCAACTGGGCGAGACAGTCCAGGGGGGTAATAGTGTGTGGAAGGAGTTTAAGATGTACAGTAATATTAAATAGACATGAAGCAACACGCAGATTGTAGTGGGGAGGTCAGGAGCGGTGGAAGCTACGAGAGAGGAAAATGTCTACTAACGCAGTTGAAAATATCGGCCTACTCTCTCAATTGTGAATGAGAAACATGTGTGAGATGAGTAATCTATTTTGAGACGGATTAACTTTTTATACCTTGTCACAGGACAAATGGCGCCAATCGTACACACTATCGTTTTTGTGGTCCTTAAAAGGACCGTTTGTCGAGGACGCTACATCATTTGCGTACGCCGCCCGAGCCGCGCTGTGATGTTCGGCGGCTGCGTCCACTGTTCCGGGCGTACCGCTGTCCTCTTCTTTCAGCAGCGGTATGTAGAGCCCGCTGCTGTCCCAGTCGATTTCCATCACTGGCTCTCCTGTGCTCTCCATTCTTCCTTCTTCCTCTTCTTCCGGCTGTCTTCAAGGCATCCGATGGAGTGCGCCAAAAATTCTAGCAGTGCTCTTTTTATGCCCTGACAGGTCGTGTGCCATGAACCTATCAGAGTGCCGCTGGTCCCTGGTTGGCTCGCCTCGAGCACTTTAGATGGTCACGTCGAGGCCAATCATGCTGCTGCTGATCCTTGATTGGCTCGCCTCGCCTTCTCGTGTCACGTCTCGGCTGGCGCCGAGAGCAGATCTTCGCCTCGCTACGTCACAACTCCCCCGGGTCTTGAATGCTCTCCGGTGGCCAGCCCATTGTTCTTCTCCGGCGGGTTTGAGCCGTTGGCGGTGAACCTTGTATGGGCGTCCGTCCTTCTCCACTGTGTAAATCTGGCCGCCGAGGGTTGCGGCAACGCTAAAGGGACCTTCCCAGGCTGGCTCCCATCCAGGGTACCTCCGTCCTTTGGCTGGTCCGGCGTGGCTCTTGACGTACACCAACTGCCCTACGGCCAGTGTAGGATCCTGTGTCCTCCGTTCCGGATACCGCCATTGCTGATACTTGGTCTGGTGTGACCTAGCTGCCTCTTCTCGTTCCTCAATTGGCCGGACGTCCTGTTCTGCGTGTGGCCGACTCCAGTCGCCTGGTCGGCATAGGTCTCTGCCCAGCAGAAGCTCGCTCGGTGTCACTCCAGTGGCGGCGTTTGCATGATTCCGCAGCGAGAACAGAACCGCCGGCAAACGATTGTCCCAGTCGCCATGGTCCTTGCATTCATGGAGCTGGATCCGCAGCGCCTTCTTGATCTCGCTGTTGCGCCGCTCGGTCGGGTTCGCCCTGGGATGGTAGTTGGCTGTAGTCCACGGTCGTATGTGCAGCTTGTCGCACATCTGCTTCCACTTGTGGCCCGTGAGCGGCTTCCCGTTGTCGGTGAGCAACGCCTCTGGGTATCCCCAACGAGGGAACACTTCTTCCTCCAGGTAGCGGATAATGGTGTCGGCGTCCGCCTTGCGCACGGCCTTTGCTTCCACCCATCTCGACATCATATCCGTGACCACTACGATGTACCGGTTGCCAGCTCGAGTCAGCGGATATGGTCCCATGACGTCCAGGGCGACAGTATTCCAACATCTCCTGGGTCGGTGAGGTCGCTGTTGGTCCTGTTCGGGATTTGCGCCGCGCTTGTGTAAGGCGCATATTCTGCAACTCCGGACGTATCTCCGGACATCAATGGTTAGGCCGGTCCAGACGAAGTCCTTGCCGATGGCCCGAAACGTTTCTTCGGCTCCCGGACTTCAGGGGAGTCGTGGAAGTGCCTGATGACCTCCATGCGGACACTCGACGGCACGTACAATCCTGGTTCCTGGTTGCGTCTGTCCTTCCAAACCAGGCCGTTGTCCACCCGGTATCCTCTCGCTGTATCCGCTGCAGGGTCGTTTCTCCACGCTTGGCACTCCTGGTCGCCTTCTTGCGCCTTCTGCACTGCCTGATGGATGCCAACAGCTGTGATTTCTTGTAGTCTTGGTGCAGCTGCCGCAACACTGCGAAGTAGCCTCTCTTCAGGCTGCATCCGTGGTTCTTCTTGGACGCCGGCAGTATCTTCAAGCCCAGGTTCCCTCGAGAGGAAGTCCGGCAACTCGTTCTCCTTGCCCGGGCAGTGGACGACGGTGAATTTGAAGCTCTGTATCAGTAGAGCCCAGCGAGCGTACTTTGTCTTCTGCCCGTCGCCTGCTTCAGCCAAGTTAGCGCCTTGTTGTTGGTCCTTAGGGTGAAATGGCGATCCTCCAAGTATGGCCGGTATTTCTTGATGGCCCAGACGACTGCCAAACACTCCAGTTCGTTGGAGTGGTAGTTCTTCTCCGCCTCGTGGAGCTTGGCACTGGCGTACGAGATGATACGCCTCTCTCCGGCTTCGGTGCATTGATAAAGCACCGCTCCAAGTCCCTTTTGGCTGGCGTCGGTCTGCAGAAACATCGGCACGTCTCGATCCGGTCGTGAGTTTTAACGGCTGCCGGAAAGCGGCCTTAACCTCTTCGAAGGCTCGCTGAGTTGTGTCGTCCCAATGCCACTTTCTTGTCCGCAGCAGGTCCGTTAACGGTTCCGAAATCATGGCGAAGCAGGGGATGTACTCTCGCAGCCAGTTGCAGGTTCCCAGGAAGCGTTGCAGCTCTTTCTTGTTGCTGGGGGCCGGCTGGTCTTCAATCGCTCTGAGATGTTGCTGCTGCGGGAGGTTGCCGTCTGGAGTAATCTCGTGGCCCAGAAAGGCGACTTCCTCCCGGCCGAAGTGACACTTGTTGAGCGAGCAGGTCAGCTGGTGCATCTGCAGCCTTTCCAAGACTTGATCCAGGTGTCGCAGGTGCGTTTCCCAGTCGGGGGAGTAGACAATGATGTCGTCCAGATAGACGAGGCAGCACTCCCGTAATAGTCCCGTGAGAACATCCTGCATCAGCCGTTGGAAGGTGCTGGGCGCGTTCTTCAGCCCAAAGCACATCACCCGGAACTGGTAACGACCTCCGTCGGGCACCGAGAATGCTGTGTACTTCTTTGCTTCTTCCTCCAGCGGGATTTGCCAGTAGCCGCTCTTCAGATCTAGGGTCGAGAAGACTTGGGCCCCGCTGAGGTCCTTGATTGTTTCGTATATCAGCGGCAGTGGTGAGTCCACATCCTCGGTCTGATCGTTCAGCCTCCGGAAGTCTACGCAGAACCGGGGTGTGCTGTCCTTCTTCTTCACAATCACCACCGGAAAGCTGTATGGCGAGGTGGCCGGTTCAATGATACGCTGCCTCAGCATCTCTTCTACCTGTTCCCGGATGGTGCGTTTCTTCTCGTCGGAGTACCGGTACATTGGGAGCCGGAATGGCTGGCTACTTTCTTTCAGCCGGATCTCGTGCTTGGCCGCAGATGTAGTGCGGAGCGGGCCACGGGAGAACAAACTGCGATGACGGTGTAACATTTCCAGAAGCCGTTTATGGTGTTGGCCACCTGCTGACGTTTGAAGGCTAGCTTCGTCAATGTCCTCTTCCTCGGGCTCCGCGCGGTCATTCCAGAAGACCGTCTGTCGGTTCTCGCTGCCAATGTGAAGGCAGCCCCGTCGGTAGTCCACAACTGCTTGGTTGGCCGTGAGCCAGTGGTGGCCCTATAAAACTTCTTCTTGCAGTCCGGGCACTTCTAGCAGACTGGTGGTGGTCGCGAGACTTCCAATTATAATGTCTGCGACGACGGCGGCCGTTGAGTGACATTGCTGACCGTGTAGCGCTAGCTGGACAACTCGGGGCTCCGTCTTCCTTCCTCCGGGCAGCAGACCGGCTTGTACGAAGTCGTAGTTTGCGGCGGAGTCCAAGGCTGCGGTCAGTTTTCGGCCGGCGATCTCTATTGGAATGCGCGGTATGTCCGCACCTAGTTGGTTCACGCGCCCCGGTGAGCTATTTACCGGGGTGCTTGGTCGTTTCCCTGCCGGTTCTTCACAGGGCAGTCCCGATGGAAGTGTCTTCCCGGGCAGTAGCGGCACTTGGGCGTTAGGCTGTTAAATTTTTGTTCCTCTTTCGTGCTTGAGGCCGATCGACAGTGCTTCGACCCCCCTACTCGATCCAGGGAGTTTTCAGCAGAGTCATCCCGACCTCGCGCACGACTATCTTGATCCAAGTCCGCCTCGATGCTCATTGCCCGTTGTAAAAGTTCCTCTAAAGTCATAGGCGGCGGGAACCTCAGCGCGGGTCGAAGGCGTGGCTGCAGCTGTTGTGTAAGCATGGCTATGCTCGTATGTGACGATTTAAATTGTGACATTTACAGAATAAAAAAAAAAATTTAATTAATTAAGGTTGCGTACAATTGACCATTTAAATCTCACAATAATAATAATAATAACATGTAGGTACTAAGTGTGAATGGAAGAAGTAATTAATAAGGGCAAAGTATCCATAAAGAAAAGGCATATTGTAAATAATTATTATGTTCGTATTTAACCCTTTGCTTGCTATCAAGCGCCTACCTGTTGATACCGGACTCGACATGTTTTCCGAGTCTACTGTAATTAAAAATAATAGAGTAAACTAATGTTAATAATTAAAGTATCTGTAGACACAGGTAGTAACTAAAACAATTAATTTAAATGATGTATTTTTATCTAGCGATAGTCTGTATAAATAAAAAAGTTTATTTAAAGAGAAACAGGAACTATATATGCTCGCGGAATAAACACCCCACTCTCTCTCGTCATGTACGAGGGTAGCGGACGAAAAATCGCTCTCTTGCGTTGACGACGCCCAGCTGTGCAGACGCACGAGCAAAATGCTCTGTTCAAAAGTTATACAATTTGTTGTTAGTGTGGATTAATTAATTATTTTGTATTTTACTAACCGTTACAAAAAGTGTAACATGTAACGTTAACAGAAAGAAAATTCCAAAAACTTTGTAACAAGAAGAAAGATGTAACTACAAACGACGAGTGTTAATAAAGAAAAAACGATGACTGCAATCTTCATCGATGGACGAATCTTTTCAACATCTGACCTGTGGTCATGGACCATCTAAATGAGAACTCTAGTATACCCTACCGATGATGCAGTTCGAGACATCTGAGAATCAACGAGTATCTGTGTAGAAGACTCTACCTATCCTGCAGACGTATTAAGCCATGAACAACAGAGACCAGACCAAGACGAGGACGACGTTTTAGGACTCCCAAGACGGAACCACATGGAGGCGATTACTACATCCAAAAAATAGAGGTGACTCGATAGCACGTCTATCGAGGAATAATGATAATATTTTTTGTAACACAATACTCTATTTAAGAGACTTACAGAGACGATTGATTTTATAAGAATATAAAAACTTAAATTTGAGAATTTAATTGTAACTATTCAATATCATTCAATTGTAACAGTTTAGATATTAACGTAACGTAGTGTTATTAATACCATTCTTCTAATGGAATATATATGAAGCAAAAAGGTAAAAGTCTTGCAAGATAAAATTTTGAATTAAATATAATTAAAAGATTAGAGACTAAATGCCAATGGTTACCCGGATCCGGGGGTATAGCTAGATAAATTTGTTGTGATCCCATATTCTAAATAAAGCATTTCACTTAATTTTACTAATTTAATTAATAACGTCATGGGATCTGTTCTTTGGAGTAAATGTTATATTTCAAATGTTTAATAAAGCAAGTCTTCTTGTTACACACATATACTGAGTATATAAATCAACAGTTTCACCTTCCCTGATTCCTTGTATGTCTTACTGTGTGTTGTTCTGATTTAAATTTCAGCTCGTCTCTAATAAGGCAGCCTTAAATAATTGGCAGAACCAATTATTTTGGGTTCCCTCCATTATAACTCAAAGGAAGAGGTTATACGTCCTCTCGTCACCTCCGGGGTACAGACGGCGAAACAGCTTGATTTTTCTCAGGATGAAGATTTCCGCCGATTCCTGCCGCTGCGTTTGTCCGTACAGCTCGGCCAGTAGCTCTGCGTCGCGTTGCATCCCGCAGAAGTGATGCCGGAAGTGGTCGCAGAACTCGCGCCAATTTATCTGCAATCCCGTGTATCTCTCTGCCCACGTGGCAGCTTCTCCTCGGAGCTGCCACACTGCGTAATCTGTCCACTGTTCAGGTGGGACTCTGTAGTCCCACAGCTGTCGCTCTAGCTGTTGAAGATATCGTTCTGGATCCTCGTACTTGAGGCCATGGTATGTAGCGGTGATCACCGGTGGCAACGTGCACCTCAGAGCTGCGGCGAATTGCGCAAAGCCTTGCTCTACCTCGAACCCGGTGTCCCGCTGAGTGTAGCGGTTGGGCGCCATGTTGTTTTGTGTGCCGGCTGGCTGGTAGTTCTCTGGCGTGGCTGGATCCTGCATCCGCAAGATGATCGTCGCCCCACGTTGGGCGCCACTTGTCACAGGACAAATGGCGCCAATCGTACACACTATCGTTTTTGTGGTCCTTAGAAGGACCGTTTGTCGAGGACACTACATCATTTGCGTATGCCGCCCGAGCCGCACTGTGATGTTCAGCGGCTGCGTCCGCTGTTCCGGGCGTACTGCTGTCCTCTTCTTTCAGCAGCGGTATGTAGAGCCCGCTGCTGTCCCAGTCGATTTCCATCACTGGCTCTCATGTGCTCTCCATTCTTCCTTCTTCCTCTTCTTCCGGCTGTCTTCAAGGCGTCCGATGGAGTGCGCCAAAAATTCTAGCGGCACTCTTTTTATGCCCTGACAGGTCGTGTGCCATGAACCTATCAGAGTGCCGCTGGTCCCTGGTTGGCTCGCCTCGAGCACGTTAGACGGTCACGTCGAGGCCAATCATGCTGCTGCTGATCCTTGATTGGCTCGCCTCGCCTTCTCGTGTCACGTCTCGGCTGGCGCCGAGAGCAGATCTTCGCCTCGCTACGTCACAACCTATTGTGCCAAAGTTACGTATCTTTAACTAAAGATGAAAGAAAAGTAAAATTTACGTTTTCCCTGTAAAAGTACTAAAATTTAAAAACTTATATCGCTTATAATGACAGCTGAAATAAAGCAGTTGGGTGATTCTCAAAAAAGTGTCACATTTAAGTCTTTTTAAGCTGATGGTAAATCTGTGTAGTTTTTATTTGTTTCACTGATTGATAGTTTATATATATTATTACCTTATTTTGATTCAATATATTTCAATGTCTTCAGATTAATTTGTTGACAAATAAAAATAAATTTATATGTGAATTGTCCTTCTCCTGGTACGTCTCAACCCCGGTTTTTACATTAACTTTGTAAAAAATGTGTTATGATTAAAGTGAATAAAAAACATTTTCTGTTGAATTATTCATAACTATTAAATAGATGAAAAAACAAAGTACACATTTTTTGAACAAAACACATTTTGAGCAAATGGATTCAAACATTGTCTTCAACATTTTTGTCCCTCTCCTGGTATGGGGAAAAACACCAGTTTGTGTGAGGAAGCTGTGGAAATTTTTCCTCATTAGGTTGGCAAAACCTTTCATCATCCATTTGTTGTGAAGTGCAGTGAAGTTTGTTAAGCTGTTTACCACGTGCCAGTTTTATTAAACACGGAAGTTAAAAACTGAGGTGAGTATATTTTATACTGTCACTCTCCTGTGTTGCTGTAATATTTTTTCATAAAACAAAATTATGAAAATAGTAGCAAAATAAGTCATTTTAGGAGGAAAACTAATGAACCATTCATCTAACGCCAAAATGGCTTCCTGAACTAGGCTACAAATGAAAATGTTAAGAATGTCCCTCTCCTGGTAGTCCCTCTCCTGGCATAAACACAGGCCAGGAGAGTGACATGTTTTTTTAAAAATAATAAAATTGTAATTTCTGTTTAGTTTTTAAGGATTTTAATGGAGATATTCATTTGATTCAGCGCTAGGGAACCTTTTGACACCTCTTAAAAAGTAAAATTGACTGAAGTTTAAGAAATGAACTTAAACATTTTATTTCTGTAATGAATAATAATTATTCAAATTGTCATAATTGTACAATGACATTGTTTTTACGAAAACTACCGGTAACTATATTATGTTACCTTATGCCTAGTTGTTTTAATGTTACTAGATTTATTGAATAGCCTACCTAAGCACCCTAGTTTGATCATGTCATGCGTTTAATAATGCATGATAACATTACAGGCTATATGCCTACAGTATTGGGCTTACTTAAATTAATTTTGAAAATTGTTTATTTCTTTATTTAAAAGTACACTTATTACATTTGAATAGTAGGCCTAACTAGGGCACATCCCTTTCTGCTTTGCACACTAACCCCACCTCAGCATACAGCTTTGGCTGGCTTATAACCAAAGCTATAACCTGCGCTTCGCTTACAAGCTGTATAACCTCGTTCCTTCAGTGTGTCCGAGTTAATGGTCACCACATATGTACTGAAGAAATGTATAGTAATATAAGACGCCTAACCACCTTAGTCTGATTATTTACTATGCCTTCTACAATTATTATTGATGTCTATGTAAGAAAACATTAGGTTTCAGGTTTTTGTAATGGCTCCTTCAAATAAAAAAAAAAAACAAAGCGATGAAGAACATTTGAGGAAGAAAAGAGAGGCAGAGAAAATGAGGCAAGAGCGAATTAAAGCTGACCCTGAACTGTTATTGAGGGAAAAGGAAAAGTGGAAAGTAAAATATAAAAACCGAAAGGAAAAGGGTCAAGTGAAATTAGTCAAGGACTTGAACCCAAGAGAGCTAAGAGCTCAAAGAAAATCTTGGAAACATAAACAAAAAAAAGCAAAGAGAAAAAGTAAAAAATGACAACAAATTTAAAGAATATTTAGAAGCGAATTCTCCGCCTGAAAGTGATATTTTAGAGCCCTCATTTGATAATGACGAAAACGACCCAAATGATTACCATCACCCTGTTCCTGTTGACGAGCACCCAGAGCCCACACCAGGACCATCACACGGCACTCGATCATCGGCTTCTAAGTTGAATTTTTCAACCCCATCTACTGAACAAAGTGACGGGCGAAACTCGAGCAATAAAAAAGTTGATGGAAGAGCAGCTGCAGGATTAAAGCGAAAAATGAGGAAGACTACTCAAGTTCATAGAGAACGAGACAAGTACAGAAGAAAATATGAAGTGTCTGAAAAAAATGAGAAAATACAAAAAAACGGTATGAGGTTAAATAAAATAGTGGCAGGAAGAAACCCTCCGGCACAACTAATACCAAAAACTAAAGTAAATTGGTTTCTAAGAGGAAAACATGTTGATGTAGAAGTTAGAAAGAAGTTGGTATTTGGCGAGGTTGTTCAATCACAACTTGCTCAGCCCTACCGTGAGCTTCAAACTAATAAAGAGAAACAATCATTAAAAATAATAATAGCAACAAAGATTATAAAAAAGTATAGACTGGTAACAGCTGCACGGAAGCTTCTACGTTGCGGTCCCGAAACAAGGGCAGCTCATGTTACTAACAAAAAGAAAGCCGTTATTTCTGCTCATCGTCTGCAAGTCCAACAGTTTTTGGAAAGTGATGACAACAGTACCATGGCTCCTGGAAGAAGGGACACTATTGCTAGAAATAAAATAAAAATGCAAAAGCGATTTTTAAACAATACTTTAATTTACACCAAAAATTTTTGAAAACAAATGGCCTAAAAATTAGCTACTCACAATTTTGTCGCTTTAAGCCATTCTGGATAGTTGCCCCAAATGTAAATAGAAGGGACACGTGTTTGTATATCAAACACAGTAATTTTGAAATGCTTGTCAGTAGTTTATTGAGGAAAGACATCATTTCTGAGAAATCCCCGATGCAACTACTTGAAACATTGACATGTTCAAGTAAAACAGAGGAATGTTTGATGCGGACTTGTTCAAAGTGTAAGAGTAACATTGTGTCATATAATGAATTCAGTGCTGAGGATTCCATGACATAATGGGTAAATGTGATTGAAATTAGAACAGTGAAGGGAGTTGAAAAAAAAGTAAAGATTACAAAAAAAGAGGTGTATACAGTGGAGCCTCGTCAAGCCATCAGCGAACTAGAAAAAACTTTGCCTATTTTTATGAAACATGTTCTTGCTATTAAACACCAACATAAATTTATACAACAAATAAAAGAGACCATGAAAAATACAGAAATGTTGATACATGTTGATTTTAGTAAAAATTTCTCATGTAAATATCACCAGGAAATACAATCAATCCATTTTGGAGCATCAAGGTCACAAATTACCATCCACACAGGAGTTGCATATTGTGTGGACCAAAAGAGTGGTAAGCTCAATAGCTTTTCATTTGCCACATTATCAGAATCACTTCGTCATGACCCTCAAGCCATATGGGCTCATATGCATCCGATAATTAGTACTTACTTGGAAAAAAATCCCCAGATAACAACTGTACATTTTTTAAGCGACTCGCCCACTACTCAATATAGGAACAAAACAAATTTTTATTTTTTCCACACTATCTGTGAAAGATATACTACATTACAAG
The DNA here is from genome assembly GCA_034769895.1 of Magicicada septendecula. Taxonomy (NCBI): domain Eukaryota; kingdom Metazoa; phylum Arthropoda; class Insecta; order Hemiptera; family Cicadidae; genus Magicicada; species Magicicada septendecula. The sequence continues at coordinate 40,359 of JAWRYS010001744.1, forward strand.
CAGCCTCCTGAAATTTTTCCGAAGCTGGACACGGCAAGGGGGCTCCAGATGGTGTAGCCATCAATTAAACGTACTGATGACCGGTTAATTGCAGAGGGAAGTGACACTACAAACCTCAATGTTTTGTTTCAAAAAATTACCCAAAATATAAACAATGTGAAGCTATGGAAAATTACAGAACATGACATCGTTCGTATGGACAACTTTCTTTCAGCTCTTGGAGACAAATTGGAATCTTTTAAGGGAACCATGACTATGCACCAATTAACATTAAAAGTAGATGGACAGGGCTTGGTCAAAAAAGATTTTAGAACTCTAAGTTGCTGTGACTGTTCATTAGGTACAATATGTACGCACTATTCTGTAAAAAGTGCTGTCAAGAAATCTTCAGCTAAAAAAAGGAAACAAGTTCTTAAGAGTTGTAAAAGGAACAAATGATTCAGAGATACCGGAAGCCCAGATAATCAAAGTACAGGTAAGAATTAACTCAAAATACATTATTCTGTATATGAGGCGTTCAGAGGCTAGTCCGACTAACTCCATATTTTTACAATCTGAGATATTTAAGCTAAAAGTAAAACATGCACAGAGAATTCAATTTTAATCTTAAAAATATTTTTAATGTTCATATTGGTAGATAAAGACATGAAAATCTTTTATTTAAAGCGGCAATACAGAATAAAATAATTACCATGGAGAAACAGAAAAAAGTACAATTTGCGGAGTTAATCAGTTTGCCAACTGAAGAAATTGATAAAGCAGAGTTGTTTCTAAGTAGCTTTTATTTATAAATCAGGAAAAATCACACAAATGAAATAAAATTCTGAATAAAAATGTTTACATATTGTATGAACTGTTAAAATGTTATTACATAACCTTCATTTAGTTGGATTAGTCAATGTAGAAAAATGATTGTTCATCTTCATCTTCGGTTGGCTTACAGCTGCTACCCCTCTCCGTCTTCAGGCTCATGTAATAGTCGTGATGAATGGGGGGAATGAATTTAAGAAGCTCCATCATGTCCTTTTTTCCCAAGGAAATGGCTCTTGCTTCAGGATAAAGGAGAGCTTGTTCCACGTTCGCTAGAGTAGACATTGGTCGGCCTTTGACCTTCTTTTGAATGTTTATACATTCGAAGTCCATCTCATCAGAATTTGTGAACTTGAATTTAATTGTAAACGGTCATTTTTTCTCCAATCTTATCCACCTCATCTTCAACCAATTCACAGAATCCCCTTTCTCGGTCTTTTTTCGGTTTGTGATGGCTTCTTGTAAGTTCTTAGTAGAGAAAAATGCTCATGGTTCATTTCAGTCAGACTATATTTGTTTGATTTTTTCCTGCATTCGAGGATTATGTTGTACCAGTCTCGTGGCGAAAATATATTACTGGTGTTTTCGCCATTACTCGCTCTCTTTTCTATAAAGGTAAAGTCCGAGTCGTTAGGTAAATAACTATGGCCTGAAACCAAAAATTTCATATCGATGATTTCTGTTTTGGTTTCCTTCTTTTGCAGATACTTCATCAAACTCAGGACCAATTTGATATTTCGGTTTTGTCCTGTACAACAATCGGAATAGGTAACAATGTGTTTAGCGCCTTTTGCATGGGTAACGATGTGGTTTACCAAGCAAGCGGCAATCTCTTGTGACCCCCTTGAACCTTCTGTCTCTGGCCAAACATACATGAAGGCTTTATTGGTGTTGAACACATGACATCCGAAATTATAAACATATAAATTTCTTTTATAATAAGCTGTTGACGTAGTCAATTTCGGGAACGCTAAAGCTTTTTGCAGATCAAAGGTAAATACAACATAATCGTCAGAGCACTTTTCTTTGTCTTGTTTTAGACATTCTCTGGCTTTTTCAGCTTTCCTTAGATGTAGTTCCTTCTCTCGTTCAATTGCTACTTTTTCTTGTTCACTTGCTGAGGCGAGCTTGTTATTCTGACTCACAAAATTGGCATGTGTCTTTAAGGGGAGGCTTGAAATGCAAATTAAATTGCGTTGAGAAAACGTGATAGTACATTTTTTTCCTTCACGGGAATTTTATCATTTTCCTCACACCATGCAACATAAAGATCATACATTTTTTTACTGTTAAATCAGAGTTTAAATATTTCCTGTTCGGGTTGTGAGCACGTGTGTAGTGGCTTACGTAGGAGGGAAATGATTTGATGTGGTTTACAACATCAGAGGTGTCAACTTTGTTACCAGGATTTTTATGGCCTCTAGTGTCAACAACAAGGCTTACATCATCTTTTACACAGCAGCTGTAAATTCTACCATCTGAAACTTGAAATGTCTCCGTAAAATATTTCTTGCAAACTCGTACGTCTTCATTTCCAACTCGAATATAAAATGAAAAACTATGCTCTCTGGGACTTTAGACTTATTTACAGGGCGCCGCCTACTGACAATGTTTGATTTTACACAACCATGCAAAAATAAATTCTGTTGAGATTGATCTGATAAGCTATAAAAAGATTTGAAAGCAGCCTTTCTGTCCTCTCCAGATATTTTTTTGTTGCAACCCCTAGCACAGTTGCAAAACTTATCGTTAACACCTTTGCGGCAACAGTTTTACCTGATCTACTTGTATATTCTAGACCAGAAAGCCGCTGTTGTTTTTGCCTTGACCTTTTCCAGTTTTCGGGATTTTTAGGTCTTTTACGGCCTCTAGAAAGACTTGGCATTGAAGATAAAACATTTGATGATGAATCACTTTGTTCATCATCACGTAGGCCACTAACAGGATCATTATTTTCCTCAGTTAAATTATTTCTCTCAATTTGGTTATTTCTTTCGGTTTGGTTAATTAAAATGTTATGGTTGCGTGTTAATGAAAGCCTAAGTTTAGGCCTACCTGCCTCCGATTCTGGTACGTAATCTGGGTCTGAGTCTGTATTGTCCCCAACAATGTCACTACAATTAAAATAATCAATGTCACTGCTTGACTCACTCATGGTTTAGTACTAATCAGAAATACTTAAACGTTAATGTAACGTAACACGTCAATGAAGTAACAAACTATATTTTAAAATTAAAGCAATCATAGATCACAGAAGTAAACAGAGCACATAACCTCAACTCAAGAACACGTTTTACGGAGTTGGTCACTGTGACAACTGAACGATTTTGCTAAATCATCTGTTGCCCAAGGAAGTACTGCTACCTAGTGGCAAACCCCTGAATTATGGAGTTAATCGATTTCATCTCTGAAAGTTTACTACTTTTTAAACCAAAACACGTGCGCAGGTTCATTTGGGGAAAAAGTGGAGTTAGTCGGACTAGCCTCTGAACGCCTCATATTACAGTAAGGCATATGGTACAAATCTAAATTACTTTTTTCTTTTTCTGGTTTCAATGCCAAATTTCCTTACTTACTGTACTAGTAATTATCTATTTCCCTTATTTACAGCAAAACTAGTTAGACTATCTACTTTTTCTACAATATAGATACCTAAATTCAACACTACTACAATTAAACTTAGGAAATTACTCACTCTAAAATCAAACTAGCCCTTGCTTAGAGGGCAAATTTGATGATTAATGTGTGTGGTTTTTCTCTTACCTACTTTTCATAAATAATATTGTGTAATAAGACAATAGAATTAGGCCTAATCATTTTATTATTTTACAGATAATTCAGAACGCCTTATGCCGGCAGTAGGAGACTGGGTGCTGGTTGAATATGAAGGCAATTTGTATCCAGGGGATACAAGTTAGTTAGAGTCTACTAAGGAATATGTAACAGTTTCGGCGATGGAACCAATTGAATTTTCTGCTCTTGGAAGTCGAATGTGGAGATGGCCAAGAACTAAAGATGTTCATAAATATCCTGTCCTGGATGTAATACGCACAATACATCCACCTGTTCTTACTGGAAAGAGGGCTTCGCAGTTCATTTTTAATGAAAAATTCTAACATGTTTACTGAGTTATAAATTTGTTTGCAATAAAGTTGAGATTTAAATACAATGATAGTCTTATTTAGGTCTCCTACCTGGTGTATTTTTCTTAGTGTAGGTTGGCTTAAATTACAATCTACACCTACAACAATTTCATATTCAATATATTTAAGAAATATGTAAAAAAGTCACTCTCCTGGTAGCGGCTGTCACTCTCCTGCCGCTAACATTTTTAACAATTGAAAATTAGGTACTTAATAAAGATGAAGTACGAGGTTTGTTCAAAAAAAGACCGGTCTTTTGTCATACAAACTTTATTACTGTAATTACAACATTACAAATGTTTGTCCCCTTCAAAGTACTCCCCCCTGCTTGCAACACACCACTCCCATCGTTTCTGCCACTGTTGGAATGCTCCCTGGAATTCGTTTTGAGATGGTGCGTAGTTGTCTCTGCGAATTCTGTTGAATCTCGTCAACTCTTTGAAAACGACGTCCTTTCAGGGTGGTTTTCAATTTTGGAAATAGGAAAAAGTCCGCGGGGGCCAAGTCTGGAGAGTATGGAGGGTGAGGAAGGACGGCTATTTCGTTACCGGCCAAAAATTGGCTGACTAGCAGAGACGAGTGGCTTGGCGCGTTGTCGTGATGCAACACCCAGCTCTTGTTTTTCCACAGCTCAGGCCTCTTCCGGCGCACATCTTCCCTTAAACGCCTTAAAACTTCTACGTAGAACTCCTTGTTAACAGTCTGACCCTGTGGCACGAATTTGTGGTGGACTACTCCTCGATAATCAAAAAAAATAATCAACATAACTTCAAGTTTGACCGACTCATGCGTGCTTTTTTCGGTCGGGGCGACATTATTTCAATCCATTGTGACGATTCCGCCTTGGTTTCGATGTCGTAGCCATAAACCCATGTTTCGTCTCCTGTTATGATGGTTTTTATGAAGTTTTTGTCGGTACTGGCACGATCAAGCAGCTCTTGGCTGATCTTGACACGGTTCTCCTTCTGGTCGCCAGTCAACAGACGTGGCACGAGTTTTGCAGAGACGCGATGCATGCCAAGTTTTACGGTCAAAATTTCGTGGCACGACCCGATGCTGATGCCGACTTCCTCAGCAACCTCTCGCACAGTCAAACGACGATTTGCACGAATCACGGAACGAACAGCATCGATGTTTTCATCGTTTGTTGACGTCGAAGGTCGTCCCGATCTTGACTCTTCCTCAATCGATGTTCTGCCCGATTTAAAACGTTTAAACCACTCGTGACACTGCGAACGGCTCATACAGTCTTCCTTATAGGTTTGCTGAAGCAAAGCCCACGTTTCAGTAAAAGTTTTGTCGGTCTTGCAGCAAAATTTCACACAAACGCGCTACTCCATAAAATCTTTCATCTTTACTTCGCAGAACGGTGAATGCACGGGTTTACATCGACAGTTTTATGCCGCCAACTAATACGAGTAGAACAACGCAACAATCGGGGTTAAGTTGCCGAAGGTGGCCGTTAGGCGGCACCGCATGTCGGAACACGCTCTGTACACTGATCGGAGCGCTATTTCAAACATCCTGTCTTTATTTGAACAAACCTCGTATATGCCCCATCATATATTTGGTTTAGGACAGTCTTTTACTATTACTGTTATTTTTTCAGAATTTTAAAAAATACTTTTAAGTTTAATTTTTGTTAAGGTTAAAAAAGACACTTTTATGAGAATCACCCAGTTATACTTCCTTGTCGATTCACAATAATTTACTTTTTATTAGTTTTATAACTTTACTTACTTAATTTTGTATTGTCTATGCATTCTTATAATGCTTTCAATTGTTTATTTTTAATTTGTAACGTTTTTATGGGTTTATTGTTTTCCACATTTCATTAGCTACATTTTAAACAATATTACCAAATTTACCCAACTAAATTTTATAGCTCTACCAACACCACACACACACACACACACACACACCATACACACACACACACACACGCGCGCGTAACTTACTTTTTACTAACTTACCTAACTTTTTACTAACCAATTATTCTTATAATTTTCAAATTGAATTGTTTTGTTATTCTTTTAATTGTTTTTAAGGTTTTTACAGTTTAGTACGTTTTATATTTAATTCACTACTTTTTTACTAAATACTAAAAATTTGGTTGTAGGTAAGTTTTGATTTCAATTACGACACGACCAGACAGTAAACGTGGACATTTTTTAAGACAAAACAAGCGTCAGACACAACAGAAAGAGACAATGTAATAAAGCTTTCACACAGTTATAAAATGTTTAATACTGCCATTATTTTGTAAACAGTGACTTGCCGTGTTGTGTCTGTTGCAATGTTTCTCCAAAGTCGAGCCTAGACATCTACAATAGTTGTACATTTTGGAATGTGTACACGTTACGATTCACGAAAAAACATAGTAATATATGATCCACATTGCTCGGACATCTTAATTTGTTTGAGTAAGAAACATCAACAACAGATGCGAAATGACTGCGTCTGTTTTTTTAAACAAGCAGATGTAAAATATCCATAAATAACAGGAGAGACAATATTAATGCAACAATTAGACTAAAACTATTTAAGTGATATAGAGCTCATTATCTTATGTGCAATTACAATTATTTAGGTCAGTTCTTCCACCCCACTAATATTTCCGTCACTGTTACTATCACTATCACTCAAATCGTCTTCACTGCTGCTATCACGTCCAATATTAATTTCTAAACGATCTGTCACAGTATCCATTTTTGGTCCGATCTCACGTAGTCGTTTTCAATTTTCACGACGTGGTCACATCTTGATCTCCAGTCTGTGGGAGAAATACAATCAAATTCTGTTTTCGCTAAGTTTATGACACTGTCTACAGAAAAATGCACGTTCTTTCTTTTAACACGCTCCTTCACGGTTGCCCAAATCAGTTCAATAGGATTAAGATCCTATTTTAAAAGATTTGTATGCTGGTTTATGTTGCTTAATTAGTGCATAGAGCTCAGGTTTTAACATAAATGGACTACAAGGAATGTTATAGTTCTGTAACTAGTTAATCATGTCTCCCTTTTTTGTTAATGATGTTGGAGGTGGATTTAACTGTACATTGTGGTAGGGGGCATTGTCTATTACTACTACACTGTTCTTATTCAAGTTAGGTATAAGCATTTCACTCACCCACTTTTCATAATTTTCGTAGTTCACGTCGTTGTAATAATCACCTTTTTTGAAACCCAATTTAAACATTAAGATAGTATTGGATACAAACCCAGTTTCACAACCAGCATGAACTACAACCACCCACTGTCCTTTATTTATTGGAGTTTTTAGGCCACATTTATCACTGTCTGTCCACGTTTTTTAACTGACGTTGAACTGTGAAAATAGGTTTCGTCCGTGTACACTATGGGCCGCCGTTCTCCTCTGTACTGCTGTATTTTTCTTATAAAATCTCTTAAGTTTATAATGTCATGTTTCTCTATTAAAAGTTATCTATTGTTTTCAACACGTTTCTACCAAAATCCCATTTGTCGAATAATTTGTCTAAGACTAGATACACTACCATTATAATTAATTCGTTCTCCTAGAATTCTTAAAATAACTTTTAATGTTGGTCTTTCCCCTTCCGTTGTGTGACAGTAAAACTTCCTCCCCGTAGAGGCATCGTAAAATTTCCTCAGGCTTTCACGGCCGGTGTCAGATGAATTGTTCATGATATCCAGGCTGTTTGGCCGTGGTCCATGGCTTATTACAAAACCAAACGTTTCGGCAGCTCCACTGGCTGACATCATCAGTGGTATAAATAATCCTGCATGCCGGGTGTTTACGTACAGGCCCACAGTACTATGATATAGGCTAAAGCTGTCCTGCCATGCTACCTGTACTTATAAATTCAGCAAAGTCCCATGTACAGGTAAAAATGACACCATCAGCCAATCACAATAAAGATGGCTCACTTGTTTTCCGCGAAGTACTGTGGGGAAGGCTGCTGATTTCCCGCGATGCCACCTGTGCTAATTGTTATTGCTAATTTCAACCCCCGCACAGGTAAGAACTGCATCATCGGCCAATCAGAAACAAGGTGTGTCAGAGGCTCGCATCGCGCCATGCCATAAAGTACTTAATGCGATGCTTTCGCCCCGCCGATTCATAGCGATCGCAGCATGCTTATGAATCAAGAGACGGACTCCATATGGAGACGAGGGAAGTAATCACTCACCGCCGACAAGAGTTTTGTCTCATCGAAGCGGATCCGATGGTCGGCATTGGCGAGCGCATGCTCAGCTACGGCAGACTTCTCCGGCTGTCCCAATCTACAGTAACGGCTATGTTCACCCACGCATGTACGGACGCTGTGCTTCATGGTACCAATGTACACCTGGCCGCATGAGCAGGAAACTCCGTACACACCGCACGATGACAGCGGGTCTCAGACGTCCTTCGTCGGCCTCAAGAACTGGTGGACCTTCCTTGTCGGCTTGAATATTGGCCTCACACCGTGCCGACTGAGCAGCCTACCAATGCGGTCTGTCACCCCATGGATGTAGGGCAACGCCGTGAAACCGACGGTCTCCCGTGACTCCACTTCCGGCCTGGCTGTTCTTTTCGGCCGGACCACTCGTCTCACCTCCCCGATGGAATATCCATTGGCCTGCAGAGCTAGTTCGAGGTAGCGCAGCTCCTCATCGAATTACTGGGGCTCACATATCCTCCTAGCCCGGTCCACCAAGGTCTTCAACACTGCCCTCTTCTGGCTGGGATGGTGGTTTGACTGTTTATGGAGATAGCGGTTAGTGTGCGTCGGTTTTCTATAAACTTTATGTCCGAGGCTGCCATCGGTCCTTCTAAGGACCAACACGTCCAGAAAAGCCAGCTGATTGTCGGTCTTCCTCTCAATGGTAAACTGTATCCGTGGGTGAACCTGATTGAGATGTGCCAGGAACCTGCTGAGTTCATCCTCTCCTTGGCTTCAGATAACAAAGGTGTCATCAACATACCGGAACCACCACCTCGGCTTCAACGGAAAAGATGAAATTGCCCGCTGCTCGAACCTTTCCATATAAAAGTTCGCCACCACAGGACTGAGTGGACTCCCCATGGCCACACCATCAATCATTTCAAAGAATTCACCGCCGTACTGAAAATAGGTAGTTTTTAGAACATGCCGGAAAAGCGCTGTAATGTCTGCCGGAAAAAGGTTAGCTAAGTGGCCAAGGACATCATCCACGGGCACCATGGTGAACAACGAAACCACGTCAAAGCTGACCATTATGTCTCCAGGCCGCAATGACAACCCACCTTCAACCTCAAGAAAGTGGGTCGAATCCCTCACATATGACTCCGTACCACCTATATGTGGCCGGAGAAGCTCAGTCAAGTGTTTAGCCAGATGGTAGGTTGGAGACCCTATGGCGCTGAAGGTGGGTCTGAGCGGGACGTCCAGCTTGTGGATTTTGGGGAGCACATAAAGCCTAGGTGGAAGGGCTTCCGAACACCGGACGGCTGCCTTCACATCAGGCTCCATGGAAGACCGCTTAACCAGAAAATCGGCCCTTTTAAGGACCACTGCAGTCATTCGCAGTTTCTTGTAGGTTTCTGGGTCCAGCAGTTCTCCAATCTTCCTTTGGTAGTCATCGGTGTTCATTACAACCGTAGCGCTCCCCTTATCCGCCGGTAATATGATGATAGATTCATCCCGCCTTAATGTTCTTAGTGCCCGCCGGTCACCCACTGGTATGTTGCATCGTGGCGGTTTCGCTCTAGCTTCGATCCTAACTTCATCTCCCTGTTCACGCGGCAGCCGCCGCACTCCAGCTTCAACGTTGGCAATGATGTCCTCCACTGGAATCTTCTTAGGGGCCACTGCAAACTTCTCCCCCCTCGCCAGGACAGCAGTTTGGGTGGTGGTAAGCTGGCGGTCCGACAAGTTCACTACTGTCCGGTCCGTCTCTAAGCTGCTTCGCTGATGTCCCTGGTTGTTCTCCTCGGGGCTATCTCTCCAGTACTTATTCTCATGGCATGATCGAACACTCTCACGAACAGCCTCGGAAGCACTGGAACTTAGGCTATCCACCAGATCCCAGTGGCCAGGTGACAACACAGTGCTTAATTACAGTTGTACGTGGAACAACTTCATATTGTTGTCGGCAAGATCTTTCCTGGTCTGGTGGATACGTTCGCGTAACATTGCCTACTCTGCATGTCGATAAATGCGACTGGCTTGCGGTGTAAAGTGTAATTTTTCAATTTCAGAAACCGGGGAATAACACCAGTATCCCGGCATCTTGACAGAAAAGCCAGTGAACAGAGCAGGTGTACCTTCTTTTTTTCTCAGCCCCACAAAAGTCTCATATTTTTTAAAACTTCCTCCCCGTAGAGGCGTCGTAAAATATTCCTCAGGCTTTCATGGCCGGTGTCGGATGAATTGTTCATGATATCCGGGCTGTTTGGCTGTGGTCCATGGCTTATTACAAAACCAAACGTTTCAGCAGCTCCACTGGCTGCCACCATCAGTGGTATAAAAAATCCTGCACACCGGGTGTTTACGTACAGGCCCACAGTACTGTGGTATAGGCTAAAGCTGTCCTGCCATGCTACCTGTACTTATAAATTCAGCAAAGTCTCACGTACAGGTAAAAATGACACCATCAGCCAATCACAATAAAGATGGTGTATGATTGGCTCGCACCAAGCTATGCTATTAAACTATGCCATTAAGGCCATAATGCCTTTTATGTATCTACATTCAATTGTGGACAGATTACTAAGTGTAAAGTTTTAAGTAAGTTAGGAATAGATGTGGGAAAGAATACAATTGAATCAATGAAAGCGACTGACAAGGAAAGGCTGCAAAATTCCCTACGAGCCACTGCGGAGATGAGAAAAAAAGCAAGGCAAGCAAAGAGACAGGCTAAAAGAAGGTTAGAAGATGAAGAAGAAGATTCAGACAATCCAACCTATGGAGCTGGGATGTTTTAAAATAAAAAAGTAAGTGCTTATTCTATGTTTTATGCTATTACAGTAAACCCTCGATTTAACGGACTAATTGGGGCTGAGGGGTGTCCGTTAAATCGAAAGTCCGTTAAATCGCAAATTTTGTTTTTTGAGGATATATTTAAGTCAAATAGGCCTATAACACTTGAAATTTTAATACTATTAATATCATGCAAATACCGTATTGTTCTGAATACAAGCCGCACTTTTTCTCCTAAAAACATGGTCGCTAATTTGGCCTGCGTCTTGCATTCGCGCGCTAACGAAATTCGAAGTTATACCTGACTTCTGGCGGGACGAACGCTTTTGGTATCTATGAGTTGTTTACTGCGTAAGCAACAGCAGTTTGCCTGGCTGTTGTTAACTCTGGCATTATGATTTATGACTGCAACCGTACGTTTTAACAGCAAACTGAACAAAGAATAGGAAGAAAAAGTGTAAGTACGTGCGCACGCGCACGTGCTCGCACCCTTCTGTAGGCAGCAAGACAAAGGATGAGTAGAGGGGGTGTGAATAACATGTTTCTAAATAACGGGTAAACTGCCAGTGTGGTTTTCTATTGTAACAGCGACAACATCGCTTATCTGTATTTTAATACGTACTATTAATATCATGCAAATACAATGTTATGTACACACCTTTATTTATTCTGGATAAAAGCATCAAGAGTCAGTTGTTTTCCACTAGAATGTTGCTTCTTTATTATTAAAGATCTAAACTGTCTAAAATGGTCATAATAAGCACACACTTCCGGATCTGAAGACTCCCCAATGTACGCGATAATTTCGTCCATGCTGTTTCTTATCGCTGATAATTTAGGGCCTCCTGTAACAGATGTTTCTTCATCGTTATCATCTCCATCTTCCCACATGTTAATCTATTTGTGATGCCATGTCGTTTACGAAAACGCCAAAGCCACTCATCACGCGCCTGAAATTGGATACCAATATGTTTCGCCAGTTTATCAGCAGCAGCCCGCAACTCCACACTACGAACAACGACGCCACTAGAACGTTGTTGAATAAACCACTTGTACACAGCATCCTCTAATTGTTTGTGTTTGGCTAATTTAATGTGTTTTCTTTCTCCCTCATTCTTCGAACTATCAACACTGTACTTTAGCGAAAACTGAATAAGTTTATCTTTATTCTTTTGAATGTCTGAAACGGTTTGTTTCTTTACACCGTACACTTCACAAACATGTGCAACAGACGCGCCACCTTCAAGTTTACTTATTAGTTCAAGCTTTTGCTTTATACTCAAGTTCACACGTTTTTTCGTAACGCCAGACATACTTATGCTGTAATTCACTAATAAAGTAATGGACCTTGCTGTAACAACGCAAGTATAAACTCGTTAAGACTCTCTATTTAACACGTGCAAGGTTCGTACTATAGAAACACATGTAGCGTACACGCTGTATTCTCTGAATAAACTGATGCGACGCTGTACGAATGTGAACTGCGCGTGCATACGAATTATCACGAAAATAGCAGAATATTCAAGAGTGAAAATACGTTGCTATGGTTATGAACTACCACCAAATTTAAATCACAACCATGGACTTCAAAAACTTAATCGTGATTTTTTCGTGTCATAATTTTTTTTTAACATGATAATGTTTTTAGGCTGGGTGTCATTCCACAAAATGCGTGATGCAAAATGTGTAACGTCATCGAAAAATGTAACGCTCCAGGTGACGTTAGTAATAAATAAATTTGGTCACAGTGAAATAAGATGCATATCAGTGTATATTGTCAGTGTTAGTCGTCGTGATGTCTTCCACTGAACGTGTGTGACGCCTGCGTCAACGACAACGCAAAGACGGGGATCGTGAAGAATTAAATGAATTCTTATCTCCGTTCTCATCAAATACAGTTGGAGATGAGAAAATTTGCGTGTTTCAAAACAAGAAACGAAAGAATGCTGCGATAGCCAAGCAACATCGCCAGAACAGGAGAGTCTGCAGTTTATGCACATTATTCGTTTCAAAAGCCTAAAAACATTTTCATGTTTTTTTTTTTTCCTGTTAAATTCTGTCCGTTAAATCCGAAGTCCATTAAATCGAGGTCCGTTAAATCAAGGGTTTACTGTATTAGCTTCCTAATTTTCTATTGCAGTTTGCCGAAAACTGTTTTTTCAACTTGGTGCAAACTTTTTTCAAAAACTAATTAAGATAAAAGGATGAAATTTTCACCAAGGTTTCCTTACCACCTGATGCACACTTTACCACAAGGAGTTTTTGATCAAGCCATAAATTGTGTTTTTAGAAATTTTTAATCAAAACATTTTATAAACAAAAAAGTTACAAAGAAAAAATTATATTTTTGTAAAAAAAAGTTAAATAACAAAATCCCTGTGTTAAAGTGTACTATAAGATGCAAAGAATACATGGTAAAAATTTAATTATCTCCAGTAGGTTTTGAGAAAAGTATGCACCAAATTTACCAATTTTACATGTAAAAGATAGACCTTACCGGGTCCCGATTCAGTATTATTAATTTTTTTCACTGCTATATAGCAACCAAAATACCACATATTATATATCAAAATGTTCAGAAAGAAACACTATAATTTAATAGAAAAAACAGAAAATGTGAAATTTTTTGATTTTTTGCCTACCGGGTCCCCTGAAAGTTCTCTTTAATTCAATATTCCACACAGACTTTTGTGATTTTTTTCCAAATTTTCACCCTCACACATTTTTACCACCCTCCCACCTACATTTTGCGGGATCAGTGTCAAAAACCATAGGGATCTGTAGGGTACAGTTACAGACACACAGGCCAAGGTTTACAAAAATCATTTGATGTGTTGAAAAATAATCGTGAGACATACCCCAACAGACAGAAAGACAAATGCCAAAAAAGGTCGAGTAAAAACAAAACACGATTCGTTCATTCAATTATTGATGTGCTTACAATGTATTCATATTACATGTTGATAACAACCATCAACCTACCCATTGCTCACAAGGAACAAAAGTGTAGAAGACAACATTCAAGTGTTTCACTGGTATAGGATAAACTAACAACTGAAATTGAATCACCAACCCCAATCAACTAGCACTCAACTTGTTGGGTGACAGCACCATTGCAAGACATCTCAGGTGTCTCCATGTTTTAACCTTTTTGCTGCCAACACGTGTGAGTGGTTATGCTTTGCCTGTGTGCCATATTTTCAGCAGCAGTGTGTGTATATACGCGTGGAGCACTCTACCATTTACAAAATGGGCTGCAATAACAATTATACATGTCATTTACAGCTAAGATTACACAATCTCAAAACACTCAACTGTTAATTAGCAAATGTAGATAAAAATAAACTCGCCACAACAATTACATTTACCGTTAACGGCAAAGATTACACGACCTGAGTAACACTCAACTGTCAACTGCAGATGTAACTAAAAGGAACGCCACAACAACAAATATACGTATCACTTAATGGCAGCGTTTACAAAAACTCATCTGCGAATTATCTCAACTTTATCTCAGTTTCTACGTGACACCAGACACACTGAATGAACTGTCTTTGTTTCAACAGTTCATAACTAAAGACAATTCGTTGACCTTGTACGCACAATGCTTCTTCCTTGTGTCAAAGCCATAGGCGTACTAAACCGTTCTGAACACTTTACCAATTTAAAACGACGTGCGACTTACCATATCCGGACCATCATATTGACACAAAAATTTCGTGTGTATACAGACCCAGAGCACCGGAAAGGCTAAGACTGAATCTAATTTTCAACTATATGTTCAACTTCAAAAATATTTTGTTAAAAAAGGGACCGCCTTCAATGGAAGACTGATCTACCATGAATCTCACTTGTCTCACCTACTTGTAGATGGAAGACTGATTGTATATTAAAAAAAAAAACTTTACCTCTTGTGTATTCATTTCTTTTTCCACTTCTTCTAAAAGAATTTCATCCTTTATAACTGTAGTGATGTCTTCCAAATGCTGTAACAAAATAAATATAAATACAGTAGACTCCCGACTATCTGGCCTAATGTGGTGGAAGGGCAGGTCAGTTAATAAAAAAGCCAGATAGGCTGGAGTTCTATAATTACTCATTTCCTGCCCCTCCCATACCATTAAAATCACACTTTTTATACCAAAACCCACTCTTATTCATATTTTATGACATCTTAGTACAGTCCAGTACTTTAGAAATGTTTGTTATGTACTGTACTGTACGTTTTAAAAATTTATTACAGAAAAGGAAGTCCAAGAATAAAAATATTGTATACACATTTTAAGATAAATTTTATAATGTCTAACTTAATTGCAGGAAACATAAAATGATGTACACTGTACAGTATGAATACATACAATTTTAAAATAAACAAAACATTAACGAAAACGTAGGCTCAATTCTTAAAAAAATGATTTAAACTTATTGATAAATGATTACACACATGCGTAAAATCCTAAGATACAAGAGTGAAAACTTGAGTTTTTAGTTTTTGAAAAAGCCCTTGATAGATGACTGCTTATCCGGTTTAGCCCTCTTCCGCGACGCAATGTCCCTCCACTTATGTAACCAGATCATATCAGCTGGCGTCGCTTCCTCCTGCTGACTAATGTACTCCAGTGCTGCCTCAATGTCTTGAACCCTTCCGAATGTGGGATGAGATTTTCCTGTCATCTAAAGATGCCTCCTCCTCCTCTTCTTCTATTTCATCTCCCAGTGTCTAAATTTCCACACTATCTTTATCTGTTGTTTCATCAACTTCGTCATTTGCCATCCATTCTCTAATGTCCTCTGCACTGACATCGTCACACCCCGGTACTTTTTCTAGCAACGAAACAAGTTAATCGTTTTCATCTTCCACTTTGGTTTCACACACGGGTTCAAAGTTGAAATGTCCACCTTCATGGTTCAAAAGAATTTTCCAAGACCTTAGAAGTGATATGTTTGGAATCTCTTCCCATGTTTCGGCCAACCACCTTACGGCATCTAAGTAGAACAGCTGAGGGGGGGAGGAATCCGCACTTTTCATGTCGCAACTTGTGTTTTGCACATGGCACGTAGGTTCAAAAATAGTCCGGATAGTATCGACGCAGGATAGTCGAGTCTACTGTATAAATTAAAATATCTACCCTAAAAAAAAAATAAATTATTATTTTCCCAATGAAATACGGCTGTTTTAACAAACTGTAAAACATTTACTGCAACTGTTCAAATTGGTCACACGCACACACACACTTTTTGCTAGTCTATTTCTTGATGCATATATAACTTATTTACCTCAAGATGTTATAGCCTATTTATAAATATACAAACACAAAACTAACAAACTAACACGCAAATCAATACAAAACATGACACAAGTTTTCAAAGTATTCAACATCGAAAACACTCAAAAAGTTAATACAGTAGGACGTTGATAATCCGGCATGGTCGGGACCGAGAGTGTGCCGGATTATCAAATTTTCCAGACTATCAAGGTTTAGATTAAATATGATAAAACAAGGGATAACGGTACAGTACATCTGTTACTGTGTAGTTACATACGTAAATTTATTATTTAAATTACATAGGATCATGTTCAATTACAACAGTAAACATTTTCTTAAAAATTAAACAAGGGGACCTGGTATAGCCTATCTTCCCCATGTTAACATAATGTACCTTTTCACAAAAATCCTGTATGTTAGAGAGTTAATGTTTTCTTTATTTCAAATTATTATTCTTTGGACACATTTTAACGTAGGGGTTTTTTGAAAAAATAATTTTTAAATTTTTTACAAATTTTTAAAAATGTCTACAAAAAAACCTTTTTGCTAGCCGTTTTTATAACAAAACTCGGATGATTTTTAAAATATTATAAAAAGGCTGTGTTAAAGTTTGAAGCAATTGTTGAGTAATATGGATACCAAATTTCAGGCTTCTAACTAGTCGAGAAGACGAGAAAAGGTACATTTTATATTACAGAATGTATGTTTTCGGGAAAATGCATTTAAAGTTAAAAAATAAAATATTTTTAAAAAAAGTCTTGAAAACTACCTTAAAACAATCCAGCTCCATACTCTGGGTTATCTGGGTCTTCCATGCTATCTGCCAGTCTCTTCTTAGCTTGTCTTCTTGACTCCCTTGCCTTTTTCTCGTACTCAGATATATTCCTTTCAGCATTCCTAAGTCGCTCTCTGTCAATCTGCAGCATTGCCTTCTTTGTGTTGATGCCGACACTCATCCCAACCTGTTTCAGTACCCTACACCTTGTAATGTTCCCCTCATTAAAACATCCAACTGCATCGTACACTCCCACCATAAATGCAGATAATCCAACAAAAACTGTTTTGGGGAGCCTGGACCATACCACACTATTCACGCTCTCATTAGGATTTTGAGTCCTTTCGTGGGTGCATTTTTTCAGTAGCTCAGTATTAGCAAGATCTCTTATAACAGGTTTGATTGCAATCATAACAGCTGTAGGGAGACTATGGTTATGATGGTAATGCTCACCTTTAGCTTCAGCTTTTCTGAATTTGCACCAGCTTTCTTCACCGGGTGGGCACAGACCATGTTGCGGTTCACCATCTGTTGAGCACATGTGAAAATACATTGCCCATACTGCCCTTTTCATGTTTTCTACATTGTTGAAATGTCTTCTGATTGCTAAGCTATAATAGTTTTGAATTTTGTCGATGATGGCATCAGTTAATCTGTTCTTTCCTGATAATGGCTTTCCGTCTGCT
Organism: Magicicada septendecula; assembly: GCA_034769895.1. Taxonomy (NCBI): domain Eukaryota; kingdom Metazoa; phylum Arthropoda; class Insecta; order Hemiptera; family Cicadidae; genus Magicicada; species Magicicada septendecula. The sequence goes on from JAWRYS010001744.1 coordinate 57,965, forward strand.
AGTTTTATGCCTTTTAGTGATATTTTTAAACGCCTCAATCGAGTACCCATCCGTTTCTGTATATGTCCAATGCACTCTAATTTTCTGATTTCAATATCATTTCCATATACTTTTAATTCATTTACTTTAGAAAAGGCTTTAGAATCTCCATCTCCTAAATATTCTAAGTATCTCACATTATACTTTTCTTCTGAACGCTGATAGATTGATATAGCACCTGCCACCTCCATTCCGCCACCCACACCTTGATAATTAGCAGTACACATTTCGTCATGATTATCTTTACATTTGCACCTGCAATGTTTTGTAAGGACTTATATATCTAATATTTTACCAGTATATACACTTGTCGTACTGACGATGGCGTTTAGAGATGTGTGGCCTCTCTTCTGCCACGACCCGTCAAAAGCTACACGTAAATCATGGCTACCATCGTTTGCTTCTACAGATTCTTCAACAGCACGTCTCATACTTAATTCAGCAATGTCTTTTGTAGCTTGAGCTATGATTTTATTATATTTTGTAAATCTAGAAGGAGGAGTCAGTAAATTCAAAATTCCACATAATGATTGGGCAGCTGTGCTTCCCTTCCCTACTGCTCTCAATCCATATGCCAATCGCATATTACATTCAAATAGTACACCCTTCCCATTTAGTCCATGCTCAGAATCAGAGTCAACATGTTTATTACTTACAGCTTTTGAAGTAAAAAAGGCAACACTTTAATCACATATATCACAATATAAGATAATTTCAGTAGCCAACCCAATACGATTTTGAGTCTAGTTGTAGTCCTACTTGACTACAATGTTTGCATGCGACATATACATTCAAAATATTATAAAGTATATTCAAATCAATCAGCTCATAACCTAACTTTTCAGTACAACCAACTTCATCATACAATTCATTCAACCCACTGAATTTCCTTGCAGATGCACTTTCCGCTCTTCCATCGCCACTTTCTGGTAAATCAACTGTTACTTTTCCTTCAATTTTGGATTTACACACATTCTTTCTCTTCTTAAAAACACTTGGTACATTTGGTCTTAGCATTATCACAAAATTGTGAAGACAACACAAGTACAAAACGTAAAAAGTGAGTATTTATAACCTATAATATTAGTCACAATTCACAACTAAAACAAACAAACAGCTACTTATATAGAATAAGTATATGTTTATAACTTGGAACATTAGCCACAACTCACAACAATACAATATACAACAATCTGACAGCAACAGCTGATGTTTCCAAGCTATTTCACAGTACACAGAGTGTGTAGGCACAGCTGTTGCAAAGAGATATAAAATACTAGGCAGAGTTTCACAATGATCTTATATCAACTTGTCTTTTGTTGTTAGATCTTTTGTTTAAAAAGTCATTGTGGATTATATGAAGATTCATAACTTCAGCCATGTTGTAATGTTTATTTGTCTCCACAAATTTTACAAAAGTGTGTATCACGTCGGTTGCCTCGCGCCAAGTAACGTTATTTGATCCAATACCCTCTTCTTCCTCAACACTTTCCACTTCTTGATCTGTTTGAGGATTTCACACACTTTGAATGATCATTTCATCATTTATCTCCTCCAGAGTAGGTTCGTCCTTGTCAACATCTAGCCAGTCAAACACTTCATCATCAGACATTTTTGACAATGATGAACAGCCTTCTGCAGCATTTTTAAGAGTCTCCAGCAACTGACTTTCAGGATCGTCTAGGTCATCTAGTTCATTATGTTCACTAAGGGGATTGTTCATCACAGCTGGCCATAACTTTCTCCATGCTTTTATTAACGTATCATTTTTTACTTCTTGCCAAGCAACAGCAGCCGCAAAAATAGCATCTTTCATGTTAAAAGTTGATTGAAAGTCTTTTACACTACAGTCTGAGTTTATGAGTCCTTGAATAAATGACACCCTGTATTTGCACTTAAAGTTCTGAATTACTCCTTGATCCTTAGGCTGAATCAAAGGGGTAACGTTTGGAGGAAGGTATTTTACTGTTATATTTGCTTACTTTAATTCACTAGCAGGAGGATGGGCTCTACCATTATCTACTAACAGAACAGCCTGTGTGTTTTCAGGCAAACTAAGTTTTTTGAAGTTTTGTTTAACTCCAGGAACAAACTGTTCGAAAAACCAATTTTTAAAGAGCTGAGCGTCCATCCAAAAGTAACTTTAAATTCATTTGCTGCAGCCTCATCAGCAGATTTAGACTCCCCTGAAAACTCTAATTTGCGTATCCCATGACGAGTTTTAAAGTTGTGCAACCAACCTCGTAAAAATTTACAGTCTCCTTCATTTATGTTCAAATCATTGTTAAACTGTTTGGCTTTTTCAATTACCAATGGACCTGTTATACGTTTTCCTTCAGAACGTTTTGCTGAGAACCAGTTGTACAATGCATTATCCAACTGGTCAAGCTTAGGCTTTTTTAATGTTTGACAATTGTCAGTAGCTATTTTTGTATCCGTTTGAGCCAAAATTTTTTTAAGTTTTTCTTATTGTTTTTTTATATCATATAAGGTTGAGGATCCAATATTAAATACTTCCATAATTACGTTCCTCTTTTCTCCCTTTTCTAACCTATTTATAATCTCAAGTTTTTGTTAGCTTGTCAAAGTCACATGTTTTCTTTTATTAGAAGCACTGGGTTCTGGTTTTTGTGTTCAAAAAACATTGTGATCAAAACTGTGAAGCAACAACTTAAAACTGAACTCCACTGAATAAAAGCAGAACAACGTAATTGTAGCGGAGTTCACTAATATTGTAACTCAAATACGGTACGGCACGCACTGTGTAAACACAAGAAGCAGACACTCACGACAGTGTTCTTTTCACTGTTGTTTGTAATCTTTTAATTTTTCAAAACTTTTAACTCTTCTCTTATGGCCTTATTTCTTATAAGGTCAAGTTTACAACACTTTTAAACTCCTCTTGAGAATGCCATTTCCGAGGTCTGTATTTTACTGTCTTGTCTTTTCGTTGTTTCCCATAATTCACACACAGTGTGTGTCCCTTTACATAGTACAGGGACTCCCATAACTTTGTAAAACTTTAATTTTGCATCTCGATCTACCTTGTTTCTAAACATATTGTAACGGTACGAGATTGTAGGGCCAAGATAACATTTTAAAATTACATTCTCTATGCAGTCATTGTTCACCCTTGTAGAACCCCGAGTTAGTCAACCAGATAGGCTGTGTTTATTACCGAATAAAACGTCTATGTTTTGTCTCCGTACTCGAGCAACGTAGACCGATTGTGAAATAACACCAAACTTCGCATCAGCCGGGAATCACGAAAGAAAGTAATGTAACTGCACATTGCGCCAGGCGACAAAATATTGCTAAATCCTATGCCTAAGTTAAAGCGCTCTTTTAACAACACCAATGGGAGAGCAGACTCAAGATCACGTGACGAGTTCTGTATGTTCAGCTTTTGCGAACTAACGCCAGTTCTATTGCAACCAATGGCCGCGCGGCCAACCTAAACGAGCTAAGTGTTCGAAAATTTATGTCGGCCGACAAAACAAAACGAAAGGTTATTTTAAAGTGGATTAAAATAATAGTGGCGCATCAACCTAATATGAAATAATCAATAACAGTACCGCGGTTAAACAGTGTCAAAACTAAATTATGGTGTGTTAAACAGTGCATTCACAGCAGAGGTGCAAAACAGCGGAGTTCTTCAGACGTTAAGTATTAACTGAGTTTTAACCAAGATTATTTTACCTTTTTCCCCAGAGTATAATTCAACATAAATAAATTGTAAATCTAAAATGTACATCAGAGATCTCGAAGTGGGGTTTAAATAGAACGACAAAATCAAAGAACGAATGTGTGTGAGTGTGTAGCTAAATCACGTATTGGTTCATTGCAAATAATAAATAGTTGTGGTATACCATAGTTGTCATAAGCTAGTTAATTAAGAAATATTTGGTTACTATGTTTGATTTCACAAATTGTTACTCATTCAACAAGTATTTAATCTAAATGTCATGAAAGAGAGACGAAGTAGTTATTTTGCATAATAAACCAGAGGCAATTTGTTTTAGCACAAACGGTGTATTTGATCTTTGCCCATATCAAATCCAAATAATCCTTTTTGCAGCAGTTTCGTCTGAACGACTTTTGGACCCTAATCCGAAGGTAAGAGAAAGAGATTGGCAATTAATTAATATTGTCTCATTGGCAAGTACATTGTACAGTGACGCGAGTGTAGGCTTTATAACCTATATCCGCCAGACCTAACCAAGCTGCAGAACAGGTTATTTGGAAGTGAGGGTGATTATTGTGTAGTTTGCTAAGCATACATTTATAAGTAAACTATTTATAATATAGACTCAAAATGGAGAGTAATAGTGAGAAAGTCAACAACGTTGACCTGATCAGTACAAGTACTGACAACCAAGTAAAAACAATAATAACTGAAACGGTAGTAAACGAGATAAGCTTGACTGAGTCAGTGATATTGAATGATGTTGCGAGTCAATCGACGCCGGTTCAGGGTAAAAAAGATGATAATTATAAAATGTTTGAAAGACTACAAGCAATGCTAGAGGTAAATTTTAATGCCATAAATAGTCGTTTTGACATGAATGATGCCAAATTCGAACAATGCAAAGAACAGAATATGAAATTTGAAAATAGCATAAATGTAAAGCTTGACGAATTAACCAATTCATTGTGTAGTATTGATGTACGAATTAATGAAATAAGAGAGAGTGTGTGTGTGGTAGACAGTAAAACAAATATGTTAGAATGCAATCAAAAAGAACTTGGACAACAAATAATTACAGTAAAAGATAAATTACAAAATTTTGTAGGTGAAGTAGGTGATAAATTTGAGGGTATTGAGAGTGAGATGCAGTGCATGACTAACACTATACGCGTCATAGATAACCGTAGTAGTGAATTAGAATCACAAGTAGCAGTAGTTAAAAATGTTAGAAATGAGATAGAAAATATTTGTAAAACAGATATTCAATTAATCCAAGAAACAGTAAATGTTATTGAGAGTGTGAATCACAATAAATTCGAGTCTATTGAGCAGAGTATTATTAACGTAAAAGATGAGTTGAATATGGCAATTGGCCAGAAAATAAATAATGTTACGGAAAGGGTAATTATGACCCGTGACCTAAGAAGCGAAATAGAGTTAGAGTTATTTACTGGTGATAGTAGGGGGGGGGGTACACCCCATGCAATTTTTAAATAAAGTAAAAGAGTATAATCAGTTTTGTAATAGTAGTTGGGAAATTAAGCTCATAAAAATTGTGAAATGCTTTAAGGGTAATTCTGAGATATGGGCGGAGATACATAGGAATGAATGGGAGAGGTATGAACATTTTGAAATAGCTTTTCGTAATAAATACTGGTCAGAAGAGGAGCAGGAGATCTTGCGAAGTCAAATAATGGGGACAGGGAACTTTGGGAGAGACAACCGTAATATTACAGTCTATACGATGAGACTGTTCAATGAAGCAAAATACTTAGAACCACCGTTGTCATTCCAGTCGTTTGTACGACACGTCAGCAAACATTTACCGAGGGAGGTACAGATCACGATAATGACGAAAGAGGTAAGTGACATAAATGAGTTAGAAAAAATATTGGATGTTTTCCAGAATATTAAGGACCAGGAAGACAGTAGACGAACACCACAACCTAATGTGCACAATGGAGGAAGTTATGAACCAAGAGGAGGACAAAATGGGGGAACTACACATGAGGGTCGGGAGCCAAACAGACGATATCCAATGTGGAAATGTGATGGGTGTATGGGGGAAAATTATGCTGACCGTAATTTTTGTTATAGATGTAGGAGGGCGAGGCCCGGTCATCAGCCGAGGATGCAGCCGAGATTCAACAATAATACACAGCAGAGAAACGGTGAAGGACGAGCCGAGAATACTAGAAATGAAGTGGGAAATCAGCACACGGGAAGAGTGTATACACCTAGAAATGCGGTTGAGAGGACGGGAAACTAATAAGGACAATGGATGAGGAGGCCCGGCCATTGTCGATGGATAACTGCGGGGTCCATGGAAGTAAACACAAGAATCACACAATTCACACAGACATGGCTACTGAATTGATGGAAGAAGAGGAGGCGGCAACGATGAGACCAGAAGCTTGGTTGACGGAGGTAAAACTGGAAATAGAAGGTAAGCCAGCCTTGACACTTATAGATACAGGTAGTGAAGTATCCGTAATAGCTGAACATGTACTGAATAAATTAAGAGAAACTAATAAAAACATTCCATCCTTGCCAGTTGCGGGGGTAACCATTGTAGGGATTACGGGTGTTAGAAGTAAACGAGTTACAACACAAGTCCAGTTGAATATGTTAATAAATGGGGAAAATTATGAGAATACATTTTTAGTTGTAAGGGGCTTAAATTTAGAAGTAATACTGGGTAATGATTTTCTGATCAGGAATAATGCGGTAATCAATTTTAAAAAGAGAATTTTAGAATTGAACAATGTAGGTAAACAAATAACAGTTAATTTTGAACGGGTATTAGATACAGTAAAGATTTCGGGTATAAGGGTTATACCAAATAAGGCCATGGATAGGGATATGGAATTTAGTATGCATACGTGTAAAGAGAGAGTGAGTGAAGAGAGTGAGGAGAGAATATGGGCGGATAGAGAGGTTAAATTTTGTGGTGAGGGTGGCGAAATGGGGAGTTCTCAACGTAAAGCATTGTGGCGGGTAGTTGCGGATTATAGGGGAGTGTTTGCCGGGGAACCAGGAAGGGCAAAAGGTTATGAGTGTGAATTAAAGGTAAGGGAGCATGCGCCATATGTACAACGTAGTTATCCGGTACCATATTCAAAAAGGGCGGCAGTGCAGTTAGAATTGGATAGAATGTTAGAGTGCGGTATCATAGAGAGGTCGGTATCAACCTATTCTAACCCTCTAGTGGTAGTCATAAAGAAAGACGGGAGAGTTAGATTGTGCCTTGATGCGAGAAAAATAAACAAAATTATTATTCCTGATAGAGAGTCCCCTGAGGCGATTGAGGAAATTTTTCAGAAGTTCAGTGCGGTGAAATATATGACGTCGCTAGACCTGACGGCAGGTTACTGGCAGGTACCGTTAGCACAAAATAGTCGTAAGTATACTGCATTTTTATTTAACGGAAAAAATTATCAGTTTACTCGCTTGCCGTTTGGATTGAACACTAGTGTAGCTAGTTTTATTATGTGTCTGGATGAAATTTTGCAGCCTAATAATTTAGATTTTTTGACTATATATGTAGATGATATTCTGATAGCTTCTAGAACATTTGAAGAGCATGTAGAACATTTAGAATATGTATTGGAGAAGTTATACCAGGGAGGTTTGACAGTGAATTGGGACAAATCAAAATTTTTGCAAACTGATATACATTTTTTAGGTTTCATCATAACACCTACAGGGATACGTGCCAATCCGGATAAAGTAGAATCCATCCTGACGTTCCCGGAGCCCAAAAATATAAAGCAATTGCAAAGTTTTCTTGGTCTCTGTAATTTTTACAGGAAGTTCCAGCGGAACTACGCCCAGACGACGGCCCGACTCAGCGCAGTGCTGCAAAAGAATAAACAATGGAGGTGGGGAGATTGAGACAATATTAATTATTTGCCAATCTCTTTCTCTTACCTTCAGATTAGGGTCCAAAAGTCGTTCAGACGAAACTGCTGCAAAAAGGATTATTTGGATTTGATATGGGCAAAGATCAAATACACCGTTTGTGCTAAAACAAATTGCCTCTGGTTTATTATGCAAAATAACTACTTCGTCTCTCTTTCATGACATTTAGATTAAATACTTGTTGAATGAGTAACAATTTGTGAAATCAAACATAGTAACAAAATATTTCTTAATTAACTAGCTTATGACAACTATAGTATACCACAACTATTTATTATTTGCAATGAACCAATACGTGATTTAGCTACACACTCACACACATTCGTTCTTTGATTTTGTCGTTCTATTTAAACCCCACTTCGAGATCTCTGATGTACATTTTAGATTTACAATTTATTTATGTTGAATTATACTCTGGGGAAAAAGGTAAAATAATCTTGGTTAAAACTCAGTTAATACTTAACGTCTGAAGAACTCCGCTGTTTTGCACCTCTGCTGTGAATGCACTGTTTAACACACCATAATTTAGTTTTGACACTGTTTAACCGCGGTACTGTTATTGATTATTTCATATTAGGTTGATGCACCACTATTATTTTAATCCACTTTAAAATAACCTTTCGTTTTGTTTTGTCGGCCGACATAAATTTTCGAACACTTAGCTCGTTTAGGTTGGCTGCGTGGCCATTGGTTGCAATAGAACTGGCGTTAGTTCGCAAAAGCTGAACATACAGAACTCGTCACATGATCTTGAGTCTGCTCTCCCATTGGTGTTGTTAAAAGAGCGCTTTAACTTAGGCATAGGATTTAGCAATATTTTGTCGCCTGGCGCAATGTGCAGTTACATTACTTTCTTTCGTGATTCCCGGCTGATGCGAAGTTTGGTGTTATTTCACAATCAGTCTACGTTGCTCGAGTACGGAGACAAAACATAGACGTTTTATTCGGTAATAAACACAGCCTATCTGGTTGACTAACTCGGGGTTCTACAAGGGTGAACAATGACTGCATAGAGAATGTAATTTTAAAATGTTATCTTGGCCCTACAATCTCGTACCGTTACAAGATAACGAAAGAGCAGCGTTCAACGAAATAAGTTCGCTGATATGATTTTAATGAACCACCCGAATTTTAATGATAAATTTTATTTACAGACAGACGCTAGCAATATAGCACTCGGAGCCGAACTGTATCAAGAGGACGAGGCAAGAGACCACCATACAATTGCTTTCGCCAGTCGGACGTTGTTAGCATCAAAACGCAACTATACAACCACGGAAAAGGAGCTCCTCAGTATAGTATTTGCAGTAAAGAAGTTTCGAACATATCTGCTGGGAAATGCCACTATCATCCGGACGGGCCACAAGGCTTTGTCTTTTTTAAACACCTGTAAGTTGACACATAGCAGGATAACCAGGTGGGTGCTAGCTTTACAAGAGTATAATTTTAGTTGGGAGTATATAAAAGGGGTAGAAAACAAAATACCTGACACTTTATCTAGGGTAGATATAGAGGGAATGAGAACAGGGAGGGATTTAAAAGAAATAGAAATTTTTAGACTTAGTAGGGAAGATAGATTGTTTGGAAAAGAATTGAGAGATATTAATAGCATGCAAAGGACAGATCCTAAATTGAATAAAATAATAACTAGTTTAGAGTCTGATTCAGATGAGTTAGAGTGTAGCCGTTATTTTCAGATTTATCAAGGAAGTTTGTTTAAGAAGGTAGAGGGGGGAGAGCGTGATTGGAGGTTAGTTATACCGGAAGGGTTGGTAGATAAGATAATATGGGACTGTCATTTTCGGTATGGGCATTTCGGTGCTAGGAAATGTGTAAATGTATTAAAAGAATCATGTTTATTTAAGAATATGGAACGGAGGGTTAGAACTTTACTCCGAGGGTGCGATTTATGCCAAAAGTCAAAAGTAGTTAATTACCGTTTAGAGGGAGAGATGAGGTGTATTAAAGTAGAAAAGCCTTTTGATTTAGTTGCGGTAGATTTGTTTGGCCCTCTACCAAAGGGAAGGGGAGGCGTAATGTATATTTTTGTGGTATTAGATACATTCACGAAATTTGTAAGATTATACAGTGTAAAGCGGGCCACTAGTAAAGTACTAAGTGAGAAAATAACAAAGGATTATATGATTAAAACCGGGAAACCGAAAATAATATTATCTGACCACGGACCCCAATTTATTAGCGGAATATGGCGACAAACTTTGGGTTGGGAGGGTATCATACCCAAACATACGGCGGTATATCATCCTCAGTCGAACCAAGCCGAAAGAGTTATGCGAGAATTAGGGAGAATTTTCCGGGCATACTGCCATGCTAAACATAGTGAATGGCCAGCCTATGTGGGAAAAATTGAAGAATGGTTAAACTGTACAACTCACGAATCAACAGGGTTCACACCATACGAGCTAGTCAAGGGAAAACATCCACCGAGGATCCTGGAACAGCTGTTCAACTTTCCACCGGAGAGCAACCCACGAGATTTGGAAGTAAAACTTCAACTCGCAAATGAAAACTTATTAACTAAGGGAGAAAGAAGAAAGCGGCTTCATGATGCCAAAGGTAAGTGGATTAAGTATGAGATAGGTCAGCTGGTATTAGTAAGAAGACACGATTTATCAAGTGCACAAGATAAAGAGATTAAAAAATTCTTCTTGTTGTATGAGGGACCGTATGAAGTTGTTGAAATTAAAATGGATAATGCTTATGTTTTACGAAATCAAATGACTGGGGAAATAGTGGGTACCCATAATGCCACCAATTTAAAAAAGTATTGGTCAAAATAAAATAATAATAAACAAAATAATATATTAAATCTTGTAATTAAATATAAACTAAATAATTATTAAAATTAAAATTAGGAATTTAATATAAAACAGTAAGTGGTAGCGGGTAGATGTTACCCCACTTATCTCAGTGGGGTTCGTCTATTTCAGGGATGCGCCCCTGCCCACGCGAGCCTTGGTTTTCTCCATTTACCCTTATTTTCGGAGGAAGCTTTGTCCTTACCTTTAGTCCTAGTTCTTGACCTCTTAATAATCCTTATCCTTTTTATCTTCCCGATTTCCTTAACACTCCCCTTAGAGTAAACATAACAATAGTTACACAAATTGGCACACTTATTCGAACCATTTGATTGCCTTAATTATAAACAATACATTAGGGTAATCCTCAAAATTAAATAAACTGGCGTTATTTATGAATTGTAAACTCATCCCTTAATTAGAGAGTTGGCAGAGAAGTTTTGTGGCTGAGTAGACAAACTAAATAATAAATTTTGTATAGTCTCATAGGATTATTGCCTACAGAGATGGGGTGGTAAATTAGTGGTTGTGGTCTGTTTTGAAAAAAAAAAAAAAAAAAAAAAAAAAATATGGGTAGTTCATTATATTTATTGGAGTTGGGTTCTGTTCGTTTTCAATCGCATCTCTGTAGACGATAATCCTGTACATGTAACATATAACCTATTTACAGGTAATTAAGAAAAAAAAATAATTTGTGAAAATATTTTAAAGTAAAAGTTATGTAACCAAAAGGTTTAATAATTATTTTGTGGTACCTGCTATGTTAGGTTATGAGTAGAGGATAGATGGTATATAGAATGTGATTGTGACAAAAGTTGAAGAGAGATTTGAAACAAATGATGTAATGTTTGTAAAATCTATGGAAATATTAAGAAAAACTGAAACACTTAATCACGTAGAATCATTTTGAAAATTGTAATCAAAGTAATTGAAATTGTTTTGAATGTACGAAGAGATTAAATTGAATTGGAGTCGTCCCTGGAGTAATTTAATATTATGAAGGTCATTGGTGTGTGCAACTTCATTCGTATACAAATTAAACTGTAATTTGATATATTTTATACATTAACTTCATACAGCGGTAATTAAAGTCAAATTGTTTTGAGTGGAGATTAACAAAAGCATTTTCAAGTTAAATAAATAATTTAAAAGGGCCAATTTTATTAATGAATCAAAAGTATATCTGATCTGAATTGGTACCAGCTGATAGATATGTTAACAAAAAGATTTATAGAAATAGAAATTTTGCAGGAAATATATATATGCCAGTACAGGTGTTAGTATGATGTAACCAGGAATGCTGAAACTGAGAATGTTTATAACTGTGCTTACTAAACAAGTCTTGCCGACTAGTGTTTATGTAAACAGGTGTAGTATGTTGTGACTAAAGTCTACAGACATACTTGGTGACAATAACAAAAATGTTGTAGTCTGTTGAATTATTGCCACTAGGAAAATCCCACTATGAAATAAAAAGAAATACCTTTATTAAGGAATGTAAATTTTTTGAATAACGTAGGTAATATTTTTGCCGGATCATTTTGAAAAATGTAATTAATTTTGAATTTGTTAATTAAAACAATATGAATATGATTAAATTAATTTGGTAATTGAATTAATAGAGAAGATGATTTCAATAAGGAACTGGTAATAATGAACTTAACTTTAGTTTCATTCGAATTCAAACTGGAACTATAAATTAAATGCTGATTGATGTAAATAATGATTAAAATATTTATTTAACACTGACAACTGATGGAAATTTTTTGGGCCGAGATGGTGTTTGGTAATTGAGATGTGTATATTGCTGCTGCTCGTGTAAACTTTTATAATTGACAATTTATGTTTTAACTGTAGATTCCACACCTAAGTGCGGCCATGACCTCACCGGACCATGACCGTGAAAGTAGTTAATTGTGGCAAATCATAAATTTTACTTGATATAACCAGCCTGTGGTTTGTTTTATTTTGTTAACCCGGTGGTTTGTTAGACTTAGTAGGGGGGTTATTTTTTGTGGAATCTACCTAATTTTGGAACAGGTCTATTTTCACCCAGATAGGGGTGGTAGTACATTAGGGGTGTATAAATAAAAACTAGTAGGTATAATACCGAATTTTATTGTAACGCCGAAGCAAGGATGGGGGTGGAATAAAAGAAAAAAAGTCCACCCCTTCCGCATCAGTCCTTGTGAAAGCAACTAGACGCTACAGTCTAGGGGGGGTAATAGTGAGTGTGGATGGGCGGTGACCTAGTTACAGGTCACGAGGGAGATGTGGTTTACGGCTAGGATGAGGCTGAAAAAGGCCAAGAAGCCTAGCGCAGAACACATTAATATGTAACGGGTATCAGGGGTTAAGGGAGTAAAAGGGGGGTATAGTAAAAAAAAAAAAATTTGTTATAGTAGCTAAGTATAAACGGATTTAATGTCATTTTGTATAATTAAGGTGTTATTTTGGATGGGCAATATTGTACGGGGAATATTATTCAATTTAACTGGAATTTATGTGTACCACTGTAAACCAATATTGTTTTATTAATACTATTTTTTAGGGTCTATAATATAAAATGAGCCAGTACGTTGTCAATGAACCAGTACGGCTAAGAGGAAACGAATCAGTTGTGGGATATGGAGTGATGGAAGGCCGTTTGTCAATTTTTTAATTACATGTTATAAAGCCAGGCGATACTGTGGCGGGTATCTGTCCGAGCTTATGGTGGTGGGATCTCGAGTAGAGAAGTCCCGTAGGATAGGATGGGTGCTGCCACAGTCGCCAGACTAGGGGGGTAAGAACCCATGATTTAGTCGAGTGTTCAGGGGGGTTGCGGCGCTATATCCTCACTGATCCTCTTAGGGTTTAGGCAATAAGAGTTTGAACGCTCCGGCCTTCAATCTCTTATTGGGGGGGTATTGTAACGGTACGAGATTGTAGGGCCAAGATAACATTTTAAAATTACATTCTCTATGCAGTCATTGTTCACCCTTGTAGAACCCCGAGTTAGTCAACCAGATAGGCTGTGTTTATTACCGAATAAAACGTCTATGTTTTGTCTCCGTACTCGAGCAACGTACACCGATTGTGAAATAACACCAAACTTCGCATCAGCCGGGAATCACGAAAGAAAGTAATGTAACTGCACATTGCGCCAGGCGACAAAATATTGCTAAATCCTATGCCTAAGTTAAAGCGCTCTTTTAACAACACCAATGGGAGAGCAGACTCAAGATCACGTGACGAGTTCTGTATGTTCAGCTTTTGCGAACTAACGCCAGTTCTATTGCAACCAATGGCCGCGCGGCCAACCTAAACGAGCTAAGTGTTCGAAAATTTATGTCGGCCGACAAAACAAAACGAAAGGTTATTTTAAAGTGGATTAAAATAATAGTGGTGCATCAACCTAATATGAAATAATCAATAACAGTACCGCGGTTAAACACTGTCAAAACTAAATTATGGTGTGTTAAACAGTGCATTCACAGCAGAGGTGCAAAACAGCGGAGTTCTTCAGACGTTAAGTATTAACTGAGTTTTAACCAAGATTATTTTACCTTTTTCCCCAGAGTGTAATTCAACATAAATAAATTGTAAATCTAAAATGTACATCAGAGATCTCGAAGTGGGGTTTAAATAGAACGACAAAATCAAAGAACGAATGTGTGTGAGTGTGTAGCTAAATCACGTATTGGTTCATTGCAAATAATAAATAGTTGTGGTATACCATAGTTGTCATAAGCTAGTTAATTAAGAAATATTTTGTTACTATGTTTGATTTCACAAATTGTTACTCATTCAACAAGTATTTAATCTAAATGTCATGAAAGAGAGACGAAGTAGTTATTTTGCATAATAAACCAGAGGCAATTTGTTTTAGCACAAACGGTGTATTTGATCTTTGCCCATATCAAATCCAAATAATCCTTTTTGCAGCAGTTTCGTCTGAACGACTTTTGGACCCTAATCCGAAGGTAAGAGAAAGAGATTGGCAATTAATTAATATTGTCTCAATATGTTGATTTTTCCGCAGATTGTTTGGAACACCTAACTTGTTGTGCACTTGTTACGGGGCAGTGGAGAAGAAAGTGATCAAGTGATCTCCTATATGGTCATTTGTTTTCGAGAAATGGAGCAGTGCGGACAGTATTTGTTAGCTCGGTTCCACACTGTTTTTCTATAAGGTAAGACCTAGTGATTTTCTATTTATTCATTCTACAGCGGTTTCATTTGTAACTCTCTAATTCCGTACATTGAAGTCTGTTATAGATTCACTGCTGATGTTAAAACCATCTGACAATTCTATAGGTACTTTATCATGTGTGTGTGTTTTATTGCATTATGTAATGCATAACTGTGTATATTTATTGTACCATTTTTATGGTGTAATTATACACATGATTGATGTCATGTTTTATTTCACACATACTGTTTCGCACTGTGAGCGAGGAGAATGACTGTTTTCATTAAGTTACAATACACAAAATCTATGTGCACACATATACATCAAGGTGCTTTTACGCAAAGGCTACCCGACCCACACATTTTATCTCTACTGTAATACACTACTTGATAGGCCTTTACGAAAGAGTTAAATTGTTGATTTGCATATTATGTTGGCCTATGAGCATGTAAGAAGTAAAGTTTACAAACTACTTTAATCACTGATAATATTAATATTTCTACTCAATAGACTATAACACTTACTCCAGTGTACCGACTCTTTATTGTACCTCAGGGTGCCAGTAATAATAAACACAAATTAAAATATATCAATCAACTTTTAATGATTCATTTGCATTTATATACTACAAATTTTTTTAACATGACGAATAGTTATGCCTTACAATTTGAATATTATTTCATGACAATGACTTTTTAGACAAATTGAATCACTATATTTGATTACAAATATATATATTTATAAAACAATATTGAATCAAATGTTCATTTATTTGTTATTTGCATGGAGAATCCTTCCGATGTGCGTAATCCTTAAGGTGTTGCATGCCGGTGAGTCGTCAGCAGCTGTTTGTTGCGCGTTAATCCTGGTTATGAATGCACTAATTCACTTTATCACAGATGTACACTACACTTGACATATTGGTGATACATACAATTATGTCGTATAATTATACACTCTAGTTTACCACGTATTCTTGAATTTACATTAAGTGCATCTAACACAGTTCGCGTCGCGTGCGTCTCGATTATCTCATACCGTCGTGAATTTAACCCGAACTAATTCGCTTTCTTCAGTGATTTCACCACAACATATCGTATTGATGAACATTTATATGTAGTATTTACTTCTCGTTGTTCGTTACTACTCCGAACATTCACTCATTAACTTATTACTGTATATTAAACTTTATAAATATAGCGTTAGCAATTATCGCATTCCCATACTTCTGTTTACTCCTGTGAATTTACTTTATTCTTTAAATTACTAATAAAATTTATATCTATATAGTTAACGCAAAACAGCGTACGTGAGTCTCTTCAGTGTAGTTTCGTCGATATAAAAGAAGACTGCCTGATTTCTCTCCAAATTCATATTTTTATACTAGGCTTTGAATTTCCCTTACCAAGTCTCGATAGAAAACAATCCCATAGGTTTAGACTAGCGCTAAATACAAAATCGCCCAATCTCCTTAGCGAAAACCTCCCGCGCAACACATGACGCTTCCTCTGATTTGCCGAACGTTTTTCGCGTCTCACGTGCTTAAAAAACTAGCGTCACTATCTATCTCACTCTTACATCGCTCTCTCGAACATAACGGTATCTACTGTTACATGCACTTAAAGTTTACAACATTGGCAAACACCCCTAATATCCTAGCGAATAATACATTTTACGATAGTTATGTCCCAAAACGTGACTTAGCCTAATATTACCTTCCTTATAGACGTCAGCCCCAAGGACGGTGTTGCTAACCTACCGCTATACTCTACAGCTTTTTTACAAGTTAATTTCTTTCATGTAACGCCGCGTAACGGTACACTACCTCCCCACTTTTCTAAAACATACACATTTCTTTGCGTTCAGCATAGTTTGATTTCGTAAAATTTGCGATTGCTCAATTTTTGCGTTACACTACACAGACAGACAACACGCTCATTTACACATTTCGTTTTCCTCAACACTCATTAATCATTTGTATGAAGGTTTACCTTAATTTTGAACACTGGAAAAAAGCCTGAAACAACAAAGACAAGAAGAGCAGTCACGACACAGTGTTTAACTTAACACACGCACACACACACACATACACACACACACACACAAACGTGCATGAACTTTAACCTTTTCACGGCTCTGGGCATACATGTATGCTCGCAGAGTTTTCGAATCGCGGCTCTTGGCATATATTTATTTTCGCTGCTTTTGGTATCTGTTAGCCTATGCACCTTTTGCTTATACTCGATATAGTACATATGCGTCTTTGTTTCAAGTTCCCTACCACAGGCACTGTTCTCAACTCTACCTGCCCCAGTACTGTTACTTTCTGTCTGTTTTTAGTGCGTATGCGTCTTTGTTTCAAATTCGCTACTACAGCTATTTTTCTCAACTTTGCCTGCACAGGTACCGTTACTTTCTGTCTGTTTTTAGTGCGTATGAGTCATTGTTTCAAATTCCCTATCACAGATATTCTTCTCAACTTTGCCTGAAAGGTAGAATTACTTTCTGTCTGTCGAGCATCTATTCAGTCTTGTTTGTGCTTCGTTTTAGCAAACAGTAGGTGTGAATATTGCGTTTACAATGGCACAGAATTATTTATCCGAGAAGAAAGTTATGGATTTATTCATGAAGAGTAGTGACGAGGAAGACAACATTTTCTCAGACGAAGATATGAATGCTCCCGGGCCTTCTCATAATCGTTCAACACCACAGGCTTCAGTAGAAGAAGAAGAAGAAGAAGGGGAAGAAGGGGGGAGGAGAGGACGAGGAGGAGGAGGAGGAGGAGGAGGAAGAAGAAGAAGAGGAGGTAAGAAATCTTCAGAAGCGGAAACGAATTTACGATTGGTAGGCCAACAGTCCTGCGACAAAACGTCACTCTTTTGATAAAGCAGTTAGTGGGTTACGAATTAGTTTCGAAGACATGGTAACTCACTTAGATTTTTTAAATATTTTTCCCCTTAGAATTTATTTTTGTCATTTGCACAGAAATAAATAATTATTAAAAATTTGTTACCGCAAAATTGACAACATTACCATCCCGATTGTCCCGATGGAAAGATATAGAGCCTGCAAAATTTTATTGCTTCTGGCGTGTTCACTGCTGATGCCAAGAGTAAAAAAATTAGAAATAGACGAATATTGGGCAAAGGATTTGCTATTATTGAAGCCAATATTTCCCCAAATTATGTCTAAGGATCGATTTAAACTAATTCTGCAACTTTTACATTTTTGTGACAATTCGACCCCTACTCAAGATAGCCTTGTAAAAATACGGCTTATAGTCAAACACACAAGAAAAAAAATTAGAGAGGCCTTAAATCCATTTCAAAAGTTAGTAACTGATGAAAGTTTGTTGCTATTCAAAGGTCGTCTGCAATTCAAACAGTATATACCCAAAAAACGTAGCCATTTCGGTATTAAAATTTTTGTTCTTTGTGATGTAGAAAGCAATTATATTATTGATTACATTATCTATGCTGGTGCGGGAACAGAAATTATGTCTGGAAACGCTGAATAGGGAAAATCAGGTGATGTTGTAAGTTTGTTGTTGCCGTATTTGAACTGGGGTGACACCATTTATCTCGACAATTGGTATTTGGGTCCTGATTTGTTTTTATGGCTCAATGAAAAATTGACAAATGCCGTCGGTACAGTGCGAAAAAATAGAAAAAACGTCCCGCCGATGTCCGAGAAACTGAAAAAAGGTGAAATACAGTTCAGGTCATCTGGAACACTTCTTGCACTGAAATGGATGGACAACAAAGAAGTTTGGATGCTTTCTACTGTGCATGGCCACAGATGGTAGAAACTGACAAAAAAGAACATACAACTGGCCAAAAAAAAATTAAACCCGCATGTGTGGTAGACTATAATAAACCAATGGGTGTCGTGGACAAAACAGTGATGCTAAGTTCTGTACAGTCCATACGTACAGTAAAACAATAAAGTGACGGATTTTTTTTCATGTGACAGATTTGTGTGTGCTCAACGCGAAAACAATGTTTGAAATACACAAAAAACAAAAATCCACCAGTTGGTAGATAAATTTCATGGGGAATTAGAAAAAAATACAGGTGGACGAAGAACAAGAGAAGAGGAGTCTCCATGTCGACTGGAACACAAAGATGGTCATTACTCAGCGTTTCTTCCAAGGAACAGAGAAAAAAGAAATACCCCAAAGACGGCGTGGTCTGTGCATCTCATTCGCAACGAAAAATGACGCGAATTAGATGCAAAAAGTGAGATGTTGCACTTTGCATGGTGCCGTGTTTTGAAAAATACCATACGTTAAAACATTATTAGATATAATAATTAAAAGCATTTGTTTTAACAATTTAATGTAGTAATAAATTGTAGCTTTTATGATAAATAAAAAATAAAACAATAATAAAAAAAATTAAATTAAATTAAATTTAATTTAATTTAAAAAAAAGTGTTTAACTCGGCCAGCAGCAGTCCAAAGCCTGCGTCAAAAATGAGGATGAAAAACGTTTAAATAAAGCAAAATAATAGTTAAAATCCGTAAAGTTTGAGTTAGTGTGAGCAGCAGGAAGAGCGCTGTAATTGCTTAGCCTACAAGCGCCCTGCTGCTGCGACAGCTGTCAGCCGTTCCGTTATACCAAGGTCACTCACCACTCACCGCCGCGAAAAGGTTAATCTTATTTATGAACGTAGAAAAACAAGACAAGAAGAAGAAACCAGGAACTGGCCACTTTATTTTCTTTCATACACACGTATACATTAAGTTACATTATTTTATGCCTCACTCGACATCGCCCTATTAAATCAAGACAAGCAGAGGATAAGATGGCCACGGACACGCTGGATACACTTGTTAAGGGAACATAAATCCTTTCCTGCCATGACATTGACACACTGGTGGTAGTGGCAACGCTAAATTTTCCCTCACACATCCTTCTTTAACCTATTTCCCTTCTAGAGGGAATTTTCTTCTCCCTTATCACATGTTGGCCACACCGACTACCGCCATTCAAACACACCAATCACAACTGATTCTGCTATATGATGACGTGACATATATTAAACATGGCCGACCAATCACTACACTTCGCACCAGTGCTGTTGTACCCCCACATGGTGCCTGTCACATGGTACTCCCACCATGGCCACGTGATATCCCTACTTCAGTCACATTCTACCCCCACCATGGTCACGTCGTACTCACACCCCTGACGTCATAAAATTCAAAATTCCTGCCATGTGGTACTGGTGCATGTTATGGCTAAATCGTATGGACTGAAAGTGAACATAAAAATGAATTCCATGAGACACCAAACGGTCTCCAACAATTTTAACCGATAAGTTTACAAATAACAACAATGCTGTTCATTATAACAATAAATGCTTGTTACTATAAACAAATTTATAACTATGTATAATACCTGATCAACAAACTGTTCATTCCCTTCTTTTATGATTTCTTCTTTTACATGCAGTTCTCCTTTTAGGACAGAATTTATAACTAAATTGAATACATCCTGCAAATTGAACGATTATAAAATTTACTCTGTCTTCTCAATGATTTATAGAGTACTATATAAAGAGGTGGTCAATACTAAATATGAAACATATAGAATCATCTATCAATTTTTGCAATAAATATCCATACTCTGTATCTACATGGTGTGAGTGCGCGCACGCGCTCGCACGAGTGTGCAATTTTACTTACTTAATCTCATGTAGGTTATATGAATACAACACTATGATACAGTTTGTGTATTCTGTTGATTTTTAATTACATATCTATAAACGAATGTGATCCAAATCTCTAGTGGTACATCACACGGAACAACCTAACACATTAGCTATGGGTTAAATAATGGTTATGCACATTACCTGTTCTTCAGTTTCAGCCTCTTCTGAATCTGCTTCTTTCTTTACACTGACCATTAAAACATCCTACAAATAACAAGGAATTAAAATTTACTTTTATACAAATTCATTACCATTATACAAGAATGCTTTATAAGAGGCTGTAAACGAAACCATAAAATGTTCAAGACCGTAATAACATCCATGATATTCATATCCAAGTCGCACTTTGAATAAATTAATATATTAATTTATTAAGAAGAACAAGGATGGAGCAATACACATATCAACTGAGTATGGTAATGTCCTTCCGAAAATTCTAACAAATGTCTTTAAGAAAATGAATATAGCGACGGCCTTTCACACAAGCAATAACATATATAAAATACTTGGTCCAAAAACGGCCAGACCTTTAGAAGAAAAAACAGGTGTATACAAGATAATATGTGATGACTGTAACTGTTTTTATATGGGCCAGACGGGGAGACCTTTCATAAAGAGATTCAAAGAACATCTCCCCAAAAAAGACTTTGAAAAAACTAAATCCAATTTTGGACGACATTTGATTGACAATAATCATAATTATATGGATTTTAGTACAAACTTTAAACCAATACACATATGCAATAAAGGTAGGAATATGAATGCGAATGAAGAATTTGAAATATATAAGGCCTTTAAAACCAGTCCAGATTATTTATTGAATGATCAGTTGAATTTTCGCTCTAACTCGTTGTATGACACTGCGATGCAAATCTCAGAACAACTAAGGTCCACGTCACACATCATGCGCGAGCAGCGATAGCGGTGAACTAATAGCGTTAGTTCAGTGTTGTCAAGGTGCACACCGAAAACGTATCGCGCGCGTTAGATACTGAATACGAACTATGTTAGTGTTTTATGGGTTTGTGATATATTTTAATGTTTCGACGACTTCGCAAGAGTAATTACACCTGATGATGGAACATACGTTCCGAAACGCGTAGTGTTGTTTTAAAAAGGGAAGTCACAAGACGGATAAGGTAAAATATTAATATATTAATTTACCGTAATAACATTTCATGGAGAGTATAAGAGTTAAGAGTTACTGATATTAAGAGTTACTGATGGTATGGTTTCTACTCACAGAAAACAAGGTAAATTGAGAACCCTAATGAATATTATAAAAATTATTAAGGGGAAAAGGAGAATCAGGAACAAAAATAGATAAATATTAAAACTGGTATAAATAACTGAGAGGAATCAGTGTCAGAGCACAGGTCAAATGGAGAAACAAATTTGCTACTGT
Source organism: Magicicada septendecula (assembly GCA_034769895.1). Classification (NCBI taxonomy): domain Eukaryota; kingdom Metazoa; phylum Arthropoda; class Insecta; order Hemiptera; family Cicadidae; genus Magicicada; species Magicicada septendecula. Next base: position 79,726 of record JAWRYS010001744.1, read on the forward strand.
CAAATACTGGATTCTAAATTAAGAAGAAATTCCTCAAATTATATGTTTGCAGCATGCTACTATAGAAGCTGCATGTGAAACCTAGACAACAGGGAAAAGTGAAAGACACAACCACAGCATTTGAAAACTGCTGCTGTAGGAGAATATTAAAAATATACTGGATGGACAAAGTAATTAGAAATCAAAAATGAACAGGTTCTGGAAACAATGGGTGAATTGAGAGGTTTGTGAAGATGAGACAGTGTGGTGGGTCACTATTGGTTGAGACCCAGTAATGACTTTGCTGATGGGCGCGCAGTGAGTGGGAAGTACTGCAGAGGAAGGCAGAGACTAGAGTACTGTCTGAACACGATTCGATGATCGAGCATAGTGTATGGTGGGAGAAGCATGGCCGGGTACTATGATACGCTAAGTGGGGGTAAACCCAATGGCTAGTACACATATTTCACCCTACCTCGCTTACAAGCGGCCGCATGGTGGGGAAGAGCAGCTTCAATCATCCAGTCACAGCCAGACAGTACCCAGGTTGACTGTTCGGTTGTGGGATGCTGTAAGCTCTCACAGATAAAGAAGGTGGTTCAGGAAGAGTCAAAGAAGAAGACACGAAGAGTTTGAGAAAAATGTCAGACTAAGAGAATGTTGTTAAGAGATTATCATGGATGTGCCATGATACAACAATGCTGTTCATTATAACAATAAATGCTTGTTATTATAAACAAATTTATAACTATGTATAATACCTGATCAACAAACTGTTCATTCTCTTCTTTGATGATTTCTTCTTTTACATGCAGTTCTCCTTTTAGGACAGAATTTATAACTGGGAATACATCCTGCAAATTGAACAATTATAAAATTTACTTTGTCTTCTCGGTGATTAATAGAGTACTATATAAATAGGTGATCAATACTAAATATGAAAACTAGCAATTTTTGCAATAAATATCCATACTCTGTACCTACATGGTGTGAGTGCGCACATGTGCTCGCATGAGTGTGCGATTTTACTTACTAAATCTCATATAGTTTATATTGTAATAGTACATGATATCTTCACAATAAAGTTAACAACATAAGATGTTCATATCAACAAAATGAAACACTCATAAACTCACACCAGAACACCTAAGAAAGGAATGATAACTAAGTAACTGTGTACAAAGTATTATATAAGGTTCAAGAACTCAAAACAATTAATGTAATTAACTCAGCAAACAAAGGACAACAAACAGTGATAAAGAAGAAAGTATAGAAGACAACTTAAAAATGTGATTAAACAAATGACCCAATAGATATGGTAAGTGAGAGGACAAAACTGAAGTACAATGACATTCAGCATTAACAAGAGACTGAAGAATATAAATAAAAACAAGCAAGGTAACAAACACAGAAGAAGTAACAATTATGCCAAATAATGTACCTAGTATATGTATTAACAGAAGATGAAACTAATAAAACCATGAATCTACAGAATTAAGAAACAGCAAAGAGACGCAGACATAGACAGACATTACCAAAGCAAACCATAACAAAAAACTCTTTATTCTAATAAAAGAACAGCATTAACTGTATAAATCAAAATAATTAATGGTAAGAATAGAGTAATTATCTTAATTAGAACAGTGTACAAGGCATGCTTGTAATACTGGCAAATTCAAATAAAATAAAAGAGAACCTAGTAATCACCTGTAGACAGGTAGAAATCATAAAGAGACAGTAAATAATAATTACCAAGTGTAAAAGTATCAGATTATAACCTGTAAGGTATTAAAACCAGATAGCCAAAACACAGACCATTGTTGTCTAAAAGGGGGTCCCAAGTAACCTCAATTTGGTTGTAAATCAGCTGGTAATTAGTATAAAATAAGACCAAAACGATGTAAACTAGTGTAAGTTATAAAATAATGATACAAGACATTATAAAGACCAACCTAGTGATTCAATTTTATTAATTGAAAGTGGTATGTGTGGTGTTTAATGTAAATATAGACTGAAATTGGACAGAAAAGTGTACACATTAAACACGCTCAGAATTTCTATAATAATATAAACCTGTGAAAAACAATGTCATAAATATGCAATATAATATGTATTACCACTATTATAGTATACAATGATTATTATGAAAACCTAATTTAACCAGAAATAAGGAAAATTGAGGTCACTGTCTGACCATACTAGCTGCAAGAAGTATTGGTGAATTATTATCAATATCACATGTAATTATAAAAGAACAACCATTGCAAAACAACCTTTAAACTATAAAGACAATTTAGACTTGAAAGAACCACATAAAGATGGGTGTATCATTAATTCAGAATTAAATCATAATGACATGGCATACTAAGACTAGGAACAATAAATGTTACATTAAAAACAAGCAAATAATTGTATTCTAATGAAAACTAAGCTGTCCAGAATTTGTGTTGGACATCTTAGTATATCTATATCATTGTAAAAAAGTGAACAGGACAAATTATGTCAATAAATAAAGTAAATCTAACTGACCATACCCTAGGCCATTGAAAGCATGGGTCAAATATAGTAATTTTACTAATCTTACACCATCATGGTACTAAGTATTATCATAAATGAACTCCAAAGGAACCATATGATGAAATGTAATCATCATTTGGTTAATTTTAATAATTAATCATGTAAAAATATAATAAAAATGTAATAGTCATAAGTAAGGAATTAACTTCCTTATTATTAAACTCACACACGTCTTGTGAGGGCTTATTTTAAAGAACAGATTAATTGTGATAACATATGTAATCACATTCAGTAATACTCATATAACAAGGACATTAAACCAATTTTAAAGGAATTCTGTTTATTTTGAAAAATGCAAGAATACAACAAACGGAACTCTTCAACCCGAAGTCATTAACAAAACAATTATTTCACAAGGGGGTGAACTCGCTGGATGGAATGTCCGCCTTTTTAACCAATGGAATCGATCAAAATCGACCGGGGGGTATGTGCTCCCAATATAGGAACAGCAAAGAAGACAAATAATTTGATTATTCTGCATCAGACTAGCGAAGCGTTACAACGGCCAATTTCTGTGCGCGGATACAGTCGATTTCAAGAGCTCAGCTGTTCGGGTATAAAAGTAAACACAAGGGACGTCCTAACCTTCAAATTTTTTGAGTGTCAAGTGTTTTAACTAAAACGCTTATATTATAGCGAATGCAATTGCCCAGTGTACAATAAAGTGGCAATTGAAGTGAATTAACAGGGAGTATAGTGTGAAGTAATTATTAATGATAATTAATGAAAAAACAGAGATTTTCAAATTATAAATTTTTTAAAACATGGAACCAACCATAATCGGCTAAAGAGGTTCATAGTGATATACAAACTGAATAATAGTCATTCACAAACATTGATGAACCATTTATTTATTTTTTTATAGAAATAAATAAGAGAGTTAGTCCAGATATGAAAAGTTATCGAACCCAGTCAAAATAAAATAACCAATAATAAACTACCAAAGAGAGGTTATACGAACTGTTGAATTAAAGTGGTACTAGACGTAAACCACTAATAAATATTGTAATGAACACTTATTATATGACAAACAATAATTGTTTGAAATACTAGTGCTACATAAGATGGTTAATCATCAGTGACCAACATTAAATGAATTATTTTTTTAAATACTTATGTAACCCTTTTTGACATTTTAGAGTAAGAAGATAGATATCCCGGTTTTGGGATAGTTAATAATTTTATTATAATCCAGTATGCCTAAAGTTGTGTTCACATTGACACTAGTCAATTTAATAACTATGTTCATTATATTATAAACGTTCGATGTCAATTTTTAGTTCTAAATGTTTGAATTAGTATGCTCAAATTAGAGGGTCATAATTTTGAAACCGGTTCAGGTTAATTTTTATAGTAAAGATTATTTCATTATTCGTAAAACCAATATAAGGTTGACCATAGTCAACTATACTTTTTATCCAATGGTAATGACTTATCAAACCAATTAATATGTTTATTGTCTATGATAATTAACGCCGCCTACTAAATGTTAAACAGTAGCGCCAACATTTTTTCTTGTTCTTTTGTATTTTGCAGGCTCAAAGGAACCACTGAAGAACTATAATCATAAAGAACCAAGGTTCTAGAATTATATTGTGAAATTTTATGTTAAATATTTTAAATGATGTTATGTTAACTAATTTAAATAATGTTCAAAACCCTGAGATCAAGAGCAATTTTAAAACAGTAAAGCCAATGTCTGATTAGGCAAACAGCCTGTATTAAATTTTAAAGTAATTATCAAGATTGTTAATAAAATTTAAATTTCATAACAGAAAAAAGAGTTGACGACTTTTTATTACTAAGACAGTACAGTCACGAGTTAGATTCCAAAATACTTTTACAGGTGGCACCGTAGAACACTGACCCAATTATTTACGAACTGGTCAACCGTCGAGAACTTCAATTAAAGTAAGTAAGTAACTTGTGTTTGTTTTAGCAGAAACAGAATCTGCGGCGATCTACGAATAACCACGGATGACTGCGAACCAACAACAACAATTCGTCGACAGCTTTTTTCACGAAAGACTAATTTCATTTTACAACGTTAACACAACAAAATAAAACTTTAACTTAAACAATTAAATCCGAAGAAACTACCGGACTGAATCAGTTTTGTTACAATATGTATACAACACTATGATACAGTTTGTGTATTCTGTTCATTTTTAATTATATATCTACAAACGAATGTGATCCAAATCTCTAGTGGTACGTGACACGGAACAACCTAACACATTAGCTATGGGTTAAATAATGGTTATGCACATTACCTGTTCAGTCTCAGCCTCTTCTGGATCTGTTTCTTTCTTTACACTGACCATTAAAACATCCTACAAATAACAAGGAATTAATTTACTTTTATACAAATTCATTACCATTATACAAGAATGCTTTATAAGAGGCTGTAAAGGAAACCATAAAGATGTTCAAGATCGTAATAACACTTCATGGAGAGTATAAGAGTTAAGTGTTACTGATGTTAAAAGTTACTGATGGTATGGTTTCTACTCACAGAAAACAAAGTAAATTGAGAACCCTATTGAATATTATAAAAAATTATTAGGGGGAAGAGGAGAATCAGGAACAAAAATAGGTAAATATTAAATCTGGTAAAGATAACTGAGAGGAATCAGTGTCAGACCACAGGCCAAACGGAGAAAAAAATTTGCTACTGTCAAATACTGGATTCTAAGTTAAGAAGAAATTCCTCAAATTATATGTTTGCAGCATGTTATTATAAAAGCTGCACGTGAAACCTAGACAATAGGGAAAAGTGAAAGTCACAACAACAGCATTTGAAAACTGCTGCTGTAGGAGAATATTGAAACTATACTGGATGGACAAAGTAATTAGAAAACAAAAATGAACAGGTTCTGGAAACAATGGGTGAATTGAGAGGTTTGTGAAGATGAGAGTGTAATGGGTCACTATTGGCTGAGACCCAGTAATGACTTTGCTGATGGGCGCCCAGTGAGTGGGAAGTACTGCGAGGAAGGCAGAGACTAGAGTACCCAGGTTGACTGTTCGGTTGTGGGACGCTGTAAGCTCTCACAGATAAAGAAGGTGGTTCAGGAAGAGTCAAAGAAGAAAAAGATACGTAGAGTCTGAGAAACATGTCAGACACATCAGGTGACACCACATTTGCCTCATGAACAGCTGTAAAGCAACATGTGGTCTGCAGTATTGTTAGGCCTAATTACAGTCATGTAAACAAAAATAAGGAAAGTCAATTTTGTTTGTTGGAAAGGTTCGACTTGATTTTCTGAGTGGCTAAGAGAATGTTGTTAAGAGATTATCATGGATGTGCCAAAAAAATAAAGAGTGATACTCTAACCTTTTAGACCAAATAAATGAAAATACTTGTAAAAAAGGGCCAGGTTTAATATATAAACAGATAATTTTGTACTAGGCTAATGGAAGACCTCAGACAAGCATTGTTATTAAGGGAAAAAAATCGCTGAGCTGAAATACAATCTGTTGCACCATCTCTCTCACTCGCCCGATTTAGCTCTATTTAATTTTAATTATTCCCAAAACTCAGAAATTCCCTGGGGAGGTGAATTTCTGGAGATGACTGAAAGCGGCAGTAAATGGTTATCAGAGGACCTAGAACAATCAAACTTCTGAATGGGATAAAAGCACTGGAGCATCACTAAACCAAATGTGTTCAACTACATGGAGACTATGTTGAAATATGAAAAGTGATTCCAAAACGAAAAAATACTGGTAAGTCTTTTATTATTAGGCCATGAACTTTTCAAATTGCCCTAGTATATACCTGTAAGGTATATGAAAGGATAAATGATCTTATCTACAAAAAGCCATGTTTCAAATGGATTTCCGTCATATACTGTTGCATTAAAGATTATTAGTTATGATGAGGTGATATGAATTTTAATGATGTTAAAGTAAGATAACAATTTAATTAAGTCAAATGTAATTAATTGTCTACTGTAGTGTAAACTTATTAACACACTTTCTGCATTAATAGTTTGTTAATTATACAGTTGGAAGGAGCATGCCTACCGTGTCTTTGAGTGACTTATTTATACCTAATCTTGAGAGCAGTGGCTTAGTAAGAAGGGTTAACCTCACTCCCCACGAACGAGTAGGTCGTGTACATAAAATCTGAAGGAAGCAATTGTATAGCTAACGGTTACAACATTAAAAGTTGGCAATAAATGGTGAATTTTGGGCTCCCCCGACTTGGCACAGGAGCGTGTGGTCAGATAAAAAATTCAAATGCAAGTCATGATCACTCATAGAATAGCCAGTTGTGTCCCTGGCTCTTACTATCTGGCTAACAAACAATTTGAGACAAAACACGAAGGTTTGAATATGTACATCAATTACATGTCTAATATTGACTTTTAGACATACAGTAGCGTGCAAATTAATCCGAACACAGGGACATATATGTTTAACGCAGGGAAATTTCAGTTTATTTGTACACTGTGGTAACACTGTTTAACCAAAACACATTCTCTTCGTTGTCTTCATGTTGTTTAGTACTTTGAGGTTATGTTCTTGGAGTTTTGAGTTTATTGTGTTGTGAATAAAATACTTTAAGTTTTGTTACTGCTTCTCCTGAAATTTGAATTTTAAAGTTTCTATACTTTGTGCAGTGTAGTGTAGTGCATTTGTAGTAATGGATATAACTCCGAGAAAACGCTCCAAGATTGTTGCTCTTTCTGAGCACACCAATATTACACAGTGTCAAATAGCTATTGAGTGTGGTGTAGGCCTAGGAACTGTGAACGCTCTTGTAAACCAGTTCAAATAAACTGGTTCGGTTCCACCACGAAGAAAGGGAAGTTGTGGCCGAAAAAAGAAAACTACTTCATCACAAGATCAGATGTTGGTGAGAAAAAGTAAAATTAACCCTACACTTTCTGCTGTGGGTTTGAACAGAGAGTTAGCAGTTAGTGGAACAAATGTTCATGTGACAACAGTTCGACGCAGACTGCTTGCAGCTGGACGAAAAGCTCGCTGACCAATTAAAAAACAGCTTGTAACCACCGCAATCTGCAAAAAATGGTAGCGTGGGCTAAAGCACATGCAAACTGGACAATAGAAGACTGGAAAAATGTAATGTTTTCCAATGAGACACATTTTTTTGTTCAGGGACAAAAAGTGCCTTACGTTAGAAAAGCAGCTAATGAAAAAACGTCACCAGAGCACCTCCAGCAATCTGTTAAGCACCCGAAAAAAATGTATTGGGGTAACTTTACTTCTAAAGGCCCTGGATCATTGGTTCCAGTGAATGGTATGCTAAGAAGTGATGAATACATCAACATTCTATAAACAAGAGTCATCACACAACTTCAGGACCTGTTCCCAGAAGGCAACGGAACAGGTCCTTCCAGCAAGATTTAGCACCATGCCATACTGCCAAAAAAGTAAAAGCTTTTTTTCAACAACACAAAATTTCTGTTTTAAATTGGCCTAGCAATTCCCTGGATTTGAATCCAATAGAAAAGTTGTGGGCTATCGCAAAGCGGAGAGTGGAAAAAATGAACTGTACCACAAAAAATGCACTGATTGAAGCTGCCATAAAGGTATGGTTTCATGATGAAGAAATAAAAAAAATCTGCAACACACTTGTCGAATCGATGCCGAAACGTGTCTCTGACCTCATTAAGAACAAAGGAGGACATATCAGCTACTAGTTATTTTTCTAAATGTACTTGTGTGGTTTTGTTTGTGATAAAATAGCTTTTTATGGAAAAACATCTGTGTTCGGATTAATTTGCACGCTACTGTATAATACTAATAATAATACAAGGTGAAACATAAGACATATAATACATCTTATACTGATGTATTCTGCAGAAACTGGGAGTGAGACAGTGCAAGTCAAAACAGCGAAATGAGATGTCACAAGTATGGAATTCAGGAGAATACCAGGAAGACTTGCAGAGGACAGTACTACCAGAATGGACAACACAAGAGAATGAGTGATGATAGAATAGTATGACTATGTTGACATAATTGGCCAACACAAAACAGAGGACTGGCAGATCGAAAAAAAAGTTTTAAAGCTACTTTGCAACTAACAAACAGACTACAAGTCTAAATTGGATGAGGGAGGAAGAGAATTGCTTGAAAGTTAGGAGGTTATGGAAAATGCATATTGTCAATGCGAACCCTACACAAAAGAATATACGTATAAATCATATTCTGTACAGCAATTAATTACAACTCAATATGATGATTAATAAACTATTATTAATATAAGAAATGAATGTGTGTATAAGATAGTGTATATAACACGTGTATCAATTTAATACATACATTAAACAGCAAAAAATACATTTTTATTTTTAAACTTTATACCTTGTCCTCAAATTTGATCTCTTCCATTTGTCAGATGATGGGTAAATTGATCTTGTTTACACCTGAAACAAATGAAAACAAGTTGGCAGTCAATGAAGACTAAATCTACATCACCCACACGTTAGCACAAGAATAACATCTGATTAAGGACACTTTTAGATTAAATGCACATGTCTTTATTAATAAATGTCTTCCCATTGGCAGACCTCAATTTAACCAATGAGGATGCCATATCTTAGTGTGGGCAAGGTACTTCATTTAATACAATAAAGTGTTCTTGGTTGAAAGGAGATACCGAGACCACTTATGTAGAGGAAAAGTCACATTACTTCTGCACATGTAATTGGAATAAGCTAACGTACAGAAGAGCATTCAACCTATAGTCCTAACTATACTGATGATTCCTGGAAAATGTTTTCTCCATAAAGGTACACTTTTCTTTGAAGCCTGTAACGGGACAGATTAGGGGGATAAATAATTTTAACCCTCTACCCGGAACACCCGTCATAATGACCGCTATTTCAGAAAAAAACAATTTTCATTCATTTTTGGGGGGATTTTCGAACTCTTCAATCATTTTTTTGTATTCAGCAACTGAATGGGATAATTCAGAACACAATTTGAGTAAAAATTCTTTATTTAAAAACGTTTAAAAGCAAAACATTGGGAATAAGTCACATTGTATCATAATACACTGTATTATTGTATCAGTCACATTGTATAATTCAATCTTCCGCTCTAACAAACAATAAAATATAAGGAAAAAAACATGAACAAATAAACCGTCTTTCAATAAAATATAAGGAAAAAATACATATGAATTTGAAAACTTAAACAAATAAACAGTCTTTTAATTCGAAAATATGTACTTATTAGCTAAATCACAAGTAGATCAGCCTTACATTCCATTTAGTATAAAATATACAGTATCACTATCAACTGGAAAAATTAATTCTTTTTTTTTTTGTAAAGTCTACTGACTACTTGAAATATCACAGATTGATTGCCTCAAAAATTTGAATAAAAACAAAGTAGGCCAACAAATTATTTCAATACAAATAAGTTAAAAAAGTTTAATCACTATCAACGAGACAAATTAAGTTTATTTCTACAATGCTAATGACTACTTGAAAAATCACATAATACAGATAATTCAAATTATGAATTACTTCAAAAACTTGAATTAAAAAAATTAAAATAATTTCAATGCTAAAATTTAAAAAAATAAAAAGTAACTTCGTATAACACAGGAACACTTTAGTTAGATACACAGCTTTTGCAAGTTTTTCTGGAACATTCTGCACATATAGCTTAGTCACATTTTATGCATTTAAAACCTACCTTCCTTTTCTTTTGGCAAGGACAAAATCGCCAAGTTACCCTGCATACAAGTTTATCTTTTCAAGGCTCAATGGAAGACGTTTCTTGACGTGAATTCAAAGCTGCACCTCCGTCATTTGATGGCCGTCGTCGCTCTGACTCTACTCTCAATTTAGTTGCTTCTTCAGCTGCTTGAGAAATAATGGCCCTCAGGTCACTCGGCAAATTAGATATTCCCAACCTCATCTGAAGGTAGTTGTGAACTAACCCGAATGCGACCTCTCTAGTAAAGTTATACCTCGTCATTTTTTTTGTTTTCTTTATACATTGCATGCAAGGTATGCGCATTCGACCCTGCCACGGCTATAATGTGATGAAAAATAGCCAGTGGCCACCTCCTCGTTTTGCAGTTTGCGCTGAATTTATTTTTGTCATTTGCACAGAAATAAATAATTATTAAAAATTTGTTACCGCAAAATTGACAACATTACCATCCCGATTGTCCCGATGGAAAGATATAGAGCCTGCAAAATTTTATTGCTTCTGGCGTGTTCACTGCTGATGCCAAGAGTAAAAAAATTAGAAATAGACGAATATTGGGCAAAGGATTTGCTATTATTGAAGCCAATATTTCCCCAAATTATGTCTAAGGATCGATTTAAACTAATTCTGCAACTTTTACATTTTTGTGACAATTCGACCCCTACTCAAGATAGCCTTGTAAAAATACGGCTTATAGTCAAACACACAAGAAAAAAAATTAGAGAGGCCTTAAATCCATTTCAAAAGTTAGTAACTGATGAAAGTTTGTTGCTATTCAAAGGTCGTCTGCAATTCAAACAGTATATACCCAAAAAACGTAGCCATTTCGGTATTAAAATTTTTGTTCTTTGTGATGTAGAAAGCAATTATATTATTGATTACATTATCTATGCTGGTGCGGGAACAGAAATTATGTCTGGAAACGCTGAATAGGGAAAATCAGGTGATGTTGTAAGTTTGTTGTTGCCGTATTTGAACTGGGGTGACACCATTTATCTCGACAATTGGTATTTGGGTCCTGATTTGTTTTTATGGCTCAATGAAAAATTGACAAATGCCGTCGGTACAGTGCGAAAAAATAGAAAAAACGTCCCGCCGATGTCCGAGAAACTGAAAAAAGGTGAAATACAGTTCAGGTCATCTGGAACACTTCTTGCACTGAAATGGATGGACAACAAAGAAGTTTGGATGCTTTCTACTGTGCATGGCCACAGATGGTAGAAACTGACAAAAAAGAACATACAACTGGCCAAAAAAAAATTAAACCCGCATGTGTGGTAGACTATAATAAACCAATGGGTGTCGTGGACAAAACAGTGATGCTAAGTTCTGTACAGTCCATACGTACAGTAAAACAATAAAGTGACGGATTTTTTTTCATGTGACAGATTTGTGTGTGCTCAACGCGAAAACAATGTTTGAAATACACAAAAAACAAAAATCCACCAGTTGGTAGATAAATTTCATGGGGAATTAGAAAAAAATACAGGTGGACGAAGAACAAGAGAAGAGGAGTCTCCATGTCGACTGGAACACAAAGATGGTCATTACTCAGCGTTTCTTCCAAGGAACAGAGAAAAAAGAAATACCCCAAAGACGGCGTGGTCTGTGCATCTCATTCGCAACGAAAAATGACGCGAATTAGATGCAAAAAGTGAGATGTTGCACTTTGCATGGTGCCGTGTTTTGAAAAATACCATACGTTAAAACATTATTAGATATAATAATTAAAAGCATTTGTTTTAACAATTTAATGTAGTAATAAATTGTAGCTTTTATGATAAATAAAAAATAAAACAATAATAAAAAAAATTAAATTAAATTAAATTTAATTTAATTTAAAAAAAAGTGTTTAACTCGGCCAGCAGCAGTCCAAAGCCTGCGTCAAAAATGAGGATGAAAAACGTTTAAATAAAGCAAAATAATAGTTAAAATCCGTAAAGTTTGAGTTAGTGTGAGCAGCAGGAAGAGCGCTGTAATTGCTTAGCCTACAAGCGCCCTGCTGCTGCGACAGCTGTCAGCCGTTCCGTTATACCAAGGTCACTCACCACTCACCGCCGCGAAAAGGTTAATCTTATTTATGAACGTAGAAAAACAAGACAAGAAGAAGAAACCAGGAACTGGCCACTTTATTTTCTTTCATACACACGTATACATTAAGTTACATTATTTTATGCCTCACTCGACATCGCCCTATTAAATCAAGACAAGCAGAGGATAAGATGGCCACGGACACGCTGGATACACTTGTTAAGGGAACATAAATCCTTTCCTGCCATGACATTGACACACTGGTGGTAGTGGCAACGCTAAATTTTCCCTCACACATCCTTCTTTAACCTATTTCCCTTCTAGAGGGAATTTTCTTCTCCCTTATCACATGTTGGCCACACCGACTACCGCCATTCAAACACACCAATCACAACTGATTCTGCTATATGATGACGTGACATATATTAAACATGGCCGACCAATCACTACACTTCGCAACAGTGCTGTTGTACCCCCACATGGTGCCTGTCACATGGTACTCCCACCATGGCCACGTGATATCCCTACTTCAGTCACATTCTACCCCCACCATGGTCACGTCGTACTCACACCCCTGACGTCATAAAATTCAAAATTCCTGCCATGTGGTACTGGTGCATGTTATGGCTAAATCGTATGGACTGAAAGTGAACATAAAAATGAATTCCATGAGACACCAAACGGTCTCCAACAATTTTAACCGATAAGTTTACAAATAACAACAATGCTGTTCATTATAACAATAAATGCTTGTTACTATAAACAAATTTATAACTATGTATAATACCTGATCAACAAACTGTTCATTCCCTTCTTTTATGATTTCTTCTTTTACATGCAGTTCTCCTTTTAGGACAGAATTTATAACTAAATTGAATACATCCTGCAAATTGAACGATTATAAAATTTACTCTGTCTTCTCAATGATTTATAGAGTACTATATAAAGAGGTGGTCAATACTAAATATGAAACATATAGAATCATCTATCAATTTTTGCAATAAATATCCATACTCTGTATCTACATGGTGTGAGTGCGCGCACGCGCTCGCACGAGTGTGCAATTTTACTTACTTAATCTCATGTAGGTTATATGAATACAACACTATGATACAGTTTGTGTATTCTGTTGATTTTTAATTACATATCTATAAACGAATGTGATCCAAATCTCTAGTGGTACATCACACGGAACAACCTAACACATTAGCTATGGGTTAAATAATGGTTATGCACATTACCTGTTCTTCAGTTTCAGCCTCTTCTGAATCTGCTTCTTTCTTTACACTGACCATTAAAACATCCTACAAATAACAAGGAATTAAAATTTACTTTTATACAAATTCATTACCATTATACAAGAATGCTTTATAAGAGGCTGTAAACGAAACCATAAAATGTTCAAGACCGTAATAACATCCATGATATTCATATCCAAGTCGCACTTTGAATAAATTAATATATTAATTTATTAAGAAGAACAAGGATGGAGCAATACACATATCAAGTGAGTATGGTAATGTCCTTCCGAAAATTCTAACAAATGTCTTTAAGAAAATGAATATAGCGACGGCCTTTCACACAAGCAATAACATATATAAAATACTTGGTCCAAAAACGGCCAGACCTTTAGAAGAAAAAACAGGTGTATACAAGATAATATGTGATGACTGTAACTGTTTTTATATGGGCCAGACGGGGAGACCTTTCATAAAGAGATTCAAAGAACATCTCCCCAAAAAAGACTTTGAAAAAACTAAATCCAATTTTGGACGACATTTGATTGACAATAATCATAATTATATGGATTTTAGTACAAACTTTAAACCAATACACATATGCAATAAAGGTAGGAATATGAATGCGAATGAAGAATTTGAAATATATAAGGCCTTTAAAACCAGTCCAGATTATTTATTGAATGATCAGTTGAATTTTCGCTCTAACTCGTTGTATGACACTGCGATGCAAATCTCAGAACAACTAAGGTCCACGTCACACATCATGCGCGAGCAGCGATAGCGGTGAACTAATAGCGTTAGTTCAGTGTTGTCAAGGTGCACACCGAAAACGTATCGCGCGCGTTAGATACTGAATACGAACTATGTTAGTGTTTTATGGGTTTGTGATATATTTTAATGTTTCGACGACTTCGCAAGAGTAATTACACCTGATGATGGAACATACGTTCCGAAACGCGTAGTGTTGTTTTAAAAAGGGAAGTCACAAGACGGATAAGGTAAAATATTAATATATTAATTTACCGTAATAACATTTCATGGAGAGTATAAGAGTTAAGAGTTACTGATATTAAGAGTTACTGATGGTATGGTTTCTACTCACAGAAAACAAGGTAAATTGAGAACCCTAATGAATATTATAAAAATTATTAAGGGGAAAAGGAGAATCAGGAACAAAAATAGATAAATATTAAAACTGGTATAAATAACTGAGAGGAATCAGTGTCAGAGCACAGGTCAAATGGAGAAACAAATTTGCTACTGTCAAATACTGGATTCTAAATTAAGAAGAAATTCCTCAAATTATATGTTTGCAGCATGCTACTATAGAAGCTGCATGTGAAACCTAGACAACAGGGAAAAGTGAAAGACACAACCACAGCATTTGAAAACTGCTGCTGTAGGAGAATATTAAAAATATACTGGATGGACAAAGTAATTAGAAATCAAAAATGAACAGGTTCTGGAAACAATGGGTGAATTGAGAGGTTTGTGAAGATGAGACAGTGTGGTGGGTCACTATTGGTTGAGACCCAGTAATGACTTTGCTGATGGGCGCGCAGTGAGTGGGAAGTACTGCAGAGGAAGGCAGAGACTAGAGTACTGTCTGAACACGATTCGATGATCGAGCATAGTGTATGGTGGGAGAAGCATGGCCGGGTACTATGATACGCTAAGTGGGGGTAAACCCAATGGCTAGTACACATATTTCACCCTACCTCGCTTACAAGCGGCCGCATGGTGGGGAAGAGCAGCTTCAATCATCCAGTCACAGCCAGACAGTACCCAGGTTGACTGTTCGGTTGTGGGATGCTGTAAGCTCTCACAGATAAAGAAGGTGGTTCAGGAAGAGTCAAAGAAGAAGACACGAAGAGTTTGAGAAAAATGTCAGACTAAGAGAATGTTGTTAAGAGATTATCATGGATGTGCCATGATACAACAATGCTGTTCATTATAACAATAAATGCTTGTTATTATAAACAAATTTATAACTATGTATAATACCTGATCAACAAACTGTTCATTCTCTTCTTTGATGATTTCTTCTTTTACATGCAGTTCTCCTTTTAGGACAGAATTTATAACTGGGAATACATCCTGCAAATTGAACAATTATAAAATTTACTTTGTCTTCTCGGTGATTAATAGAGTACTATATAAATAGGTGATCAATACTAAATATGAAAACTAGCAATTTTTGCAATAAATATCCATACTCTGTACCTACATGGTGTGAGTGCGCACATGTGCTCGCATGAGTGTGCGATTTTACTTACTAAATCTCATATAGTTTATATTGTAATAGTACATGATATCTTCACAATAAAGTTAACAACATAAGATGTTCATATCAACAAAATGAAACACTCATAAACTCACACCAGAACACCTAAGAAAGGAATGATAACTAAGTAACTGTGTACAAAGTATTATATAAGGTTCAAGAACTCAAAACAATTAATGTAATTAACTCAGCAAACAAAGGACAACAAACAGTGATAAAGAAGAAAGTATAGAAGACAACTTAAAAATGTGATTAAACAAATGACCCAATAGATATGGTAAGTGAGAGGACAAAACTGAAGTACAATGACATTCAGCATTAACAAGAGACTGAAGAATATAAATAAAAACAAGCAAGGTAACAAACACAGAAGAAGTAACAATTATGCCAAATAATGTACCTAGTATATGTATTAACAGAAGATGAAACTAATAAAACCATGATCTACAGAATTAAGAAACAGCAAAGAGACGCAGACATAGACAGACATTACCAAAGCAAACCATAACAAAAAACTCTTTATTCTAATAAAAGAACAGCATTAACTGTATAAATCAAAATAATTAATGGTAAGAATAGAGTAATTATCTTAATTAGAACAGTGTACAAGGCATGCTTGTAATACTGGCAAATTCAAATAAAATAAAAGAGAACCTAGTAATCACCTGTAGACAGGTAGAAATCATAAAGAGACAGTAAATAATAATTACCAAGTGTAAAAGTATCAGATTATAACCTGTAAGGTATTAAAACCAGATAGCCAAAACACAGACCATTGTTGTCTAAAAGGGGTCCCAAGTAACCTCAATTTGGTTGTAAATCAGCTGGTAATTAGTATAAAATAAGACCAAAACGATGTAAACTAGTGTAAGTTATAAAATAATGATACAAGACATTATAAAGACCAACCTAGTGATTCAATTTTATTAATTGAAAGTGGTATGTGTGGTGTTTAATGTAAATATAGACTGAAATTGGACAGAAAAGTGTACACATTAAACACGCTCAGAATTTCTATAATAATATAAACCTGTGAAAAACAATGTCATAAATATGCAATATAATATGTATTACCACTATTATAGTATACAATGATTATTATGAAAACCTAATTTAACCAGAAATAAGGAAAATTGAGGTCACTGTCTGACCATACTAGCTGCAAGAAGTATTGGTGAATTATTATCAATATCACATGTAATTATAAAAGAACAACCATTGCAAAACAACCTTTAAACTATAAAGACAATTTAGACTTGAAAGAACCACATAAAGATGGGTGTATCATTAATTCAGAATTAAATCATAATGACATGGCATACTAAGACTAGGAACAATAAATGTTACATTAAAAACAAGCAAATAATTGTATTCTAATGAAAACTAAGCTGTCCAGAATTTGTGTTGGACATCTTAGTATATCTATATCATTGTAAAAAAGTGAACAGGACAAATTATGTCAATAAATAAAGTAAATCTAACTGACCATACCCTAGGCCATTGAAAGCATGGGTCAAATATAGTAATTTTACTAATCTTACACCATCATGGTACTAAGTATTATCATAAATGAACTCCAAAGGAACCATATGATGAAATGTAATCATCATTTGGTTAATTTTAATAATTAATCATGTAAAAATATAATAAAAATGTAATAGTCATAAGTAAGGAATTAACTTCCTTATTATTAAACTCACACACGTCTTGTGAGGGCTTATTTTAAAGAACAGATTAATTGTGATAACATATGTAATCACATTCAGTAATACTCATATAACAAGGACATTAAACCAATTTTAAAGGAATTCTGTTTATTTTGAAAAATGCAAGAATACAACAAACGGAACTCTTCAACCCGAAGTCATTAACAAAACAATTATTTCACAAGGGGGTGAACTCGCTGGATGGAATGTCCGCCTTTTTAACCAATGGAATCGATCAAAATCGACCGGGGGGTATGTGCTCCCAATATAGGAACAGCAAAGAAGACAAATAATTTGATTATTCTGCATCAGACTAGCGAAGCGTTACAACGGCCAATTTCTGTGCGCGGATACAGTCGATTTCAAGAGCTCAGCTGTTCGGGTATAAAAGTAAACACAAGGGACGTCCTAACCTTCAAATTTTTTGAGTGTCAAGTGTTTTAACTAAAACGCTTATATTATAGCGAATGCAATTGCCCAGTGTACAATAAAGTGGCAATTGAAGTGAATTAACAGGGAGTATAGTGTGAAGTAATTATTAATGATAATTAATGAAAAAACAGAGATTTTCAAATTATAAATTTTTTAAAACATGGAACCAACCATAATCGGCTAAAGAGGTTCATAGTGATATACAAACTGAATAATAGTCATTCACAAACATTGATGAACCATTTATTTATTTTTTTATAGAAATAAATAAGAGAGTTAGTCCAGATATGAAAAGTTATCGAACCCAGTCAAAATAAAATAACCAATAATAAACTACCAAAGAGAGGTTATACGAACTGTTGAATTAAAGTGGTACTAGACGTAAACCACTAATAAATATTGTAATGAACACTTATTATATGACAAACAATAATTGTTTGAAATACTAGTGCTACATAAGATGGTTAATCATCAGTGACCAACATTAAATGAATTATTTTTTTAAATACTTATGTAACCCTTTTTGACATTTTAGAGTAAGAAGATAGATATCCCGGTTTTGGGATAGTTAATAATTTTATTATAATCCAGTATGCCTAAAGTTGTGTTCACATTGACACTAGTCAATTTAATAACTATGTTCATTATATTATAAACGTTCGATGTCAATTTTTAGTTCTAAATGTTTGAATTAGTATGCTCAAATTAGAGGGTCATAATTTTGAAACCGGTTCAGGTTAATTTTTATAGTAAAGATTATTTCATTATTCGTAAAACCAATATAAGGTTGACCATAGTCAACTATACTTTTTATCCAATGGTAATGACTTATCAAACCAATTAATATGTTTATTGTCTATGATAATTAACGCCGCCTACTAAATGTTAAACAGTAGCGCCAATATTTTTTCTTGTTCTTTTGTATTTTGCAGGCTCAAAGGAACCACTGAAGAACTATAATCATAAAGAACCAAGGTTCTAGAATTATATTGTGAAATTTTATGTTAAATATTTTAAATGATGTTATGTTAACTAATTTAAATAATGTTCAAAACCCTGAGATCAAGAGCAATTTTAAAACAGTAAAGCCAATGTCTGATTAGGCAAACAGCCTGTATTAAATTTTAAAGTAATTATCAAGATTGTTAATAAAATTTAAATTTCATAACAGAAAAAAAGAGTTGACGACTTTTTATTACTAAGACAGTACAGTCACGAGTTAGATTCCAAAATACTTTTACAGGTGGCACCGTAGAACACTGACCCAATTATTTACGAACTGGTCAACCGTCGAGAACTTCAATTAAAGTAAGTAAGTAACTTGTGTTTGTTTTAGCAGAAACAGAATCTGCGGCGATCTACGAATAACCACGGATGACTGCGAACCAACAACAACAATTCGTCGACAGCTTTTTTCACGAAAGACTAATTTCATTTTACAACGTTAACACAACAAAATAAAACTTTAACTTAAACAATTAAATCCGAAGAAACTACCGGACTGAATCAGTTTTGTTACAATATGTATACAACACTATGATACAGTTTGTGTATTCTGTTCATTTTTAATTATATATCTACAAACGAATGTGATCCAAATCTCTAGTGGTACGTGACACGGAACAACCTAACACATTAGCTATGGGTTAAATAATGGTTATGCACATTACCTGTTCAGTCTCAGCCTCTTCTGGATCTGTTTCTTTCTTTACACTGACCATTAAAACATCCTACAAATAACAAGGAATTAATTTACTTTTATACAAATTCATTACCATTATACAAGAATGCTTTATAAGAGGCTGTAAAGGAAACCATAAAGATGTTCAAGATCGTAATAACACTTCATGGAGAGTATAAGAGTTAAGTGTTACTGATGTTAAAAGTTACTGATGGTATGGTTTCTACTCACAGAAAACAAAGTAAATTGAGAACCCTATTGAATATTATAAAAAATTATTAGGGGGAAGAGGAGAATCAGGAACAAAAATAGGTAAATATTAAATCTGGTAAAGATAACTGAGAGGAATCAGTGTCAGACCACAGGCCAAACGGAGAAAAAAATTTGCTACTGTCAAATACTGGATTCTAAGTTAAGAAGAAATTCCTCAAATTATATGTTTGCAGCATGTTATTATAAAAGCTGCACGTGAAACCTAGACAATAGGGAAAAGTGAAAGTCACAACAACAGCATTTGAAAACTGCTGCTGTAGGAGAATATTGAAACTATACTGGATGGACAAAGTAATTAGAAAACAAAAATGAACAGGTTCTGGAAACAATGGGTGAATTGAGAGGTTTGTGAAGATGAGAGTGTAATGGGTCACTATTGGCTGAGACCCAGTAATGACTTTGCTGATGGGCGCCCAGTGAGTGGGAAGTACTGCGAGGAAGGCAGAGACTAGAGTACCCAGGTTGACTGTTCGGTTGTGGGACGCTGTAAGCTCTCACAGATAAAGAAGGTGGTTCAGGAAGAGTCAAAGAAGAAAAAGATACGTAGAGTCTGAGAAACATGTCAGACACATCAGGTGACACCACATTTGCCTCATGAACAGCTGTAAAGCAACATGTGGTCTGCAGTATTGTTAGGCCTAATTACAGTCATGTAAACAAAAATAAGGAAAGTCAATTTTGTTTGTTGGAAAGGTTCGACTTGATTTTCTGAGTGGCTAAGAGAATGTTGTTAAGAGATTATCATGGATGTGCCAAAAAAATAAAGAGTGATACTCTAACCTTTTAGACCAAATAAATGAAAATACTTGTAAAAAAGGGCCAGGTTTAATATATAAACAGATAATTTTGTACTAGGCTAATGGAAGACCTCAGACAAGCATTGTTATTAAGGGAAAAAAATCGCTGAGCTGAAATACAATCTGTTGCACCATCTCTCTCACTCGCCCGATTTAGCTCTATTTAATTTTAATTATTCCCAAAACTCAGAAATTCCCTGGGGAGGTGAATTTCTGGAGATGACTGAAAGCGGCAGTAAATGGTTATCAGAGGACCTAGAACAATCAAACTTCTGAATGGGATAAAAGCACTGGAGCATCACTAAACCAAATGTGTTCAACTACATGGAGACTATGTTGAAATATGAAAAGTGATTCCAAAACGAAAAAATACTGGTAAGTCTTTTATTATTAGGCCATGAACTTTTCAAATTGCCCTAGTATATACCTGTAAGGTATATGAAAGGATAAATGATCTTATCTACAAAAAGCCATGTTTCAAATGGATTTCCGTCATATACTGTTGCATTAAAGATTATTAGTTATGATGAGGTGATATGAATTTTAATGATGTTAAAGTAAGATAACAATTTAATTAAGTCAAATGTAATTAATTGTCTACTGTAGTGTAAACTTATTAACACACTTTCTGCATTAATAGTTTGTTAATTATACAGTTGGAAGGAGCATGCCTACCGTGTCTTTGAGTGACTTATTTATACCTAATCTTGAGAGCAGTGGCTTAGTAAGAAGGGTTAACCTCACTCCCCACGAACGAGTAGGTCGTGTACATAAAATCTGAAGGAAGCAATTGTATAGCTAACGGTTACAACATTAAAAGTTGGCAATAAATGGTGAATTTTGGGCTCCCCCGACTTGGCACAGGAGCGTGTGGTCAGATAAAAAATTCAAATGCAAGTCATGATCACTCATAGAATAGCCAGTTGTGTCCCTGGCTCTTACTATCTGGCTAACAAACAATTTGAGACAAAACACGAAGGTTTGAATATGTACATCAATTACATGTCTAATATTGACTTTTAGACATACAGTAGCGTGCAAATTAATCCGAACACAGGGACATATATGTTTAACGCAGGGAAATTTCAGTTTATTTGTACACTGTGGTAACACTGTTTAACCAAAACACATTCTCTTCGTTGTCTTCATGTTGTTTAGTACTTTGAGGTTATGTTCTTGGAGTTTTGAGTTTATTGTGTTGTGAATAAAATACTTTAAGTTTTGTTACTGCTTCTCCTGAAATTTGAATTTTAAAGTTTCTATACTTTGTGCAGTGTAGTGTAGTGCATTTGTAGTAATGGATATAACTCCGAGAAAACGCTCCAAGATTGTTGCTCTTTCTGAGCACACCAATATTACACAGTGTCAAATAGCTATTGAGTGTGGTGTAGGCCTAGGAACTGTGAACGCTCTTGTAAACCAGTTCAAATAAACTGGTTCGGTTCCACCACGAAGAAAGGGAAGTTGTGGCCGAAAAAAGAAAACTACTTCATCACAAGATCAGATGTTGGTGAGAAAAAGTAAAATTAACCCTACACTTTCTGCTGTGGGTTTGAACAGAGAGTTAGCAGTTAGTGGAACAAATGTTCATGTGACAACAGTTCGACGCAGACTGCTTGCAGCTGGACGAAAAGCTCGCTGACCAATTAAAAAACAGCTTGTAACCACCGCAATCTGCAAAAAATGGTAGCGTGGGCTAAAGCACATGCAAACTGGACAATAGAAGACTGGAAAAATGTAATGTTTTCCAATGAGACACATTTTTTTGTTCAGGGACAAAAAGTGCCTTACGTTAGAAAAGCAGCTAATGAAAAAACGTCACCAGAGCACCTCCAGCAATCTGTTAAGCACCCGAAAAAAATGTATTGGGGTAACTTTACTTCTAAAGGCCCTGGATCATTGGTTCCAGTGAATGGTATGCTAAGAAGTGATGAATACATCAACATTCTATAAACAAGAGTCATCACACAACTTCAGGACCTGTTCCCAGAAGGCAACGGAACAGGTCCTTCCAGCAAGATTTAGCACCATGCCATACTGCCAAAAAAGTAAAAGCTTTTTTTCAACAACACAAAATTTCTGTTTTAAATTGGCCTAGCAATTCCCTGGATTTGAATCCAATAGAAAAGTTGTGGGCTATCGCAAAGCGGAGAGTGGAAAAAATGAACTGTACCACAAAAAATGCACTGATTGAAGCTGCCATAAAGGTATGGTTTCATGATGAAGAAATAAAAAAAATCTGCAACACACTTGTCGAATCGATGCCGAAACGTGTCTCTGACCTCATTAAGAACAAAGGAGGACATATCAGCTACTAGTTATTTTTCTAAATGTACTTGTGTGGTTTTGTTTGTGATAAAATAGCTTTTTATGGAAAAACATCTGTGTTCGGATTAATTTGCACGCTACTGTATAATACTAATAATAATACAAGGTGAAACATAAGACATATAATACATCTTATACTGATGTATTCTGCAGAAACTGGGAGTGAGACAGTGCAAGTCAAAACAGCGAAATGAGATGTCACAAGTATGGAATTCAGGAGAATACCAGGAAGACTTGCAGAGGACAGTACTACCAGAATGGACAACACAAGAGAATGAGTGATGATAGAATAGTATGACTATGTTGACATAATTGGCCAACACAAAACAGAGGACTGGCAGATCGAAAAAAAAGTTTTAAAGCTACTTTGCAACTAACAAACAGACTACAAGTCTAAATTGGATGAGGGAGGAAGAGAATTGCTTGAAAGTTAGGAGGTTATGGAAAATGCATATTGTCAATGCGAACCCTACACAAAAGAATATACGTATAAATCATATTCTGTACAGCAATTAATTACAACTCAATATGATGATTAATAAACTATTATTAATATAAGAAATGAATGTGTGTATAAGATAGTGTATATAACACGTGTATCAATTTAATACATACATTAAACAGCAAAAAATACATTTTTATTTTTAAACTTTATACCTTGTCCTCAAATTTGATCTCTTCCATTTGTCAGATGATGGGTAAATTGATCTTGTTTACACCTGAAACAAATGAAAACAAGTTGGCAGTCAATGAAGACTAAATCTACATCACCCACACGTTAGCACAAGAATAACATCTGATTAAGGACACTTAGATTAAATGCACATGTCTTTATTAATAAATGTCTTCCCATTGGCAGACCTCAATTTAACCAATGAGGATGCCATATCTTAGTGTGGGCAAGGTACTTCATTTAATACAATAAAGTGTTCTTGGTTGAAAGGAGATACCGAGACCACTTATGTAGAGGAAAAGTCACATTACTTCTGCACATGTAATTGGAATAAGCTAACGTACAGAAGAGCATTCAACCTATAGTCCTAACTATACTGATGATTCCTGGAAAATGTTTTCTCCATAAAGGTACACTTTTCTTTGAAGCCTGTAACGGGACAGATTAGGGGGATAAATAATTTTAACCCTCTACCCGGAACACCCGTCATAATGACCGCTATTTCAGAAAAAAACAATTTTCATTCATTTTTGGGGGGATTTTCGAACTCTTCAATCATTTTTTTGTATTCAGCAACTGAATGGGATAATTCAGAACACAATTTGAGTAAAAATTCTTTATTTAAAAACGTTTAAAAGCAAAACATTGGGAATAAGTCACATTGTATCATAATACACTGTATTATTGTATCAGTCACATTGTATAATTCAATCTTCCGCTCTAACAAACAATAAAATATAAGGAAAAAAACATGAACAAATAAACCGTCTTTCAATAAAATATAAGGAAAAAATACATATGAATTTGAAAACTTAAACAAATAAACAGTCTTTTAATTCGAAAATATGTACTTATTAGCTAAATCACAAGTAGATCAGCCTTACATTCCATTTAGTATAAAATATACAGTATCACTATCAACTGGAAAAATTAATTCTTTTTTTTTTTGTAAAGTCTACTGACTACTTGAAATATCACAGATTGATTGCCTCAAAAATTTGAATAAAAACAAAGTAGGCCAACAAATTATTTCAATACAAATAAGTTAAAAAAGTTTAATCACTATCAACGAGACAAATTAAGTTTATTTCTACAATGCTAATGACTACTTGAAAAATCACATAATACAGATAATTCAAATTATGAATTACTTCAAAAACTTGAATTAAAAAAATTAAAATAATTTCAATGCTAAAATTTAAAAAAATAAAAAGTAACTTCGTATAACACAGGAACACTTTAGTTAGATACACAGCTTTTGCAAGTTTTTCTGGAACATTCTGCACATATAGCTTAGTCACATTTTATGCATTTAAAACCTACCTTCCTTTTCTTTTGGCAAGGACAAAATCGCCAAGTTACCCTGCATACAAGTTTATCTTTTCAAGGCTCAATGGAAGACGTTTCTTGACGTGAATTCAAAGCTGCACCTCCGTCATTTGATGGCCGTCGTCGCTCTGACTCTACTCTCAATTTAGTTGCTTCTTCAGCTGCTTGAGAAATAATGGCCCTCAGGTCACTCGGCAAATTAGATATTCCCAACCTCATCTGAAGGTAGTTGTGAACTAACCCGAATGCGACCTCTCTAGTAAAGTTATACCTCGTCATTTTTTTTGTTTTCTTTATACATTGCATGCAAGGTATGCGCATTCGACCCTGCCACGGCTATAATGTGATGAAAAATAGCCAGTGGCCACCTCCTCGTTTTGCAGTTTGCGCTGTAATTACTGCACTTCATATGCAAAGTATCAACGCCACCCTTCGTGGCGTTATAGAAACCAATTATTTCAGGTTTGTTTGCCCTGTAATCTGTAAATTCAGTATGGTGCATTGATGACAGGAGGACTACGGCTTGGTTCTTTTTAAGAATGTAAGAGAGTGGTGTGAGATCTTTAGTGAAACCGTAGAGACTTGAAGGCACCGCTCTCTCTTTTCTCGGTTGAAATTCGGGGGGAATCTGTGGTTTGTTCTTTTTCATCGTTCCGACTACGGTCAAACCGTTTTTCAACAATACCTCCGCCAATTCCACTGAAACAAACCAATTGTCACAAGTAATATTCCTATTAGTACCAAACAGGCCTCTGGCCAGATGAATTACAGCCTGAGTGGGAATAAGCAGATTTTTTTCTCGGTCATAAAGAGAGGCCCCATCCACTACCTTTGCCGGTATACATATATGCGTTATAAAGATAGGAATTGTGAGCATCTGTCATGCACATTATTTTTATGCCATATATAGCAGGCTTCTTCGGGTTATATACAAGAAATCTTACTCTACCTCTAAATGGTACTAGGGTTTCATCAACAGTCATGTGGGCTCCTGGCGAATAATTTTTTTGACAGCTGGAAACAAAGTCACTGAGGAGGTCAGTAAAGCAAGCACCCTTGTCTGTTTTTTCTCTATCTGTTCTGGTAGCACTGTCATCAAACCTCAGTGCTCTGAGAAGTACAGAACACCGTTTTTCAGTCATTATGGCACAGAATAGCGGACGTCCAGAGATGGTGGTTGCAAACGAAGAGGAGAGCGAGTTGCGTGATGACTTATGTAGTGTCATATGTAATATGTATTCTATAGTTAGATTATGTTATTATTTACTCTGCATTGTGTGTAATTAATTGGTGATTTTTGTGGGGAATAGTGTCTTATTAGGGGAGAAAATTACCAGTATATAATTTGTATGGGATTTATATGTATTAGATGTAAGTATATATTAAGGTTATGTTGCTATGTGGACATTGTATTTTATGTAGTCAATTTACGGGGTTGTTTTAAAATTAATGTAAAATGTTTAAAAGACAGAAACCTCGGTAGTCAATTTGAAATTTTTGATTTGAAGGCTATAAAAAGGCTAAATGAATTATATTATGATGAATTGAAATGGTTGTGATAGTGTAATTAAAGTAACTCACAACGCTTTGAAAAGTGATGGAATTAAATTAATCTGAGATGGGTAAATTAATCTAAAAGATGTGAAAATTTGGGTAATAAATTTGAGAAATTTATTTTGAATGGAATTGTATAATAAATGGTAAAGATATTATAATCAAAGTAGTTACAGTGTTGTGTACATACATGGCAGTTGCGGTAAGCAATGTTTACAGTTTGGAGTGAGTTGATAACAACAACCATAGTTTATTTTGAGGAAATAATTGACATTATTGCGATTTTATAATGCAATGGAAGTAGTTTAAATTGTTGTAAATTATGTAATTAAATTAATGTGTAAAGAAAATAAAAGTGGAATTTTGGATAAATTTACATTTTTGGTTGAGATTTGAATTGTCGAATAAATGGTAACTGAATTGAATACGTTTTTTTAGGTTAGAAGTACAATAACTTTGTTAAATGACTAATAAATGCATAAAAGTTAAAAACAAAACTTGTAAAGAATTTAATTCTGAAAAAAATGGTGTAAATAAAGTCAATAAAAATCAACAAAAAATTCCAATTGTTTCCAATTTTCCAAAATTTGTTTTTAGCAAAGATTTTTCTGTTTTACGTCGGATATCATGAAACTTATGGGAGATACAGTTCTGCGACCTGTTTTATTCGATTTTTCAGGTCAAAAACCATAAGAAACAACAGAATTCGCCCCTTAATTTACCTTCCCAGAATTTCAGAGTCTTTATTTACCCGGGGGAACCGAAACCCGGGCGAAATTTTCGCTAGCCGTAACTCGCTTACAAAGCGTTTCCGGACATATGTTTATATGAACTTTTTTTCTTCTTTTACACTATAGAACCATTTCTCAAATTATTTCCCTCTCCTCCCGGGACACCCTGTATTATGCTGATGTGAAAGTTGGAATTATTAATTCAGATATTAAAACGAAAATAAAAAGTAAACACGAAACCTTGTAACTTTTTACTGTAACGGAAAACGTACAATCGAGTAATTCTTCTAGCTTGTGGATAATGTCAACACACAACAAAGAACCACATCCAAATTGAAATTAATTTTTGATAATGAGTGAGTCTGCATTATATTACAAATGAAATTATCCGTAATCATACTTCATATCCATCAATGACTATTATCGTTACTTCCACCATAGCGAACAGAAGAGATCTTTCTATGTCTCTTCTACTCGCTGTTTCCACCTTAACCTAACCTAACGTCAAGTTGTCTTTAAATAAGTAAATTACCTTAAACCTTCGTAAGTATTCTGCGGCTGCTATAATTTAGTTTCACCAACATAAACTATTCAATACACCGCTGCAGGTAATAAACTTTTCGAAAGCACGGTAACAATAATTAATTGATGAATATGTAAATACAAACTACGCTATCCACAATATTATCACACTATTCAAAGTCAGTGCCATACAAATCACATAATACGAAACTAACATACAAACAACATATCTTCCAACATAGACACTAAAACTCTGTCACCATAATCTGACACGTAATTATATGAATAAATAACCGAAAAATGACTACAGTCAGATCTAGCTAAACAGCCGTCTAATTGCTTCTGCGTTACAGTATAAAATTATTACATATCCCTGCATATAACAACAAGGTGTACACAAACAGAAGGTACATGTACATAGTCCCATTTCTCCCAGACGCAAAATGTTTAGCAAACGCATGAAATCAGAGTCGAGCGAAATGGCTTATAACGCAAACAAGATTTATTTAGTCACATAATACAACCAAATATGTAATTAAATAAGTTTATTTATAATCGAGTTTCCATTGATTTTTGAAGGCTTTTGAATATCACAGAGTTCTAATTAATTTTATTCAGTAGTGGAATTTTTAATTTCTTACAAATCACGATATTGGCGAGCAAAACCTAATGCCTAAGTTTTATGATAATCTATGGGTAACACTTATATTCATGGTCAATAAGTTTACACATTCATTCTGTTTATTATAATTATGTAGCCTACTCTCGTCTAAAAGCCATTATTAAAAAACACCAGTTGTGAATGAATAATCAAAAACCTGTAAAACTATTAATAACCATTTTACTGGGTTGGCCACATTTCTGAGAACAAAGTAAGGACACCAGCATACTGGGTTAGATTCCTAGCAGGGGAGTGATATTTTTTGTGGACAAACGTTCATACTTAGGTACTTAAAATTACAAACTCTACAGTGTAAAATTGTATTATAATTTTTATTACTCTTGGTATAACAGTATTATTAAATTCTTGGATTTCGTTGTCCATGACGTGTCCGTTACTTAACTAAATATCACTATAATATTGACGACTCGGAACACTAAGTTTTTTATAAGTAAAAACGTAAAGTTTTACCTTACAGCCTAAACTTCTTAGACCTCTCCATCACAAAACTAGAACACAGGCACAAATTCAGTATATACAGAAAACCAACTACAACTGACACACTAATACACAACACCTCCAATCACCCAATACAACACAAACTAGCTGCTTTTAGAACCATGATACATAGACTTAACAACATCCCCTTAGATGAAATAGACTACAAAGACGAACTAAACACGATAAAATATCTAGCAGAATCTAACGGTTATGACAGAACAATAGTCAGTAAACTCCTACAGAAAACACAAAACAAACAACAGACAAAGACAGAAAACAACAAATTCATAACACTAACATACATCAACAAACAAACAGAAAAAATTGCCCACAAATTCAAAAAAGCAGGATACAGAATCGCTTACAAAACTACTAACAAAACAGAACACACACTATCAAAACGCATGCCCAAAGCACAAAACAAATTCGATCTACCCGGTGTATATAAAATAAATTGTTCTAATTGCAGTAAATTCTACATAGGCCAGACAGGACGTAGCTTCAAACAGAGATACATTGAACACACAATAGCACTCCACACCACTACAGAATCTACCTTCGCAAACCACCTCATTGAAGCAAACCACACATATAAAAACATCGACAATAACATGAACATACTACACGTACACACAAAAGGCCGAAAACTAGACACTCTAGAACAATTAGAAATATACAAACACACAAAAACAAATAAAAACGACATCCTAAACGAACAGACACAATTCAAATCGCACGCATTATTCGAACACATCTCACCACACACACACAGCTTCAATCTTTCGAAACACTATCTCGTCGCCAACAACAAGATGAGCAGCGCTACTAACGACAGCCTCTGATGAAGCCTTCTATAGGTGAAAGCCGGTTTAGGCTGTAAGGTAAAACTTTACGTTTTTACTTATAAAAAACTTAGTGTTCCGAGTCGTCAATATTATAGTGATATTTAGTATTATTAATATAAATCATTGTTCATTATAATAAAAGCAAATACCTAAAAGATTTATAGAGACATATTTTAAATTTAAATAAAGTTTACATAAAAATCAACCTCGGTACTTTTCTTGCACCAGTCATATTTTTGCAAAAATGGCACTTTCATCAAAGAGTCTTATTTTCCTTTATTGTATTTTTTTGTATGTAAGCCACTACATTCAAGTTCAGAACTAATTTTAAGAAACAGTCAAGCTTTCACCTAGTCTACTATCACCTGAACTTTCTCAGAACCCTACATGTTTCAGTACAGAAAAGACTATATTTGAGTTGTAGCAGAAGTACCTGGAAGGCAGAAAATGAAATTAGTCTTTTTTTTGAAGTTCCGTATATGGTGCACATTCTATGCCTAATATTCTCTTACCAAACTTCTTTTAAACTCTTTTGTGAACATTTTTTTTGTTCCCCTCTAAAATTTGCATTTGTGGTTGTCCGAACAGAATCAAACTAATTTATGTTCTAAACCACAGTTCTTTAACATTTTAACTTCTAATCTGACAACATTTTTGCAGTTTCTGTACTGACATTGTCAACCTCTAAAATCCTGACCTTAATACCTTATGTTAGGTTGAAAATTCTACACATAACTGGCACCAACTTGACCTACTTACTGTTAAACAAATCTATTGTAAAGTTTCAAAATTGGCTTTGTCGAGTTCAGATCTGACATCATCAAAAAATTAGAAGCAAGGACATTAACTGCTCTGGCCTCAGAGATACTGTCTGGCCACGATTCGATGATCGAGCATTGTGTAAGGTGGGAGAAGCACTACGGTAGGCTAAGTGGGGGTAAATCAAACGGCTAGTACATATATTTCACCCTGCCTCGCTTACAAGTGGCCGGGTGGTGGGGGAGAGCAGCTTCAATCATCCAGTCGCGGCCAGACAGTAGTCCTAGGACTGCTATACTTTGGTCATACAACTTGGTGATAAGCTTACACTGACAGCCAATAGATCTGAAATTCTGTTCATGACTTACATTGTGCTATGAAAATGTGGTTTATTTTTCTGCAGTAACAAGGACATCAGTCTTTGCCACTGTATTTTTAAAAGAGTCTACAGGTTAACTTGTATTTGCACTCTGGATGGTTGTCAAATGTTTTTGAGTGTCCAAATCTGCCATATACTGCTGGGCGCCAAATGCAATACTAAACCTGGAGCTGCACACAGTACATACAACACCTGAATCACTAGTATCAATTATTTTTTTAAATGGGAAATCGATCATAATTTAAGACTTAACTTGAGAAAAATGTTTTTTTTTACTCACATCTTGTATATTTCCTACCATTAATTTCGAATATATTTACTCCAGACTACTGTTAAAGTATTAGCTTAGCATAATATGTAAAACATGTTAATTGGCAATTCCTACCATGATAGTCAAACTCCCTCCATATAATTTTGTTATTCTTTAGCACTCAACTTTTTATAAATAACTATCATTACTGATTTATGTTCCAAATCAAATTTTAATCTCTCTTGTACCATTAAATTACCTTTTCAACTGGATGGCTTATAAAAACAAATATGTGCAGTTTATTTTATATCTGTCAAGCCTATGTCACACTATGCTACTTCACTAGCCGCTACTCGTGTAGCGGCTACTAAGTAGCCTAGTGTGACATAGAAGTAGCTACTAGCACTCGCAGGCGAGTGAAGAATCAGTAGCTAGAGAAGTTGGACGTGTTCAACTTAAGGCGCTACTAAGTAGCTAGTTGCAGACCCTGAGGTCATATGACTCACTAGCCGCTACCAAGTAGTGCCCAAGTTGCCCAGTGTGACAGTGCAGTAGCAGTGAAGTAGCGTCTCCATTGTCACCACATGTTTGTCTCTGCATTTGTTTTGGTTTTGTTGTCGTAATATGCCTTTTGAGTCTTCTATTTCTACATGTACAATGAGTGATTTATTAAAATGGTTGGGTGATGAAATAATTACATTCCTTAACATATATAGAAAATATGATTATCTATGGGACATTACATCCATAGAGTATTTGAAACACAACGCGATAAAACTGCTTTCACTTGGTTGCTATATGAGCTGGAACTTCCCTGAATACCAGCAAAGGGAGACGCTTTAAAAACAAAATTAAAACACTCCTTGGTGCTTATCATAATGAACTGAATAAAATTAAACATTCTGAAAGCGTAGTGCCACAACAGAAGACATATACAAACCAAATTTAGTTTGGTGACACTAAATCTAGCAACTCCTGAAATTTTGGTAAGGCTAATCGCATGATGTAACATGGTATGATTGGGGGTCCTCAAATGCCAGCTCTCTGATTAGTGTTGTTGAAGTTCCCAGTTTATCCATTCTACATATCGATTCCCGAACCCGCATGCATTTATTTTTGTTCCTGATGTTACGCAGCAGCTCCTTATAAAGTTCTAACACCAATTAGTAAAAGGTGTCTCAAAACCTCATGTCACACGCTCACAGATGACATTCTGCACAATACTTTTTAACATAAAACCAATCTACACAACTATGTACTTCGCTGTACTAACCACCACTAATGGCGGCTATCTAAAAACATTGTGACATAGAAATACTCATAAAATGCAGTAGCAGGTATTTAGTAGTGACTAGTTAAGTAGCATTGTGTGATACAGGCTTCAGTGTCTGCCACATCTCAATATCCACCAACATTTTCTGTCTTCACAGCCTGTGATTTGAAGGCCCCTGCTGTTCATAACAGTTTATTTGCCATTGAACCAGGAAATTTATGGTCTACCATTACTTCTTGTTGTGTTTATTCAACAGTTGCTTAGAACTTCTCATGTCAGGCACTTTATGTAGGTGACAATAAAATTTTATTTCTTTACTTCAACTGTTCTTGTAATATTTATATCCATTCCAGTTCACCTTCTTATTTCATCATTTTCAACCATGACTAGCCACTTGTTGAGTTACAACTTCTCCTCCAGCACCCAATTTTAACCGAACTTAACCTTTCCCTATTTCTTTTATGTACATTCCACACTTGTGATCCATAAACATCTATCACCTCCACTGTGATCTTTTATTTAAGACTTGTAATTCTCTTGGATATTGGTTGGTTTTGGTATTAATAGGATGCAAACTCTTTAAAGCTGTTCTTCATCTTCTTTGTACCAGTCATATTTTTTTATTGAAACTTGATGATGAGAATTTATTCTCGAAACACGTCGTTTTAAGAAAAAACCAAATAAGTCACAAGACGGAAGTTAATACAGGTAATTGCCTAATATTAATTCTAAATAGTCATATTTTTGTTCCCTTTTTCATGATTGGGTTTATCCTATATAATCAGATATTTGTTAAACTGTATCAAAGAATTTTCTACAACTCAGGGTATGTCTGCTTATGTCTAGCCATATTTCCATTACAATTTAAAACGCATACACTTCCTTGTTCAGTTGTCAAGACAGATCCATTCCTGTAGAAACAAGTGATAGAAGCAGACTAATAATATACAGGTCAGTAATGACCACAAGGAAATCAAACGACTTAAGTTTTTATTATTATTCCCTTTCAGGTAGATTAATTACAGTTACTTACTTGTCTTCCAAAAATATGTCTGTGTGTTTTTCTTAAATCTGTATTTGAATATTTATAAAACTAACTTTACAAAATAATAATTAACAAATAAATCATATTTAATCTACTATTATGCGTAATTGACGGTTGCAGACTGACCAGGATTCTCAAGTAATTGATAATATTAACTAAGCTCTTGCAGACAAGTTGAAGGCTAATATACAGGTAGGCCTATACACGTATTTGCCAAACCCTATTTTGATGTAAATAATATTATAGATGATATAAAAAGGATTTTCTTAATGTCAACAAAAGAGTCACATTTAATGAGAAAGTCCTTTTCTGTAGCTATTACAAACAAAATTCTGAACTCAAATCAAGAGCCACAGGAAAAGTAAGTGTGCCACTGTATAGTCTGTTACTTATTACTGAAATCAATGCAAACACTTTAATGACAGTGATGTGAGCTTGACACCCCACATTATTGACTAATCTTTTCATTGGTTGGGGTCTGGTCATTGGTTCCAACAAGAGTTTTTTAAATTATTCTAAGTAAATTTTAATTCAGGTATCAAATTTTACTAGAAACATGATAAATTTAAATTAAACTTTAATTTTTTGTACTTGTGCATTATCCCCTCCCCCTTACCAACTGGTACATTCCATCTAGATGATGATTTGCCAGACTAATTCCTAAAAGCGTAGGAAAGTTGGTTTTTGGTGTATTAAAACACTGCCACTCATAAAAGCAATAAATAAAACCACAACCAGTCAATATACATAACCTCCACACGTAAAAAACACCAGCAGATGTTACCATATATTACATGTACTGAATTTGGACAAATGGGAGATAATATACTGAGCTCCCACTGTTTTTATGAGGTGTATAACTTGTGTATTGTCTAGGCGCTTCATTCCTCCAATTAGTTGTACCGACTACTGCACATTTCCCTGCTGCTTAACAATGGACCGACAATGGTGATTTATAACCACTAACACAACTTTCTTAATTAAAAATACCCTATTTTTTGTTCAGAAATGTAACAACTGTATAGTAAGCACACAATACAGGCTAAAAATTTTAAACATCTAATTTGTGTTAAAATATTCTTTAGTCTGACCACAGCCGGATTTCAATAATTTTTTTTCCACTCTAGGGTGCTGTATTAAAAATTTGCATTCCAAAATATTGAAATTTCTAAAGCTCACCACTACATTCAGATTTTAGTTAATATTCCCTTTGATATCCCACATGCCATATACCCAATAATCCCTTTGAATTTTTGCTATTTTATCAGAATTTTCCCTCACTTTTTGGCCCCTGGCATACCAAAATTTTGAGATTTTTAAAAATGAAGCTAAGTGCATAATGGTTAAAGTTCTCTTTAATTCGATGTTCCACACAGACTTTTATGATTTTTTCCAAATTTTCACCCTCACACATTTTTACCACTCTCCCACCTACATCTTGCGGGATCAGTGTCAAAAACAGTAGGGTTCTGTAGGGTAGAGTTACACACAGGCCATGGTTTACAATAATCATTTGATGTGTTGAAAAGTAATCGTGAGACATACCCCAACAGACAGAAAGACAAATGCCAAAAAAGGTCGAGTAAAAACAAAACTCGATTTGTTCATTCAATTATTGATGTACTTTGTAACGGGACATTTAGGCCTACCTGGGGTAATTTTGGGAAACATAAAAAAGAAATAATAATTATGGGGAAAATAAACATAAATTTGATTTATAATGACAAGATACCAAGCATGATTGTAAAATTTTAAAACGACGCAACAAACAAGCATGTGAATTTGTGTCAAGGTCAGCTCCAGACGCATGTAGAACAGTTATTTTTAGATACGTGACAAGCAAGTTATGTAATGCAGCAGTCATACGATGTTACGTCAGTCAAATACGTCACGCTGGAATGCGAGGTGTGTTCAGATCAACCTCACAAGTTGGCGTAGTGATATAAACAAGAACAATAAGATTTGGTCATGTGACCCCGACCACATCAGAAAATAGTGCCGTTCATCTCACCCCAGTAGAAATCTGCTCCTTGTGCCGGCCGGCCACATACAACAGTTCAGATACAAAATCGCGGACGTCCGCACGTTTAACAGTTTTAAAATGTGAAGTAAAAATTTAAAACCGTAATCAGAGTGAACTAACAGTTAAATTGTTCTTCTAAAACATGTAAATTCAGTGAAGTTTAAATAATGGTCTACGTGGTGCGCGTGGGACAATGCGGCGTCTTCAGAACTAATTATCAAGATAAGTAACAAAAAGGGGTATAACAATATTTGAATAAGGGCTAAAATCAAAAATTTTAACATGATTATTATATTTTAAAAAATGAGATCTCTAAGGGAATGGGATGGTTGTGTGTGCGTGTGTGAGTAAAAAAGTATGTTATACAAAGAAGGCTGGTTTGCGATAGGTAAATTTAAATTTGTGTTTAATTTCTTGTTATTCTGAATGTGTATACAATTTTATTTTTCATTATGTCGATATAATCATATAATCAATATATAGTTTACTGTTAATTTCATAACAGGTAAGGTAGGGGAAGGAATATTTTGTTTGTGATGAAAAAGTAAGAATAGAAATAATAACAATAAAACTTAATTCATGGGAAACAGGTAAAGTTCTCTTTATTTCGAATAACCATAATCTGTTCTCCTGTTCACCGAAAAGAACCCTGGTAAGTAACAAATTTTTATATATAGTTGGCAAACTTTAAAGATGGCGTCTGAACGAAAAAGACCCTAACAAGTGATTATGTGAAAGTAAATAAAATAAAATAAATGATTAAAGTAATAATTAGAGTTGCACTGTTTCGCCCGAACTGGGACAATTAAATAAATGAATCAAATCATTAGAGTTACAACTTACAATGTATTCATATTACATGTTGATAACAATCATCAACCTACCCATTGCTCACAAGGAACAAAAGTGTGGAAGACAACATTCAAGTGTTTCACTGGTATAGGATAAACTAACAACTGAAATTGAATCACCAACCCCAATCAACTAGCACTCAACTTGTTGGGTGACAACACCAATGCAAGACATCTCAGGTGTCTCCATGTTTTAACCTTTTCGCTGCCAACAGGTGTGAGCGGTTATGCTTTGCCTGTGTGCCATATTTTCAGCAGCAGTGTGTGTGTGTATACGCGTGGAGCACTCTACCATTTACAAAATGGGCCACAATAACAATTATACATGTCATTTACAGCTAAGATTACACAATCTCAAAACACTCAACTGTTAATTAGCAAATGTAGATAAAAAATAAACTCGCCACAACAATTACATTTATCGTTAATGGCAAAGATTACACAACCTGAGCAGTACTCAACTGTCAACTGCAGATGTAACTAAAAGGAACATGCCACAACAACAAATATACATATCACTTAATGGCAGCGTTTACAAAAACTCATCTGCGAATTATCTCTACTTTATCTCAGTTTCTACATGACACCAGACACACTGAATGAACTGACTTTGTTTCAACAGCTGACTCATAACTAAAGACAATTCGTTGACCTTATATGCACAATGCTTGTTCCGTGTGTCACAACCATAGGTGTACTAAACCGTTCTGAGCACTTTACCAATTTAAAACGACGTGTGCCTTACCATATCCGGAGCATCATATTGACATAAAAATTTCGTGTGTATACAGACCCAGAGCACCGGAAAGGCTAAGACTGAATCTAATTTTCAACTATAAATGTTCAACTTCAAAAATATTTTGTTAAAAAAAGGGACCGCCTTCAATGGAAGACTGATCTACCATGAATCTCACTTGTTGTGACGATTTAAATTTTAAAAAAATTAAAAAAAATAATAATAAAAATATAAAATGGGAAGTTAGTGAAAACCATTAAATCGCACTATTAAACCGAAGAATACCCCTGAACTAACTCATAATAGTAATGAGAATTAAAAAGGGAATTTAACTAAAATAATTAACTAAAACTGAGAAAGCAAGAGTTTAAAAACTGTTAACCCTTTATTAAATTATCATGCCTGTATACCGGATCACCTGTGTATACTGGATCCAACTTGCATACCGACCCGGCATTAAATAAAAATACCTGTAAACTATAATGTAAATAATAAATAATTCAAAGTCACTAGTAGTAGTTGTAATAAATTCTGTAGACAAGCAAAGTCTTGATTGTTTATTATGTCGAACTGTAAGACTGTATTACTAATTAAAAGTTGGAACTATGTTATGGCGGAGTATTCACTCCGCGTCGTTACAATTTTCCTGTTGTAACAATGTAGGACTTGAGATGCGACGTTCAATCTGTAAACAGCTCCTAGCGGAGCGCTGCACAAAATGTTTTTTTTTATTTTGTTATTAGCTTCAACTTTGTGGAGATCTATGTAACTAAAATGTAGTGTGTTTTAACACAAAGATGTGAAAGAATAAAATAAGTGTGTAAGGTGACATCTCGTATTAAAAAAATATAGTTCAAGTTATTTTAGGATTCCGTCATAATGTGTAACGAATATGTAATCTCAAATACTACTGTGCTATTACAAATGTGATGTGAATAACTGTGAAAAGTGAAGACTAAGACCTCAACTGCATTTACACTACCACTGAGAAACAGGACGACTTCATTCTAGATGACACCGTAACATCCACTTCATCATTAGTTGACTCCGAGGACCTCCACCGGAAAGACTACCATGATGACGACCCACTATTAAGAGAGTACAGAAGAATCACGCGGCAGGACACGGACTGAAACGATTAACTAGAGGTGACGCGGAAGCTCGTCTTCCGTGAATAATGTATCTTTTAAATATAAGTAATTTTAAATGAAAAAGACTTTAAATGACAATCTCTAAGCGTTAAGAATAACAATGTTGTAACAAGAAATTTCAGAAATCATACTTTGTAACATAACTCTTGTGATGTAGCTTTGGAACATCGCACAACAAAATGAAGCCATTCTTCTAATGGTATTTTAAGTAATAATGTAATTGACTAAAGAAGTAGAGTAAATTTGAAAATTCCTAACTAGTTTAAAGAGACTCGGATCCGAGGTAAATACACTAACTGTATTATCATTTTTAATATAGAAAACCCCCTTACAATTTCAGTGTAAGTTAAAAATTTTATTTGTAATGTATTATCAATCATACGTAAATAAAGAGATGTCATCTTTGTTACATACTAAATTGAGTGCATAAATCAGCAGACTTCCCTCCCCAGTTTCCTTTTATTAGAGTACTCATAATTATTGATAGTGATTTGATTAATTCTCAGTTTGTTACAACGAAGGCAGCCTGTATAATTGGCCAGAGTCAATTATCACGGGTTCTCTAGGTTATAACGTAGCCGACACTTTATAAGATGCGCCACTCTGCTAAATATAAAAGGTTTGTAAGCATCGTGACGCATATAAGATGCGCCACTCTGCAGATCTATGCACTCATTTGATGTATTGTATGTAAAACAAAAAGGCTAAGTAGCATAAAAGAATAATAGTGACGATATTAAATTCACAATTGTAAATTTTGTGTGAGATTACGCACATACTCGTATATGATTTACTTAATATACGTGAAAATATTAGCTTGTATTACACCAATTCATGTATGTACTTGTCAAAATGTTCAGTCTCTAACACGTCTATTTTGCGACAATTCAAGACCTGTAGTTTGCCTGTATAAGCCTGCATAAATATGTAATTCGTCTTTCTATTGCCACGGTGAGTCATATAAACAACTGACTAAATAAAACAAGTTCAATTACGTGTAAATAAATTGTAAGTGAAATTCTACTCCTCTCTAGTAGCAGAATTAGATAAATTAAAATTAGCACTTAAAACCAAATAATAACTAAAACTCAGGTTAGTAACGGGCTGTAACTTGTTTAAAACGCATATCATTCCGCATCGCACATACCACCCTCGTTGAAGCAAGCCGGTACAAGTCTGTAAAGGAAGCCGTCAGCTGTTGTTGAGTGGAACAATAACATTCTCTTCACCCTCGAGCTTGATTCCCCCCTTCTTACGCATAATACTATGCCATTGTTTAAAGAAAACTAGTTTGACCCACATTCCAGCGTAACAGCTGATCGTTGAAAGTAAAGTTGACGTCTGTGTGAATTTTTTCTCTTTCTCTAAGATGCTAAGTAATTCTCTTACAACTCATGCAAATGTTTTACCATGAACTAAAGTGTGTATGCATAGTAGAATAAGTTTTAGTGTGCTAGATATAAGGTAAACATGGCCCTATTTAATCCAGACTTACTATTAAAAGACGAACTGTGCTATGAAGCTCTTTTACGCGGTTTACCTCATGCGAATGTAACAGTCGCGGAATTGCGCAAGTCTATACGTGAAAGTGGATCTGATACACCCGCGCAGTTAAGTAACTTAAGCGGACTCGATTATGAGAGCGAGAGAGAAACGTGTTATGCCAAGTATAGTGAGTTGACTTTATTGTCCCAAACCCTTCAAGACGAGAAATCTCCTGCGGTAATATTGCGGACAACTCAAAGGACAGAACATTTAACCCGGCGAATAAAAAATTTGTTAAACTGGCCCAACATCACGGTAATCCCTCCCGACGTCCAAAGTTTTGCGGATGAGGCTTTACAGAAATTACCCGCGATAATAAGACAATTGCGAAGAAGGTCCGACTCATTCAGAATGGATGAAATTGAAAAATCCTTGAAGAAACTATACATCTCCCCAGTTCAATCTCCTACCTTAGAACAACCTCCCCCCAACACGGATCAGGAATCACCCACCGTATCGAAAATAGAACCGAGTCGAGAGCAAAACCCAAATAGAGACGTGAATACCCAGACAATATCTGAAGCCCCACCTCCCAGTGGTTCCCACAATCGCTCCGGGATGTACGAATTGACTACCCCTAATGCAGCATCTGGTCCTCCTAAAGGTATACCACTCGTAAATTATAATGTTAACCTCTACGGAAAAATCACTCATCCCGTAGAAAAACTCTTAGCTGAAATTCCATACACGGATGGTTTGAATGTTACTGAACTACTAAACTTCATCAAATACCTCCTGCAGATAAAGGATTTACAGCAACTAAAGACTGGCAAATTTTGCAAGTCCTCCTACCGAAATGTAAACCACCATTAAAGAATCGTGTGCTGGAATCATTAAGCTCTACACTTCCAGTAGAAGAACTGCATACTACTATCACATAATAGTTTATTCCCACCGGAATTTATGAGGAACTTAAAAGAAAGACCGTACTTCGAGTACAAGGAACTCAGACTGGCCCATTACATCTCTGACATCAGGGAGTCTTCTCGACTACTGCAAGTAGATTGGAGTGAGAGACAGATAGTCGATACCATTTTAGTAGGATTGTCTTCAGAAGAAAGATCTCGTTTAGCGTTAATAAATAGACCCAACACCTTTGCGGATCTCGAACAATGCAGTATTCACTCGTCGAACGTATGGTACTCAGATCAGAACAGACATGCTTTGAAATCAACCGAGCCTAGTAGAAATGAAATGCAAGCCCTGGTGACCGATGTGCAAACCCAGCGTGAAAGGCGACCATTTAATAGACCGAACAACTTGCAAAGCCCTGGTAAATCAAATGACACGCAACCTAAAACGGAAGCAAGCTATACCCCTCGTAAAAAAAATATATGTTATAACTGCGGAAAGTATGGACATATAAGTAGAAACTGTAATCGGAAGCAGTACGATCGGAAACAACCTAATCCAAAAAACATGTAAGGCAGGGAGACCCGAAATCCTGCGTCTTCCACAGCATCTTGAGAACCGGTAAACCCAAAAAAATCAACGAGCATAAGGAAAATAAAAAAAAGAAAAGAACACTAGAAAAATAGATCCCTATGTTAGAAGGTTGATTAAGAAATGTAACGCGATAACTAAATGTGATTGGACTAAATCTCTATCGCCATTAATACAAGTTGACCTAGGTGTTATATCCATCCTCGGATTAATCGATTCTGGATCGACTAGAACCTTAATCAGTCAGAGGTTAGCAGATAAATTATTCGAACACAACCTAGTGAAACGCAGTCAAGCTGTGAATATAAGATGTGCTACTGCCAATAAACAAAATTTAGTGATAAAACTCAACATCACCATTAAGGTAAAAATTAAGAATCTAACGTGGTTTTTTTCAATGTTAGTATGTGATGATTTAGGACCCGACTTAATATTGGGAGCTGACTTTATCAGTAAAACGGGAATAATTCTTGACATCCACGAGAAGAAATATTATTTTCGATTCGACCATACACGGGAGTAAAATTTTGATTGTGAAACAAAAGAACAAGAAAGTACTGGATCATCTACTACACATATAGTACACCATGAGTCTGAATTATCTCATCTAGAAAGTAGAGATAGGCTGAGAATGCAGAAAATAATAAAAGAGTTTTCCACCGTTCTTACCCCTAAGCTAGGACTAATGAACCTAATAGAATACAAGATCAATCTGAGCGACCACAAAGTAATACGCCTTCCCCCATACAAGTTATCGCCACCCAAAATGGAAGTAATGAGGAACCATATCAACAAGTTATTAGAACAAGGAGTCATCGAACCCTCTACTTCACCGTATTCATCACCCTCATTTTTAGTACCAAAAGGTCACGACAAACACAGACTAGTTGTGGACTACCGGCAATTAAATAAACGAATAGAATTTGAATCTATCCCGCTTCCCGACATCCACAGTGCTTTTCATTATTTCATCAAAGCGAAAGTCTTTACTATAATGGATCTAAATCAGGCATTTTACCAAATACACCTTTCGGAAGAATCCAAACGTCTAACCGCTTTTGCTGTTCCTTTCAACCTGTACCAATTTACGAGAGTACCCTTTGGAATATCACAAGGAAGTTCCGTATGTAGTAGACTATTAGAGAAATTATTTCATGATATAAAATTTAAATATGTGTATCACTACCTGGATGACATTGTAATCTACAGCGAATCGATGGACCAACATCTTAAACATCTACGTGAAGTGTTATCTCGATTACAGAAAGCCGGATTAACAGTTAATCACAAAAAGGTAAATTTTGCTGTCCCACAATTTTCATTTTTAGGTCACATCGTGAAGGCCAATGGAAAGGTAAGCATAGACCCCGAACGAACCCGTGCGATCAGAGAATTTTTACCACCGCGGGATGCTAAAGGAATAGCCCGATTTTTGGGAATGATAAATTATTTCCACAAGTATATTCTTCATCTAGCCGAAGTAGCCGCACCTCTGAATGCCTTAAGAAAGAAGGGAGCGAAATTTGAATGGACTCCACAACACCAAACTGCGTTCGAAAAACTAAAAGAAAGCATCACATCACCCCCGGTATTACAATTAGCAGATTTTACGAAACCTTTCGTAGTTCAGACCGACAGTTCAAGTGTAGCCTTAGGTGCAGTAATATATCAGGAAATAGAAAACTGTAGACTACGCTTCACGCACTTTGACTGACCAAGGAAAGAAATACTCCGCATATGAATTAGAATGTTTAGCTATTGTATTTGCTTTTGAGAAGTTTAAACCTTTTTTAGAACATAAAGAGTTCCTGTTGGAAACTGATAATCAACCATTATCTTGGTTACTGAATCACCCTAAACAGTTAGGACGTATTGGAAGATGGGTATTGAGGTTAAACTGTTACAAATTCAAAGTACAACATATTAGAGGTACACAAAATGAAGTCGCGGATACCCTGTCCCATATGTTCCAGTCGCCCACTAATACTCCCGAAAGCAATGAGAGTCTAGAAACACCCATTGTTAACACCGTAATTACCAAATTCCCCCTTGCGTTTACCAGCATCGCTCAGTATAAACAACAAGACCCTCTTTTGAAGCCAATTATAGAACAACTCGAGGAAGGAATTAAATCAGATAAATACGTATTGAGTAAAAGAATACTATGCCACAGAAAAGCAAATGGAAAGGAATTAAGAATAATTGCCCCTGGTGTAATTAAGCCTATGCTGATGGAATACTACCATTCATCCACCATTGGAGCACATATGGGAATAAATAAAACAATACATCGCATTCGTAAGGAATATCATTGGAACAATATGAACAGCGAAATAGCTAGCTTCGTAAAAAAGTGTAAGTTATGCGCGCTCAGCAAACCAGCAAGAAACAGTCAAATAAGCCAATTAATTTCAGAAATCCCTACTACCCCGTTCTCTAAACTTTATTTAGACTTTTCAGGTCCCTACCCTCGATCTAAATCAGGTAATACGATGCTACTCATATGTGTAGATTCGTTCACCAAATTTGTTTGGATGTATCCCATGCGGCGAGCGTTAGCGTCGACCACTGTAAAGATATTACAGGAGAGATTATTTAAAGATTTTGGTACACCTGTACATCTAGTGTCAGATAACGGACCCCAGTTTAAGGCAAAGGAATTTAAGAATATGTGTTTCAAGTTAGGGATAGACCATATTACCATTACGGAGTATCGTCCGCAGGGCAATATTGCTGAAAGGTATTTGCGAAACCTCAAATCTGCTTTAATAGCCTACCATGCGAACGACCATACGTCTTGGGACCAGAACCTATCCTGGATACAATACGCCTTCAATTCAGCTTATCACGAAGGACATAAATCGACCCCGTTTGAGTTACTGTATAAGTACAAACCAAACCACCCCTTGTCCACAAAATGGAAAATACATGACTTGCTACCCCAGCAAATTAAGGTTAAGCATATAAAAAAAATCTGGAATGAAACTCGCGCAAATTTAAGAGCGAACTTAGAGAAATCGTGAAAATAGCACGAGAGAAGTAATAAT
Organism: Magicicada septendecula; assembly: GCA_034769895.1. Lineage (NCBI taxonomy): Eukaryota > Metazoa > Arthropoda > Insecta > Hemiptera > Cicadidae > Magicicada > Magicicada septendecula. The sequence continues at coordinate 124,074 of JAWRYS010001744.1, forward strand.
AACAATTTAGTTAAGTACCAAGTCGGTGACTTAGTAATGTATAAAACACACCCGACTAGTAGTGCAATAGATAAGACCACCTCTAAACTATCATACCGATGGTGTGGTCCTTACCAAATCAAGTACTTAACCCCAGTAACAGTAGCCCTGTACGAACTGCGACTCAAGAATATGTATGAAGAACACATATTTCGCAGATAAAACTGTATAAAAAAAAGGGAAATGGCAGAGCGAAAACTAGAAAAAGGAAATACAAGGTAGACAAGTTATCTTGTACCTGAGTAACCATGCAAGGTGCTAATCGTAGAATTAGGAATGAGGCCTGATCAACCTTAGATCCTGTTCAGTGAAAGATGAGCGAAATGAGTAGTCAGCTGACCACTACCATGACCACTAAGTAATAAATTATTTAGAGAGTAACTCTGTGAATAGAGTAACTAAAACCCAAAGAAAAAACCGGTAGTAGTTTTAAGTAGTAGAAATAAAAAGAAGTTTATGTGTCTTAATATGTAGTCATACAGTGTGAATTTTACGTAATTTAAAATTAGTTTGTAAGGATATACATATTGTTTGATAATCAGAAGAAGTAAGTTGTGTATAACTCATGCAACTAAATAAATAAAAGAAAAAGGGAGAAGAAGGAGAGAAACTTCACACAATAACGACAAGTGTGCCCCAGTACCTTACTTTCAAATTCACCTTGTTAAAACTCCCCCCCCCCAAGTCTTCTTTAAGCGGCGGAGTATGTGACGATTTAAATTTAAAACAAATAAAAAAAAATAATAATAAAAATATAAAATGGGAAGTTAGTGAAAACCATTAAATCGCACTATTAAACCAAAGAATACCCCTGAACTAACTCATAATAGTAATGAGAATTAAAAAGGGAATTTAACTAAAATAATTAACTAAAACTGAGAAAGCAAGAGTTTAAAAACTGTTAACCCTTTATTAAATTATCATGCCTGTATACCAGATCACCTGTGTATACCGGATCCAACTTGCATACCGACCTGGCATTAAATAAAAATACCTGTAAACTATAATGTAAATAATAAATAATTCAAAGTCACTAGTAGTAGTTGTAATAAATTCTGTAGACAAGCATAGTCTTGATTGTTTGTTATGTCGAACTGTAAGACTGTATTACTAATTAAAAGTTGGAACTATGTTATGGCGGAGTATTCACTCCGCGTCGTTACAATTTTCCTGTTGTAACAATGTAGGACTTGAGATGCGACATTCAATCTGTAAACAGCTCCAAGCGGAGCGCTGCACAAAATGTTTTTTTTTATTTTGTTATTAGCTTCAACTAACAGTGTGGAGATCTATGTAACTAAAATGTAGTGTGTTTTAACACAAAGATGTGAAAGAATAAAATAAGTGTGTAAGGTGACATCTCGTATTAAAAAAAAAATAGTTCAAGTTATTTTAGGATTCCGTCATAATGTGTAACGAATATGTAAACTCAAATACTACTGTGCTATTACAAATGTGATGTGAATAACTGTGAAAAGTGAAGACTAAGACCTCAACTGCATTTACACTACCACTGAGAAACAGGACGACTTCATTCTAGATGACACCGTAACATCCACTTCATCATTAGTTGACTCCGAGGACCTCCACCGGAAAGACTACCATGATGACGACCCACTATTAAGAGAGTACAGAAGAATCACGCGGCAGGACATGGACTGAAACGATTAACTAGAGGTGACGCGGAAGCTCGTCTTCCGTGAATAATGTATCTTTTAAATATAAGTAATTTTAAATGAAAAAGACTTTTTAAATGACAATCTCTAAGCGTTAAGAATAACAATGTTGTAACAAGAAATTTCAGAAATCATACTTTGTAACATAACTCTTGTGATGTAGCTTTGGAACATCGCACAACAAAATGAAGCCATTCTTCTAATGGTATTTTAAGTAATAATGTAATTGACTAAAGAAGTAGAGTAAATTTGAAAATTCCTAACTAGTTTAAAGAGACTCGGATCCAAGGTAAATACACTAACTGTATTATCATTTTTAATATAGAAAACCCCCTTACAATTTCAGTGTAAGTTAAAAATTTTATTTGTAATGTATTATCAATCATACGTAAATAAAGAGATGTCATCTTTGTTACATACTAAATTGAGTGCATAAATCAGCAGACTTCCCTCCCCAGTTTCCTTTTATTAGAGTACTTATAATTATTGATAGTGATTTGATTAATTCTCAGTTTGTTACAACGAAGGCAGCCTGTATAATTGGCCAGAGTCAATTATCACGGGTTCCCTAGGTTATAACGTAGCCGACACGTTATACTGTCTCACCTACTTGTAGATGGAAGATTGATTGTATATATAAAAAAAAATTTACCTCTTGTGTATTCATTTCTTTTTCCACTTCTTCTAAAAGAATTTTATCCTTTATAATTGTAGTGACGTCTTCCAAATGCTTTAACAAAATAAATATAAATACAGTAGACTCCCGCCTATCCGGCCTAATGTGATGGAAGGGCAGGCCGGACAACAAAAAGCCGGATAGGCTGGAGTTCTATAATTACTCACTTCCTGCCCCACCCATACCATTAAAATCACACTTTTTATACCAAAACCAACTCTTATTCATATTTTATGACGTCTTAGTACAGTCCAGTACTTTAGAAATGTTTGTTATGTACTGTACTGTAAGTTTTAAATATTTATTGCAGAAAAAGGAAGTCCAAGAATAAAAATATTGTATACACATTTTAAGATAAATTTTATAATGTCTAACTTAATTGCAGGAAACATAAAATGATGTACACTGTACAGTATGAATACATACAATTTTAAAATAAACAAAACATTAACGAAAAATGTAGGTTCAATTCTTAAAAAAATGATTTAAACTTATTGATAAATGATTACACAAATGTGTAAAATCCTAAGATACAAGAGTGAAAACTTACAGTTTTTAGTTTTTGAAAAAGCCCTTGATAAATGACTGCTTATCCAGTTTAGCCCTCTTCCGCGACGCAATGTCCCTCCACTTATGTAACCAGATGATATCAGCTGGCGTCGCTTCCTCCTGCTGACTAATGTACTCCAGCGCTGCCTCAATCGTCTTGAACCCTTCCGAATGTGGGATGAGATTTTTCCTGTCATCTAAAGATGTCTCCTCCTCCTCCTCTTCTTCTATTTCATCTCCCAGTGTCAAATTTCCACACTATCTTTATCTGTTATTTCATTAACTTCGTCGTTTGCCATCCATTCTCTAATGTCCTCTGCATTGATATCATCACACCCCGCTACTTTTTCTAGTAACGAAACAAGTTTATTGTTTTCATCTTCCACTTCAGTTTCACACACAGGTTCAAGGTTGAAATGTCCACCTTCATGGTTCAAAAGAATTTTCCAAGACCTTACAAGTGATATGTTTGGAATCTCTTCCCATGTTTCGGCCAACCACCATCTTATGGGATCTAAGTAAAACAGTTTGGGGGGGGAATCCGCGCTTTTCATGTCGCAACTTGTGTTATGCACATGGCACGTAGGTTCAAAAATAGGCCGGATAGTATGGACGCCGGATAGTCGCGAGCTGGATAGTCGAGAGTCTACTGTATAAATTAAAATATCTACCCTAAAATAAAAAATAAATTATTATTTTCCCAATGAAATACGGCTGTTTTAACAAACTGTAAAACATTTACTGCAACTGTTCAAATTGGTCACACACACGCGCGCGCGCACACACACACACACACACACACACATTTCAAACACTTTTTGCTACAGTCTATTCTTGATACATATATAATTTATTTATCTCAAGATGTTATAGCCTATTTATAAATATACAAACACAAAACTAAACAAACTAATACACAAATCAATACAAAACATGACACAATTTTTGAAGTACTCAACATCGAAAACACTCAAAAAGTTAATACAGTAGGACCTTGATAATCCGGCATGGTCGGGACCGAGAGTGTGCCGGATTATCAAATTTTCCTGACTATCAAGATGTTTAGATTAAATATGATAAAACAAGGGATAACGGTACAGTGCATCTGTTATTGTGTAGTTACATAGGTAAATTTATTATTTAAATTACATAGGACCATGTTCAATTACAACAGTAAACATTTTCTTAAAAATTAAACATTTAAAACAAAATCAATAATTTGTCCATGTTAGGGTGAGTGTTAGTGTGATTGTCCATGGAGGTCGATGCCACGTTGGTTGTCGTAGTTGAGGTTTGTTAAAAAAATGATCTTATATCAACTTGTCTTTTGTTGTTAGATCTTTTGTTTAAAAAGTCATTGTGGATTATATGAAGATTCATAACTTCAGCCATGTTGTAATGTTTATTTGTCTCCACAATTTTACAAAAGTGTGTATCACGTCGGTTGCCTCGTGCCAAGTAATGTTATTTGATCCACTACCCTCTTCTTCCTCAACACTTTCCACTTCGTGATCTGTTTGAGGATTTCACACACTTTGAATGATCGTTTCATCATTTATCTCCTCCAGAGTAGGTTCGTCCTTGTCAACATCTAGCCAGTCAAACACTTCATCATCAGACATTTCTGACAATGATGAACAGCCTTCTACAGCATTTTTAAGAGTCTCCAGCAACTGACTTTCAGGATCGTCTAGGTCATCTAGTTCATTATGTTCACTAAGGGGATTTTCATCACAGCCGGCCATAACTTTCTCCATACTTTTATTAACGTATCATTTTTTACTTCCTGCCAAGCAACAGCAGCTGCAAAGATAGCATCTTTCATGTTAAAAGTTGATTGAAAGTCTTTTACACTACAGTCTGAGTTTATGAGTTCTTGAATAAATGAAAATCTGTATTCGCACTTAAAGTTCTGAATTACTCCTTGATCCTTAGGCTGAATCAAAGGGGTAACGTTTGGAGGAAGGTATTTCACTGTTATATTTGCTTATTTTAATTCACTAGCAGGAGGATGGGCTCTACCATTATCTACTAACAGAACAGCCTGTGCGTTTTCAGGCAAACCAAGTTTTTTGAAGTTTTGTTTAACTCCAGGAACAAACTGGTCGAAAAACCAATTTTTAAAGAGCTGAGCGTCCATCTAAGTTAACTTTAAATTCATTTGCTGCAGCCTCATCAGCAGATTTAGACTCCCCTGAAAACTCTAATTTGCGTATCCCATGACGAGTTTTAAAGTTGTGCAACCAACCTCGTGAAAATTTACAGTCTCCTTCTTTTACGTTCAAATCATTGCTAAACTGTTTGGCTTTTTCAATTACTAATGGACGTGTTATAGGTTTTCCTTCAGAACGTTTTGCTGAGAACCAGGTGTAGAATGCATTATCCAACTGGTCAAGCTTAGGCTTTTTTAGTGTTCCGAGTCGTTAAAGTAATAGTGATATTTAGTTAAGTAACGGACACGTCATGGGCAACGAAATCCAAGAGCTTTTTTAATGTTTGACAATTGTCAGTAGCTATTTTTGTATCTGCTTGAGCCAAAAATTTTTGAAGTTTTTCTTATTTTTTTTTATATCATATAAGGTTGAGGATCCAATATTAAATTCTTCCATAATTACGTTCCTATTTTCTCCCTTTTCTAGCCTATTTATAATGTCAAGTTTTTGTTAGATTGTCAAAGTCACATGTTTTCTTTTATTAGAATCACTGGATTCTGGTTTTTGTATTCAGAAAACATTGTTATCAAAACTGTGAAGCAATAACTTAAAACTGAACTCCACTGAACAAAAACAGAATAACTAAATGTAGCGGAGTTCACTAATACTGTAACTCAAATACGGTACGGCACGCACTGTGTAAACACAAGAAGCAGACACTCACGACTAACCAATACGAAATGGTACAGTAGTCAGCTCATAAACTCTGCCGAGAGTTCCCAATTGTGTCAAGGACAACTGAGCATTTTCGAAGAAACACGATCACACTGATAGCAGCAGACATTAAAAATGCATTCCAGTGTGGCTGAATATACAAAATTACGTCATTCTAATGAAACATCTGAGAGTCCACAAACACCACCTGAATTAGAGTCAGCAATTTAGTCAAACATTGGGATATTTTCAAATCGGTTGCTGTTGATACAAAGTGCTGGACTATCAAGGATTCCGGACTATCAATTTCCAGATTATCAAGGCCTTACTGTATATACACAGCAATCACACACAATAATACCAGTATAAAATACCAAAAACCAACAGGAAAGCACAACAACAACAAGGCTCAGGATGGGAACAATAGGATTCCTGAAACATGTTCCAAATACAAGAAAATACATCTTGAGGTAGAGAAATTAAAAATGTTCAATAAATTTCTCTAGGTACGGTAGAGAAATTTTGGTCAGATGTCTGAGTCTGAACAGTGCTATGAAGAAGTATGGAGTTAACAACTGTGAATCTACTTCCTGTAATGGGACTCCTATAGGGCAGTTGCAGAATTATGGAGTCAACTTATTTAATGTAAATTATATAATCAATGAGAGTGAAGGACATAATATTAGACCAAAGGATGTTCATCAACAAAGATATGTGTACATTTGGCTGTTATGGCAAGCGTGACGGTATATTTATATGGTACCTTATACATTTATAAGGTATTTACAATATACAAAAAATATTACACACAGAATGATGGTCTACCCATGGGGTCCCCCATATCCAGCATTCTCGCAGAAGTCTTTCTCCAACACTTAAAAAAACAAAAATACTCACAAACAATGACAGACACTCACATAAAATACTATATTGGCACAGATACGTTGATGAGATTCTAATACTATACAGGGGAAACAAGAGAAAATGTGAACAGTTACTAACGCACATAAACAAAATAAATACATGAAAACATAACCTTTACTGTCGAATATGAACACAACAATACCATAAACTTATTAGACCTCTCCATCACAAAACTTGAACACAGGCACAAATTCAGTATATACAGAAAACCGACTACAACTGACACACTAATACACAACTCCTCCAATCACCCAATACAACACAAACTAGCTGCCTTTAGAACCATGATACATAGACTTAAGAACATCCCCCTAGATGAAAAAGTTTACAAAGACGAACTAAACACAATAAAATATCTAGCAGTATCTGACGGATATGACAGAACAATAGTCATTAAACTCCTACAACAAAACAAACAACAGACAAAGACAGAAAACAACAAATTCATAACACTAACATACATCAACAAACAAACAGAAAAAATAGCCCACAAATTCAAAAAAGCAGGATACAGAATCGCTTACAAAACTACTAACAAAACAGAATACACACTATCAAAACACATGCACAAAACAAATTCGATCTACCTGGTGTTTACAAACTAAATTGCTCAAATTACAACAAATTCTACATAGGCCAGACAGGACGTAGCTTCAAACAGAGATACATTGAACACACAAAGGCACTCCACCCCACTACAGAATCCACCTTTGCAAACCACCTCATTGAAGCAAACCACACATACAAAAACATCGACAATAACATGAACATTCTACATGTACACATAAAAGGCCGAAAACTAGACACTCTAGAACAATTAGAAATATACAAACACACGAAAACAAATAAAAACGACATCCTAAACGAACAGACACAATTCAAGTCGCACGAATTATTCGAACATATCTCACCCCACACACACAACATCGATCTTTTGAAATTCGATTCCGTCGCCCACAACAGGACGGACAGCGCTACCAGCAGCAACCTCTGAAGAAGCCTTTTAAAGGTGAAACCTGGTTCAGGTTGTAAGGTAAAACTTTATTTTTTTACTTATAAAAAAACTTTGTGTTACTAGTCGTTAATGTAATAGTTGTATTTAGTTAAGTAACGGACACATCATGGACAACGAAATCCAAGAATCCTATAACTTTGTAAACTTTAATTTTGCATCTTGCTCTACCTTGTTTCTAAAATTATGTTGATTTTTCCGCAGATTGTTTGGAACACCTAACTTGTTGTGCACTTGTTACGGTGCAGTGGAGAAGGAAGTGATCAAATGATCTGCTATATGGTCACTTGTATTCGAGAAATGGAGCAGTGCGGACAGTATTTGTTAGCTCGGTTCCACACTTAGGGGAGGCTGAGGCTAGTTGACACACTTTTTACTTATGAATTTTTTTCGACGTGTTTCAAGGTTTTTTTGCTCAAGTAAATATATCATAAAATACTTTGTACTCTTCTGTACCTTTATATATTTTTAATTTTACGTTATCGTTGTTAGTTTTTCATGTACATTTTTTTTTGTAACTTGTTGCAAGTGTGTCAACCTGCCCCTATTACGGGGTACGTTGACACGGTACCTGGGGTAAGTTGACACTATACTATATTCGAGGAAAACAGGACATAGGCTAATTCAAATCACTGGTTGTTTATAAACATATGTATTGATACAATTTTTTTTTAGATACATATGTAAACAGGAGTATTGTTCTTTATCAATAAAAAGTGTTAGTCAAAAAAATCGTCATCTGAAGTACAATTAGCACACTTGAAAAATTGTCACTTCCCCCAGCACACTCTTCGTGTGCCCACATGTCATTCCATGCATTGAATCCATTTCTCTCCTGGTCTGCTATTAGAATAGGACGACAGGCAATACAGGCAGAGTGTCTCATCTTCATCGTCATCTTCTGAGTCCGCTTTTCTTTTCTTTTTTTTGTGTCTGTTTACAAGTTTTTTTAGGTGAGGGGGTTTTCTTCAACTTTTTTGCTTTGGCAGCCTCTTGCTCTATTCGAAGAGCTTCTTTTACGGGTGTGTCAGTAAGTATGGCCGATTTTCTCTTTTTTCTACCTTTCCTAGTTGTTTTTCTGGCCTCAGCCTTTGGATAAGGCCTCACTGATTCGGGGGTTACCACTGCTAATGTTTTAGGTGACTCGGTCTTTGATTTGGGCACTGTAGGTCCACCAGTTGATGTAGATGGTTGGTTGTCTGGTGTGGATGGTCTAGTAGGCACAACTGGATCGTCAACATTTTCCATTGTTTCAGGGCTATTACAATTCTCGTGTGTTTCATCTGAACGAAGGTTTGCCTCGTTCGGATCCGGCCGATCTGTTACATAACTGGACATAAAGTCAGATTCTTGAAAAATGTTTTCATTTAAGGGGTAAATTCCTGTGGCATTAAATCCTTTAATGATATTAATAGGACTTGCTGGAAGGGGTAATGCGTTACTTACTACCTTAGGCAAATCATAAATGGTCAGAGTTTTTCCCGGGTTCGATGCCAACCAGGAATCGCACGCTGTGTTAATATATTTTTTAAAAGGCCCATATACACTTTTGTACAAGGGCTGCATCTTGTGACTGCAATGTGGTGGAAATGACACCAAAGTGATGCCATTGGCCTTGCAGTAGTCTAACCCTTCTATGGATAAGTGGGTTTCGTGATTGTCTAGAAGCAAGATAACTGGGGCATCTACTGAACAACGTATGTTTCTAACAAAATGCTTCAGATAATTTTGAAACACTGGCGCAGACATCCATCCACTTGGGGTAGCACCACCCGCACATCCAGGAGGACCTTGTGATATGAAGTGGTCCTTATAATGAACTCGGGGGAATACAAAAAAAGGAGGCACGGTATTTCCTGTAGCAAACACTGCTAATGTTACTGTCACAAGATTCCCTCTTTCTTGAGAGACTAATTTCCCTAACTGCTTAACTCCCCTTCGAGCTACAACTCTATCTGGTTTGTGGGTTGTTACAACCCCAGTTTCGTCTACATTCCAAATATCAGCTGGTCCAGGTTTACGACGATTAAGTACAGTCTTGTAGTTATTAAAAAAAGTTCCACATTGGTTTTATTAAATGCTGAAGCTCTGGCAAGGCTTGTAGCTCTAGGTGTCCTGACTGAGAGTTCAGGATGTCTCTTCATAAACGAAGTGAACCAGTCAACGCCTGCAAGTTCCAATTCCCCCCATGTTTGTGGAACTGTGATGTTTAATTTTACAGCATACTGCCATGCTAATTTTCTAAATTTTTTTGGTGAAAGCCCGTAATAAATATCAGCTGCTTTTTAAAGGTAGGCTTCGAGAAGAATTTCTAGGTCTTCAGAAAAATATTAAAATAACTATAGGCTTTACATCGAGTTAGGAAGTTAACTCTATATTGTTAGATAATACTTAGGTTATAGTTTTAATTATGATAAACATTATAATTTTTAAATGCATATAAACCAATTTATTTTGCTGTAGGCTAAGTTAATTTTGCTAAGTTTTAAACGATATTATACACCACTGATGATAACTTACAGCAACGTAAAATATATTGGTTTATTGGAATTTTATTTTTTTAGTAGGCTTACTTGTCGGTGTTTTTTGTATCCATATTTGGTTTCCGGAGCACCGTCCTTTTCCTCTAACTCCTCTTGTATAACCTTAGTGCAATATCTTGCTAAGGATTTTAATGGGATATCAAAATCTTTAGATACACTTCTCACAGATTTGTGTTCCAATTTTACCATTCTTGCTGCTTGTAGCATTATTTCTGGGGGTGTTTTTGCTCTTTCGGTTTTTCTTTTATAGGTGCGCACTTCTGTAACAAAAGTTGCGACTGTTCAGTCTAGGATAAATTAGTATTTGAACAACAACATCTATTAACAACGCAGCAACATGCTTAAATTTAACGTAGAAAGAAAAGCGCTTGAGAACAAAAATATTTTTATAGTGTGTCAACTAGCCCCTAGCTTTGTGTGTCAACTTACCCCGAATCGCCATTTTGAATCTTTGTGCTCATTGTAGGAAGAGGGAAGCGTATAACCAATGTAAACAATACGACGATTTGTAGGCCAGGGAACGACAAATAAGATAGCATGTTGTATGGATTGATGTGCCGCATACCTAAATAATTAAAAAATATTTAGTATGAAAGCAAAAATTTACTTACCTAATCAGAAAACAAAAAAGTCGTAATAAAAGCCGCAGCGTGTATCCCTCCACTTTCATAACTCACTCACTACTGAGCCGTGTCTAGATGACAGTCTAGGAAGGAGCATGGCGCTACCAACCTTACAGAACAAAAATTACCACGGGTGTGTCAACTTACCCCTGTAGCCAACTAGCCCCGGTCTCCCCTACTATACCGTTCAATATCGTGTGAACATGAAGCTTTACATTTGTTTTTCTATAAGGTAAGACCTAGTGATTTTCTATTTATTCATTCTACAGCGGTTTCATTTGTAACTCTCTAATTCCGTACATTGACGTCTGTTATAGATTCACTGCTGATGTTAAAACCATCTGACAATTCTATAGGTACTTTATGCATGTGTGTGTGTGTGTGTGTGTGTGTGTGTGTGTGTGTGTGTGTGTGTGTGTGTGTGTGTGTGTGTGTGTGTGTGTGTGTGTGTGTGTGTGTGTTTTATTGCATTATGTAATGCATAACTGTGTATATTGTAACGGGGCAAAATAAAAGAGGGTTTATTATTTTAGTTTTTATAATAATTTTAACAACTGGGGCCAACTCAGTTGGGCAACATTTTTGATCATACAAGTTTGACTTTTTTGAACACCCTGTGGTCAGCGCTACCAAGCCGTACGAGGCACAAAAGCTATTAGCGTCTCTGAATATGTACAAGCGCGCGAGTGTGCCGCCATTTCACAACGTGAAAACCACGTACAGGAATTCCGTACCGCCTTCTACGAGATGACGAGAGGGCCGCGAGACGCCCATCAGCAAATCAAAAAGCAAGTTGCCGGGCGCAGAGAGACGCTTCGCCATTTCTTGGACGTCCAGTGGATGGACTAAGATCCTTTGAAACGCGCGGTTCTCTATATTAGTGCTCGCGAGCAAATATACAGTCGGCCGACTAAATTGTGAAATAATTAATGTGAAACAGTAGTGAAACATGTATTTGGAACCATATATAGCAGTATCGCAGTTGAAACCGTTTTAAAACCTAATTTCGGAACGTTAAATAAATAGTGAATCAAGTGGTGGTGCAACAGCGGGGAGACATCTACAGAATGGCTGAGTACCATTTATAATTCAATGACTAAACTTCAGAAATGGGTCATTTGGACGTTTATAATATATAAGGGGGGGGGTGAAAGATATGTAAAGAATGAAAGTGTGAGCAAATGAGCAAATACTGGTTTGTCAAATAAAAATAAAAGGTATACCGCTTAGATGAATTAAAAAATTTTGTTTCGTTAAATGTTTAACGTATAATATTATAAAGAGTTTGATAAAGCAAAGAATTTGATGAACTGTTAAGAGTTACAGACAGAGAGTAATTAACTTTTAAAATGAATACAAATAAAATGGATTAATAGCGTAACCATGCGTTAAGTCAATTATTACGCCTAATTATCATCACCTGTCCCGTATGGAAAATTTCGCCTAACGAACCTGGTAAGTAATTAAATTCAAAAAGGGGAAAGTGTATTCAGGTTTCCATATTTATCCTTCTAATAAAAATATTGGTGGCGACCTGTAAGTAATCTTGGAGTCTTCTGTTTTGGTAAGTCAGGGTAAAGTGTAATCAGGGCTAGTGCGTAAAAAGATCGCACGAGGTAAGTAGAAGTCACGTGGGGGGGGGATTTGTAAAAAAAGTACATAATGTTACAACTGGCGACCCTGCCAGGATAACATAGATGAATTTATTCATATGGGTTTAGGCCTGATTTGAAGTACGAAATAGGTGGTGATAATAGGTGGTTTTTGTAATAGTAAAAATCACAAGATTTGTGATTAGAGGTTAAGACGTAAAATACTGTGAGTAAAAGTTACGAAATTTTGTTTAGATAATAAATAAGTAATTAATAATTTGATTAAAGAATAATTAAATTCATAAAAATGGAAAATACGGAAAACGAAGTCAGTTTGTCTGACTCAACTGTTATAAGTGAGTTAGAAATTCAGTCAGAAACAGACTATGGACGAGGTCCATACGATAGACGACACGAGGTCAGTCAGACTATGTTATGGACGAGGTGAGAGTTCATTCAACTCCCGTCTAGACTAGGGAAAGTAATAAAACTGATGAGGAAACGAGAAATTGGTTTCGTGAGATAATGGGGGAGATTAAACTGATTTCTAATCAAAATATTAGTTTAAAAGATGAGATTAAACAAATGTCTAATGATAATAATAAGAAATTTGATGCATTAAATAATCGTTTTGACACTAAATTTAATGAAATAAGTAGCGAATCAATAATCGTTTTGACATTAAGTTTAATGAACAAAATAATAAATTTGATGAATTAAAGGGGGAAATAAAATAACAAAATGTCAATATTAATAAGCGTATCAGTGAGGTTGACGAATGTTTCAATACAATTAAAGAACAAGTGATAGAATCAGTAAATGAGCAAGTTAGTGAACAAATTAACGAAGTAAAATTAAATTTTGAAAGTAAAATAAATGAATGAAATGCTGACAGTGAGTATAAGTTTATTTGTGCAGTTGATAAGATAGAAGAAGTTAGTAATAAGATTAAGACCTATGAAACCAATACTATCTTACAATAAATGAAATAGAAAGTACTTGTAAAATAGAGATACAAGCGATACAAGATACCGTAAATGTTATGGATAGACGTAGCATGCAGTTTGAATGTTTAAATAACGATAAATTTGTATCAATTGAACAAAGCATAGTTAATGTCAAAGATGAGTTAAATGTAGCGATAAGCAACAAACTTAGTAGTGTTGCTGAGCGAGTAGTGATTACTCGAGGCATGAATACTGATATTGATTTAGAATCGTTTAATTGTGAAAGTAGGGGGTACGCCCCATGCAATTCTTGAATAGAGTGAAAGATTTCAACCAATTCTGTAGTAATAGTTGGGAGGTGCAGTTATTAAAAATAATGAAATGTTTTAAAGGGAGTTCCACGGTGTGGGCGGAGGTACATAAAATTGATTGGGTAGATTATCAGAGTTTTGAGAGGGCTTTTAGAAGTAAATATTGGTCGGAAGAAGAGCAAGAAGTATTACACAGTAAAATCATGGGATCCGGTAATTTTCGGGTCCACGGGAATAACGTGACGATGTATGAAATGCGGTTATACAACGAGGCGAAATATTTAGACCCCCGCTACCGTTCCGATCATTTGTGCGACATGTAAGTAAACACTTACCTCGAGATACAGATCACTTTAATGACACGCGACATTACAGAAATTACGGAACTTGAGAAAATATTAGATATCTTTCAAAACATAAGGGACCGGGAAATGGTTAGGCGTCCGAATCCGCCAGCGTCACACAATAACGGGAATTATCATCAATCCAGGGGGATACCAACCTCTTATAGAGGCGCGCGTGGAAATAATAGTGGTAATAGAGGCAAGGATTGGCGATGTTCGGAGTGCCATGTTGAAAATTTTTCTGTAAGAACGACCTGTTATAGGTGTAGTAAGGCGAGGGATTGTCAGCGAAACAACATAGCGTACAACCAGCACAGTCAGCAGCAGTGAGGAGGAGATAGCAGCCGAGGAGCGCCCAGGGGAGGTGGAAATACGAGGGGTAGAGGCGGATATCCACAGGGCAGCGCCGCCGTACAACAGGAAAGCTAGTAAGGACAGTGGATGAAAGGACCCAACCATTGTCAACAGGTAACAGCGGGGTCCAAGAGGAGTGTCACTATCGGAACCAGCTGATTAAAACAGACATATCAAAGGAATTGCTGGAGGAAGACGACGCAGAGGTTGTTGAACCAGAGACCGAACTGACAGAGGTGAGAATGAACATAGAAGGTAAGTAGTTTAAAACCTTAATAGACACGGGTAGTGAGGTATCAGTGATTTCTGAAAATGGGTTAGAAAAATTAAAAGAAGTATTAAAATAAAAATATTCCATCTTTACCAGTTGCGGTAGTCACTATAATAGGGATTACGGGTGTTTGAATTAAAAGAGTAACTAAACAAGTCCAATTAAACATGTTGAGAAATGGGGTTGAATTCGAGAATACCTTCTTAGTAGTCAGAGGGTTGAATTTAGAGGTAATTTTGGGAAACGATTTTTTAAAACGACACAAAGCAGTGATTGACTTTAATAAATGGGTGTTAGACTTAGACAATGAAACTAAACCGGTTAGGGACAGTTTTAAACGGGTGATAGATAATGTAAGAATTTCGGGAATAAGGGTAGTACACCATCCGGGTGGTATGAGGAACACAGAAGCGAGGGTGAATGTATGCAAAGAGAGAGAGATAGATGAAAGCGAAGAGAGAGTGTGTGAAAACAGGGCAGATAAATTTGTTAACGAAGGTGGAGTTGTAGAGAGACCCCAACGCGAGGAGTTGTGGGCAGTAGTGGACCGTTTTAAAGAAGTGTTTGCGGAGTTACCTGGAAGAGCCAGGAACTATGAATGTGAGTTGAAAGTACGGGAACATACACCATGGACGAAATTTTTCAGAAATTCAGCGGGGTTATATATATGACATCATTAGACTTAACCGCGGGTTACTGGCAGGTCCCGTTAGAGATAGAGAGTAGGAAATACACTGCTTTTTTGTTTAATGGGAAAAATTACCAATACAAACAACTACCCTTCGGGCTCAACACTAGTGTGGCTAGTTTTATAAAATGTTTAGATGAGATTTTGCAACCGAAGAACTTTTAATTTTAATAGCTTCAAGAACGTTATCAGAGCATGTAGAACATTTGAATATGTACTAGATACGTTACAAAGCGGGGGTTTAACAGTAAACTGGGAGAAGTCAAAATTCTTAAGCAAGAGATACATTTTTTGGGTTTCATTATTTCACCTGACAGAATTCGGGCTAACCCCGCAAAAGTAGAAGCAATAATGAGATTCCCTGAACCTAAAAATATTAAGCAATTACAAAGTTTTTTAGATTTATGTAATTTTTATAGGAAGTTTCAGAAAAATTACGCACAAGTAACCTCTAAATTAAGTGCGGTCTTACAAAAGAATAAACAATGGAGATGGGGAGAAGCGGAAAGGGTCACATTTAACGAAATCAAAGAAAAGTTTATGGGTATGATAATGATGAACCATCCCGATTTTCAGCAAAAACGTTATTTACAGACGGATGCCAGCAACATAGCCCTCGGCGCGGAACTATACCAGGAGGGTGAGGATAAGGAACATCGGACGATCGCTTCTGCTAGCCGGACTTTGTTAGCAGCGGAGAGGAACTATACAACCACCAAGAAGGAACTGTTAAGTATCGTGTTTGCAGTGAAGAAATTCCGTACATACCTTCTAGGGAACCAGACCATTATCATGACAGATCACAAGGCATTATCGTTTTTAAACACTTGCAAATTGACTCATAGCAGACTAACCAGGTGGGTGTTAGCATTACAAGAATATAACTTTTCATGGGAATACATTAAGGGTACAGAAAACAAAATACCGGACACCTTATCAAGGGTAGACCTAGAAGGAAACAAAACCGGGAGGGATTTGAAAGAAATAGAAATTTTTAGGCTTAGCAGGGAAGATAGACTTTTTGGGGAATAATTAAAAGACGTTCATAATATGCAGCGATCCGATACAAAATTGGGTAAAATAGTAGCAAGTTTAGAATCCGACCTAGATGATTCTGTATATAGCCAATATTTTCGAATTCATCAAGGGGTGTTATTCAAGAAAGTAGAGGGGGTGAACGGGATTGGAAGTTGGTTGTGCCGGAAGGGTTAGTAGACAAAATAATATGGGATTGTCATATTAGATATGGGCATTTTGGGGCTAGGAAATATATGAACGTATTGAAAGAATCGTGCTTGTTTAAAAATATGGAACGGAGAGTTAGAAAATTACTCCGCGGTTATGATCTTTGTCAGAAATCAAAAGTAGTTAACTATTGATTAGAAGGGGAATTCAATTTTATTCAAGTGGAAAAAACTTTTGATTTAGTCGCAGTGGATTTGTTCGGTCCGTTACCGAACGGTAGGGGGGAGTGATATATGTTTTTGTAGTATAGGATACTTTTTCAAAGTTTTTAAAATTATATAGCGTCAAGAGAGCGACCAGTAAGGTTTTAAGTGAAAAAATAACTAGGAACTACATGGTCCACGTAGGAAAACCGAAGCTAATACTTTCCGATCACGGACCCGAATTTATCAGTGGCAAGTGGCGGCAGACTCTGGGGTGGAAGGAATAATACCAAAGCACACGGCAGTATATCATCCGCAGTCCAACCAAGTAGAGCGGGGGATGAGAAAATCGGCAGAATGTTTCGAGCATATTGTCACGCCAAACATAGTGAGTGGCCGGTGTACATGAAAAAGGTAGAAGATTGGTTGAACAGTACCACCCATGAGTCAACTGGATTTACACCGCATGAATTGATAAAGGGGACGCGCCCGCCTAGAATTTTAGAGCAAATATTCGATTATCCGCCGGCAAATCAGACAATAGATGTGAACGTGAAAATACAGCTAGCAAATGAAAGTTTATTGACGAAGGGGGAGAAGAGAAAGCAGAGACATGCCACAAAAGGTAAGTGGATGAAGTACGAAATAGGGCAGTTGGTGTTAGTGAGAAGGCATGATCTATCGAGTGCACAGGATAAGGAAATAAAAAAATTCTTTTTGATGTATGAGGGGCCGTATGAGATAATAGATATCAAGATGGGTAACGCGTATGTATGTATTGCAAAATCAAGTAACACAGGAGATAGTGGGTACGCAGAACGCGACTGCATGGAACTTCCCTATCACCCTGTTTGTATTTGGGTTTGGGACAATGTATGTATTTTTACCCACTTGTTCCGATAAAATATGTGGACCGTTGTATAATCTAAAGAATTTGGCTGCAGTATTATCTTCCCTGTGGCCTACATTTAAAGCTCGCAGGAGTACCTTCTCGCCAGTTTTGAACGTTACCAGTTTTGTGATCCGCATTAAATTTCTCCGTCCGTTCTTCGGCACACTTTTTAATGTGTCTCCTGGCTTCTATCTTTTTAACCAAATTTGGAATAAGCAAATTTTGTGTTGCAATCCTCCTGATGCACCCATCCCAGACACGCTTTGGCATTTCCCCGGTTTGTAGTTCATTAGGTGTAAATCCTGTCGTTTCATTGTAATTCCCGTTGATGGATGCCTCGAAAAACTGTAGATAATCCGGCCACCTATTCTGGTTGGTATTACAATAAGTGCGAAACAGACCCCCTAACTCCCTGTTGACCCTTTTGGCGAGGTTACCTTGCGGTCTCCGGATTGCTGTTAACACTGCCTGTATATTGTGCTTCTCTAATTTGGACTGCCACTTCTTGTTGGTGATTTGCTTACCCTGGTCAGATTGTTCACCGGACCATATTTCGGAATGTATTTATTTAATACAACATTTAATACTGCCATCGTGGTAGGTCGTCCAATTGCATATAAACTTACGTTCTTAGAAAATGCATGTTGTTCATCTTTATTTCTTGCTGGTATTGGGAATTACTAATCTTATAAACTTGGCTTTACTTTCTACAGAAGACTACTCACATTTCTTCCAAATTCAACAGGAATCCAGAAAAGTTCTCCATTCCCTTAAAACTCCCTCAATAAAAAATGCAATCTTGTAGAAACAGACAGCATGTTTTGAAAATCTTCCTGCGTAACATCTCCATCGGCAATACAAGCTAAGTGCTTCTGTTTAGCATGTGATGAGTAAATATATTTTCTTTCCTCAAAGTCAGATTTTCCTTGAGCTCATAGTACTTTATTGCCATGTCAGTTGCTAAAATATTATTTTGCTAAATCGCAGGGATGGTGGTGCTGAACATTTCTGGGTACCATGCAGAAAACATAGCCACACCTCATTCACAGGATTTTAAAAGAAATATTTTGGTCTTAACGATTCCTATGATTTTAACCCATTAAAACTTAGAAGTATTCTGTTGAAAGTTGACTAAATTTTGTTGTTCTATTCCATCACAAAAAAATCACAGACATTTTATAGTTTGTAATCCTCACAGAATAAATATGAAATAATCATTCATGTCATTTGATCAGTTAATGACAGTAGTTTCAACATCCTGCTTGCTGAACACAATTGTGCACCGTATAAGGTGCACATCCTTTGTCTGATATTCTCTTCCCAAACATCTGTTCAAGTTTTGTATGAACATTTGTTTTTCCTTTTGTTTGTTCCCCTCCAAAGTATGCATTTGTGTTTCTGAACAGTAACAAAGTTACACCATACTATCCAGTATCTTCTAAGCCATACTTCTTCAACACTTTTGACGTATAATCTGACAGAATTTCTGCAGTTTCTCTACTGACTTTGTCAAACTCTAAAATTCTTACTTTAACAGCTTATATCATAATGAAAATTCTACACATAACTGGCACCAACTTGATCTTGTTACTGGTAGAGATATCATTTGTGACAGTTTCAAAATTCGCTTTGTTGAGTACAGATCTGACATCAACATAACTTTAGGAGCAAGAACATTAACTGCTATGGCCTCAGATTTAGTCCTGGACTGCTAAACTTTGGGCCATACAACTCGGTGATAAGCTTACACTGACAGTCAGTAGATCTGAAACTCTGTTCATATATTACATTGTGGTATGAAAATGTGCTTTGCTTACTGCAATAACAAGGACGTCAGTCTTTATCGCTTTATTTTTAAAAAGAGTCCACAGTTCAACTTGCATTTGCACTCTGTATGGTTGTCAAATGTTTTGAGGTCAAAATCTTCCATATCTTGCTGGTCACGAAATGCAGTACTCAACTGAATCACTACCATCAATCGTTATTAAAAGTGGGAATCGACCATAAACATAACTTGAGAAAAATGACACTTCTGGTTTAGTTTCTACTCACATCTTGTATATTTACTACCATTAAATTCAAATATGTTTACTCCAGACTACTGATATATTATCTGCTTAACATAATATGTAAAACATACGAAATGGCACTTCCTACCATGTTAATCAAACACCCTCCATATAATTTCTGTTGCTCTTTAACATTCAGTTTTTTATATCATTACAGATTTATGTTCCAAATCAAATTTTAATTTCTCTTGTACTATTAAACTGACCTTTTCAACTGGACAGTTTATAAACACACATACACACACACACACATGTGCAGTTTCCCCTGCTGTTCATAACAGTTTATATCGCATTGAACCAGAAAATTTATGGTCTACCATTACTTACTTCTTGTTGTTGTGTTTATTTAACAGTTGCTTAGAACTCCTTATTTCAGGCACTTCATGTAAATACAATCTTACATATCTAGTTTTTAGGTATCTTCTTTTTATTGACAAACCAGTGCTTTTATGACACACACGCTCTCATACACCTCTACTGATTTACATTTTAATAACCCCCTTTTTATAGAGCTCTCTGAACAAATTTATCTTATTGATCACCTATTTAAAGTTGTAACTGCTGTGAAAGTTAGTTAACTTATTATCTTAGGTCCCTATTGTAGTCATCCCCGTGATGTTTCGCCACTACTGTTGATTCACTTTCTCTTTTCACTTAACGTTCTGAACAATCATTTTTAAAACTGTATTAGGCAAGGACTTTACAGAATACAAAGTCTAGTAATCTGTTTTCTGTTTTTAAAGGAATTTCTATAATCAGTTGAATATATTTCGTTTGAGGTATAGCATGAACATTCATTTGAATTAGCAGATGTTAATTCATAATAAATATACATCTCTTCTAATTTAGTACTTATATTATAATTATACACCTCATTATCATTAATAGCAAGTACATATTTCTATTAATAGCAAGTAATTCTATTGACATATTTGCGACAGTACGCAAGCGACTGACTTCGAGTTAATGGGAGTCCTTGGCTCGCTAAAGGAATAAATGCTATTGTATGAAAAACAGTAGTAATGACCATCAATGGTAATCTAGGTCAAAGGTTGTAAGATGAAGCTAGAGATTCAGACAAAGATATTGGTCGATTAGGATGCCATTCAGGATCGTTAGGTGTAGGTGGAGGTAGTGCTAAACTATCTTCAAATTTAATAGGCGTAATATCTAAAATAGGTTCATCTTCTTCTTCAATCGTTACTATATGCATCGGTCTCCCCACTTGTCCCTCGGTTAAAACATTCGTATCACAAGCTTCAATGTCATCAAACCTTGACCCTGTACTTGATTCGTTATCACTATGTTCGAATGAAACCAGCTGTTTTTCTTGTGTGTTGCTGACTCCGTGGTTTCTTATCTCAACCTATACCACGACGGGAGATAGGTACATATAGATAGACATGTGTATGTCTACTTAATGCATCACAATTTGTATGACGCTTACCTGGCTTGTGAATCACTTCGTAATCAAACTCTGACAATCTCAATGCCCACCTGGTCAATCTTGAAGATGGATCCTTTAGATTTAACATCCATTTCAACGCTGCATGATCCGTGATGGCTGTGAACTTCCTACCATACAAGTAACAGTGGAAATGTTTAGTCACCCATACCAATGCTAAAAGCTCTCGTTCTGTTGTCGAGTAATTCCTCTCTGCGTTGTTAAGCTGACGGCTTGCGTATGCGACTGGATGCTCTTGTCCATCGTGAACCTGAGATAAGACAGTGCCAATACCCGTTCCGGATGCATCTATGATCAATAAAAATGGTAATTGAAAATCAGGATATTTCAAAATTGGTTCCATACACAAAATTTCTCATAATGTGTCAAAAGCTGTACTTTGTGGCTTTCCTCATTTGTATAATAAACCTTTTCGAGTTAATTCAGTTAAAGGTTTAGCCAAATCTGAAAAATGTTTTATAAATCTTCTATAATAACCTACAAGACCTACAAAAGATATTACATCTCTTACTGTTTTAGGTACTGGATAATTCTTTACAGCTTGAACTTTCTTTGGATCAGGTTTAACCCCCTCAGAAGAAACAATATGTTCTAGATATTCAACCTCTTTAGACCCAAAAACACATTTTTCTAATTGCATATGTAGGTTAGCTTCTTTAAGTCGAGAAAATACACTATTAGTCTGTCAGCATGACTATGAATGTCGGGACTAAACACAATTATATCGTCAAGATATACCAAAGCTTCAATACCTTTAATACCAACTAAAACACTGTCCATTAAACGCTGAAAAGTAGCAGGTGCATTCATAAGTCTGAAAGGCATTTTTGCAAATTCAAAATGATGTCCTGAAATAGAAAACGCGGGTTTCTCCCCATCTTGTTTATCCATATGTACTTAGTGAAACCCACTAGCCAAATCTAGCGTAGTAAAATATTTAGAATTTCCCAAACAATCAAACGTCTCACATTGTTATCGGTGTCTACAGTACTTAGTACACAGGCAACTCTTATACCCTGCACATCTAATTCTCGCGATTCTACTAAAACCTCTCATGGCACCGGAATGTCACGTAGACCGACCATTCGGCAATTTACTATTACCTCACTTAAGGGTGGTAACTCTTGCTCGGAAGCATTCATGACACGCCAAAATTCTGCATCATTCCCGACAAAATTACAACGAGTTGTAGGCTGTCCAGGCCCACAACCGTTAGTGATACCAGTGGAGACTACCATGCAATCCTCTATACCGGAGTCGAGTGATATGACTACCGAGTTATTATTCAAACTCAAGCATCGTGATGGCAAGTCTATTATTGCACCCAGTGACTTTAGTAAATTGAGGCATAGTTTACCGTCATAAACATGAAAAAACTATCATCCCTTGGTACTACAAGAAAAGCGTGTACAACTTTAACCTTCCCAGATGTAACTTTAAATTTTGTGTCCCTTTTACGAATAAGTTACTCCCGGTAACCCCTTTAGCATTTATAACAGTTTTATGTGTGGCACATCTACTGATACCTTCCTTAATTAAAGAAATACTAGATCCAGTGTCTATTATAAATTTACATAATTTCTTTTCAATTTCACCCATAATTACTAAATCATTTAAACCGTTAGAAGAGATTGTAGGTATCAAATAACTCGTGCATTTGACTTTGCCGTGCCCTAGCAAGTTGAACTGTTTGCTTACTATTGCAGTTACGAGCATAATGACTCTTAGCATGACAATTATAGCATTCTATGTCTTTCAAAGCCCTTTTTTGTGCATTGTTATTATTTTTATTATTACGGTTATGATTATAACTGGTACTGCAAGCACTTTGTGCCTGAGTTTTACCACTAGCTTCTCTTGATAACTTTTTAAAACAATTCTTAGCTAAGTGACCTACCTTGTTACAGTGATAACAGGTGACACTAGTCATGAAGACATGTCCATCGGCATTATTTCTCTTACCATGTCCGCAAGAAGTATGCTGCTGTTGTCGATCAGCTGAAGCCACAGTATTAGCGATCTGAATTGCCTCCTGCATAGTGTTAGGTAATCGGTATCATACTTGCTTGTGACGGTACAGATGGGACCCAACCATGTTTTTTAGTCAACCTGTACAAGCACTTGATAAACACCCAATGGCTCAGCCGTACCAGGTTCGTCGCGTTACGGGCAGACAACGGAATGTGAATTGTCAAAAAAGCACGTAGCTGAAATACGGAGAATTGACCGCGTGGACTGCGTACCTTTTTTAATGAGATCTCGGGAGAGGTGCGAGATGTTTCACAGCCAATCAGTGAACGAGTTTACGACCATGTGGGTGACGCCGTGAGCATCGTAAGGTATACGGAAGCAGGTGACGCCGGCCAGTTGGTTAGCCGTCATCAAACAGCATAGTCGACAGTACAACAGTCTCAGTAAATTAGTGGTGGAAGGCCACGCATGTAAGTACACGCAGCCTGCCCCAAACAGATGAAAAGAAGCATAAAGGGAAGTGAGAGTGTGAATTACTTAAAAATGAATTCGTAAAGTGGAATGTACAAAACAGTGTTAGTGGCGACGGGAGTGAAAATGGACTAAGAAAGATGGCGGATGGCACATGCAGTTAAGTACAATAAATAAATAACTATATTGGCCCGAGGGGAAATAAATAACAAATATTAAAGAGCTCAGAAGTAAGGAGGGAGGAAAAAATATATATCTGTAAACGTAAAGAGTGTGTGTGTGTGTGGGGGGGGATAAATACCAAAGTACTGGTTTGTAGGGATGTAATATAAGTAAATATATCTTAGAGAGATAAGGCAATAACATTTTAGAAAGAAAAGCAAAAGAAAGAGAGTATTTTAAATTTGATAAAAAATAAAAGAGTTTATTGGTTTAATAGAAAATTGTGTTAAGTGAATTATTAAGCCACTCCCATAACCTGAGTTCTGCATTGACGATTCGTCTAAACGAAACCTGAGAATTTTCTGATTTAAGGGAAGTAAATATCAGAATTAATTAAGGGTAAGTATCATGGTTTTGATGTATATCCTCAAAACATCATGGTGACCCTTTGAGCGAGTTTGGAATCTTCTGGGGGTTTTTATCAAAAAGGTAAGTGTAACGGAATCAGGGTAAGTAAAATTATGGTGTGTAAAAAGATAAAAAAGTTTGTTTAGTTACAATCGGCGACCCCTGACAGGATCCTGGTATAAATTTTATACAAAGTAGACCTATTTGAGATGGAGAACATAGGTTTTGGGTAATGGCGTATTTGTGAAATTATTGTATATGTTAAACGTATATTTTATGGTTATGTTTGGGTAGTGTAACGTGCCTGTGAAATTATTGTGTGTTTGCTTTTACGTATTGATAACGATTTTATGTGTGGGGTATTTTGAGTTAATGGGTAATTATTGTGTATGAGGAGGGTTGTAATTTTTAAGGGTATTATAATAAAACATTTTTTGATAAACATGACTGAGGTACGGGAAAACGAAGTAGGTCCATCATGGGACGATATAAGGAATTTGTTACAAATGATTAATAAACGTTTTGATGAAAGGGAGGAACTGGTGGATAAGGGTTTTAATAAGTTAATTAATACACAAAAACAAATAATTAATAATATGGAAAAACTATCTAATAATATGAAAGAATGAAATGAAAGTGTAGAAAATAGATACAGGTAAGTGTAACGAGAATATAAATAATGAAGTGATAGATGACAAGACAAGTGATAATTATAATGGGGAGATAATTATGAATAATGAAGTGATGGAGAACAAGGTAAGTGAGAATGAAAATCGTGATAACTATCATAGCGAAATAACAAGTAATAATGGTAATATAGTTGAAAATGGGGTATCTAAGAATGATACAGTAAGTAATGGTAGTGATAACGAGAATAAATTGAGAGTTGAGGTTAGAGGAGTATTAGTGAGGGAGTACGAAGAGAGTTTAAGTGAATATCGTGGGCAGGGGGCAGATTTTCCTGGGTTATATGTGAAGAAAAGGCTTCACAAGTGTTGTTAGAGGATAAAATTTTCTCAATAGGATATTTGGGTGACAATGGGTCGGCAAATAGTCCAATAAGTTGTTTTTGTGTATCTGGTAAGGCCAGATAGTATTTTATGTTGTTGTATTGCCCTCTGCATGGAATGAAAATGTGAAATTAGGTTGGAAGAGGTATTGAGAGAGAGAGAGAGAGTTAAGACAGAGTATAAATAGAGAGAGAGAGTTAATAAAATAAAGACTTACCATATAAAGTAAATAGCACAGTAGCAAATGATGAGTATTTTGAGAATAAGCACTTACCTGGGTATAAAATGGATATACTAGTAGTAGATGACTATAATGATGAAGTGATAACGGATTTAATGGGGACGAGTAATACTAAGGGAGACTTAACCACGACTAATGTTGTCAGATATTATGATATAATAATATGCAATAATCTTGTAGATTATTATTATGGTATAATGGTTAAAAAAGATTTAAATGGGTATTATATTAAAAAAGATAATATAATAAATCTAAACAAAAACGGAAAGTGTTGGAATAATATCAGACTAAATTTTGATGATGGTGGTTAGACATTTATTATTGATGAACATTTAATTATGTGAAAGTAGTGGGTTTAAATATTGGCTGAATAAAGGAATGATTATTTTTGGTAAATAATGACTATTAATGTAAAACAGATTGTATATAAATGTGTATTGATATTAAATGTATTTGTGTAATAGGTTATGTTGTACACAGTATTTTATGTAACAAAGGTTTGTAGTAGGGATTAATTTTATAATAATAATAATATTACATTTGACTAAATAATTAACAGGATGTAATTATGAATTTTATGAGGAAATTAGATGAATTGAAATTGTTTTGAATAATGTAATTAAAGTAACTTAGTGTTTTGAGATATAATAACTTACAGTAACTTACATTGAATTAATTTGAGATGGGTAAATTAATTTAAAAAATGTGAAACTTTGGTAATAAATTTGAGAAATTTATTTTGAATTGAATTGTATAATGTAATGGTAAAGATATTACAATCAAAGTAATTACAGTGTTGTGTGCATACATGGCAGTTTGTGTAAGCAATGTTTACAGTTGTGAGTGAGTTGATAACAACAACAATAGTTTATTTTGATGAAATAATTGACATTATTGAGATTTTATAATGTAATAGGAGTAATTTAAATTGGCACAAATAATGTAATTAAATTAATTTGAGGTAATTAATTTAAATTATTTGAAAAGATGGATTTAAATGAATTTAAAATGTTGTAAAAGTTGGATTTTGGGTAACTTTTTTTTTTAAAGCAGTAATTTATTTCAATAAATGGGTACCAGTATTAGAATTAGATAATGAAATTAAGCCAGTCAGAGTTAGTTTTGCACGGGTATTAGACATCATAAGAATTTCTGGAGGTAAAGTGATACAAAAACGGGTCAGTAGAGGGGACACAGAAGCGAGAGTGAATATGATGGCAGGGGGAAAGGGAGGGATGAAAGTAAACAGTGAGTATGGGAGAATAGAGCACATAATTAATTTTTTTATGAGGGTGGACTTGTTGGGAGACCCCAATGCGAGGAGTTGAGGGCAGATTTGGACCGTTTTAAAGA
The DNA here is from genome assembly GCA_034769895.1 of Magicicada septendecula. Lineage (NCBI taxonomy): Eukaryota > Metazoa > Arthropoda > Insecta > Hemiptera > Cicadidae > Magicicada > Magicicada septendecula. The sequence continues at coordinate 150,920 of JAWRYS010001744.1, forward strand.
GATGTTGGCGGAGTTACCTGGAAGGGCCAGGAACTAGGAGTGTAGCGGAAAGTACGGGAACACACACCTTTTGTACAAAGAAGTTATTCGGAGCCCTATTCTAAAAGAAGAGGTTCAAGTAGAGTTAGAGAAAATGGTGAAGGGAAATATTATTGAGAGAACGGTGTCACCCTATTTCAAATCCGCTAGTTGTTGATATAAAGAAGGAGGTGAGAGTGAGGTTATGTCTGGATGCCCGTAAAGTAAACCAGTTTATTATTTCTGACAAGTAATCACCCGTTTATTAGTAAATGAAAATATAAAATAGAAATTCATATTTGAAATTATAATGTAACAATTGGAAGATTTAGTTGAAAATTGAAATTAAAGTTGTAATGTTTGTAATTTTGATGCAAATTTAAAGGTGAGATGTTTATTGTAATGGAATATTGATAATGTTCATTTTGAGGGTTTATTATATTATATGATATTTATTATAGAAAACACAATGTTTATTTGGGTATAATGAAATTGTGTATAGATGTTAATAGTAATCTACATTGTTAATTGAAATCAAACTGAAATTTTAACTGGAATCGGTAGGTGAATTTGAATTATTTTGGAGTTTAATTTTTTTATTTTTGTTTGTTGTTTCTAACAAACCAGTACGGGCTAAGAGGAAACCAAATCAGTTGGGGATATGGTATTGTGAAAGGCCAGTTATTGATGTTTTTATGATTTGTTTCAGAGTCTGGTGATACAGTGGCCACAATCACCGGACCAGGGGGTAAGTAACCCATGATTTTAGTAAGGAATTAAGGGGTCGTGGCGCCATATCCTTGCTGGTCCTCTTAGCCCGGTTTATACTTTGGCATAAAACCTCTCATTTGGGGGGAGGTATTGTGACGGTACAGATGGGGCCCAACCATGTTTTTTAGTCAACCTGTACAAACATTTGATAAACACCCAATGGCTCAGCCGTACCAGGTTCGTCGCATTACAGGCGGACAACGGAATGTGAATTGTCAGAAAAGCACATAGCTGAAATACGGAGAATTGACCGCATTGACTGCGTACCGTTTCTTACGAGATTTCGGGAGAGGTGCGAGGTGTTCCACAGCCAATCAGTGAACGAGTTTACGACCATGCGGGTGACGCCCTGAGCGTCGTATGGTATACGGAAGCAGGTGACGCCAGCCAGTTGGATAGCCGTCATCAAACAGCATAGTCGACAGTACAACGGTCTCAGTAAATTAGTGACGGGAGGGTGCGCGTGTAAGTACGTGCAGCCTGCCCCAAACGTTATGTAAAGAAGCATATAGGGAAGTGAGAGTGTGAATGACTTAAAAATGAATTTGTAAAGTGGAATGTATAAAACAATGTTAGTGGTGACGGGAGTGAAAGTGGACTAAGAAAGATGGCACGTGCAGTTAAGTACAATAAATAAATAACTATATTGGCCCGAGGGGAAATAAATAACAAATATTAGAGAGCTCAGAAGTAAGGAGGGAGGAAAAAATATATATCTGTAAATGTAAAGAGTGTGTGTGTGTGTGGGGGGATAAATACCAAAGTACTGGTTTATAGGGATGTAATATAAGTTAAATATATCATAGAGAGATAAGGCAATAACATTTTATAAAGAAAAGCGAAAGAAAGAGAGTATTTTAAATTTGATAAAAATAAAAGAGTTTATTGGTTTAACAGAAAATTGTGTCAAGTGAATTATTAAGCCACTCCCATAACCTGAGTTCTGCATCGACGATTCGTCTAAACGAAACCTGAGAATTTTCTGATTTAAGGGAAGTAAATATCAGAATTAATTAAGGGTAAGTATTACGGTTTTGATGTATATCCTCAAAACATAATATGGCGACCCTTTGAGCGAGTTTGGAATCTTCTGGGGGTTTTTAACAAAAAGGTGTGTGTAACGGAATCAGGGTAAGTAAAATTATGGTGTGTAAAAAGATAAAAAAGTTTGTTTGTTTACATGCTGTCTCACAACACCTTGTAGGCCATTTATGTATGCAGCTAAAAGTCGACGCTCCGCCTCTTCCTCGATGACTTTCTGCTCCATAGGATCAGCAACCTGTCAATAGTCTTTGAACATACAATTCGGCAACGATCAGCAAAAGATTCTGGGGTTTCATCCCTACGCTGTGACGCTGACTGAAGTGCTGTATAATGATACTGATCTAACTGCTTAACTTTAAATCTTCAATAAAACACTATGTTAAAACGTCATACTTTAAATCTGCATTCTGCAGCTGCGGACAACTGTTATAATACAATGCTGCAGGTCCCCTTAATTTTAAGGAAACGATGCGAACCTTATCAGAATCGTTCCAATTGCCTATTGTCGCGGCATCGTCAATCTTTTTAAAGACAGCATGAACAGGAATAACCGTACCATCACCCCTCCAATTTTCAATTAAGTTTGCTATAGTCAGATCCTTAGTGACAATAGCAGTACAGGTGCAGTACCTGTTGTCTGCATACGCTCTTGTAACTCAGCTACGATACGTTTTAATTCAGCTACCTCAGACATTTTAGGCATTTGTAATCAAACTCTTAATAGTTTTATTTAAATAATTAGTTTCTATGATTCTTTGTAACAGACTTCAAAAGAGAGTCTCGCACCCTTCCAAATAGTATTAGGATCTTGGATTGGGAGTAATACGTTGTCTGTGGTGGATGATTCATGGAACGTTACAGGTTTAGGCTTCGGGTATCATAGACAGGTGTGTTATAAACAGGTAAAGTGACAGAAGGACTACTGTGGGTACAATAAGCTGTTATAACCCCAATACGCGTACCAACCCGCATAAAAATTTCGAACACGCCCCAAAAGCGGTTAATATTGACCTTTGAGCCATTAACAAATCATCACTTAATTTTTTTTCTTCTTTAACTTCTTACTACTATTGCCCAGCAATAAAGAGTCACTTCGATGAGAAAAATGTTTAATTAATGTAAGTAAATTAACAATCCCAAATTTAATATCCCAAATTCTGACACCAAATTTGTTGTAACACCCGGGGCTGTGGCCTCACAAAGTGAAAGCTCCAGCTCCAATGACTGTTCCCGAACTGCAAAGGAATCTTTGAATTCATGTAAAAACCGTGTGAGTTCTTTTACCTCACCACTTGAGAGGTTGTTAGTAGATCTGTTCAATAATTCCTGCAGTCCTTCTGGTAATTTGGAAGTATCCGAAGCACTGGATCTTTGTTGTGTCATTCCGGCTACCCAGACCACAGGAGTCAATTTGCCTTGGAGCGTATTGCGTTGCAAAGTGACCGCTTGATCCAAAATATTCGCCACTCTAATAGGTACATTTCCAGTTTCATCAGGTTTTACTAAACTTCTGGCAATTAGTATGCCCCTTGTGCTGACTACATGGGGTTTGAATATAGAGCACTGGTTGCCCCTAGTATAGCAAAATTGAATGTTAAGGGCATGGAAATGTGCGAAACGCTTACAGTCAGAGGGGAAAGGTGATGTGGAGGGAGTCACTGTGAGATATGAGAAGAGAATTGTTGTTATCAGTGACGCTGTTGCCAACCTATGGATATCATTTCTAATAGTAACAAAAACTCGCAACTCTTAAGGTTTGTTTGTAAATGTGTCACCACGAACCTCTATCTGTGTGTGTGTGCACCTACAGTCACACAGCTAGCTTAAAAAAAAGAATTATACGTTTACTGTTTCCGACATAAATCAAATAATAATAATAATAATATTGTAATTGTATTACTATACAAATCAAGCAAATGATATGTACTGTTCACGCGTATCGGAATTTGTTGCTGTTACATATCAGAATGTTTTATAAACATATATGAGTGTTGTTTGATTGTGTCATTGTGTACTTATGAGATGTAAAAAACTACAGCCTTTCTGACCATTCTTATCGCAATGGAATTAGCAAACTACATTTCTACTCCTTACACTCGACTATCTCTACAGTCTATAATTACATACAGGAATGCGTTCTTCGTATTAATTTAATTGTAAGAATCTTTTTAATCCTGGACAACAAAAAACTGTGTATTATTACTTCCCGTGCTTTACTATGAATAACTTTCCTGTCTTTGCTAGTTGAAGGAGAAGTATCCATTTTATCAAATCTCGTTACTGTATGATAACACAAATAATTACAATAATACGTAATTATAGAATAAAAACTACCAATAGAAATTAACTAAAAAATTAAATAACTAATAAAAATGAGTGACTGTAAAACAACTACATAATTAATAATAAATAGTAATAACAAATGCAAGACTGAGGTAGTATGCCATACAGTAACTAACAATGTACGAGTAACTAAAACATCACACGCAAAGTTGGCAACACCTTCACTTGCATACCAGCTGATTCTCCCTTACCCTCCCTCCATTCACAATTTCAAAGTGGACTCGTCCATCCATAAATTGGTTTCTGCGCATATGCCCTTAACTTTCAATTTTAATCTATCTGCCTCAGTTCTAAAAATGACGATCTTTTCGAGTTTAGCAGAACAGTTACGGCCACTTGGTTTATCATGTACATAGATTTTTCTGATGTAGTCATTGTGGAGAGCATTACCTCTTCTCCTCCGATTCTCAAGACATTGTTTTATACAATAAATCCGTATGCGTTCGTAACGTCCACACAAAGAATTGCTTCATCCACAATGTCTGCAACAAATACTTGGTGATTAAATTCAAGTCGATCAAGGCGTAGGTGTATCTCCACTTTTCCAAACACTTTTACAGACCGTTTAGTAGCTGTTCGCAAGCTGCAAGAGCGCCAGATTGGCTTGAGATCTTTCATCATGTCGGTAAAGGCGCCCACCAAAGCAACACGAAAGTGATGCGTTAGAAACACGACAGCAACACGACAATAAATCAACACTCTTAATACTCAAAGCACACCAAAAAGTCGTAGTACACGAGAATGTCGTCGTTGTCCTCGTCTTCTTCTGCTGATGATGCTTTAGCACTGTTAACGTTAATAAATATGAACAATTATGAACGCAAGAAACGGCGTTACTGGGTGCATCCGTATTTGAGAGTAATGAACGAAAAGGGCGCGTTCAGTGTTTTTAAAGAACTAAACATGTATCCTGAAAGATTTCAAGGTTTTTACCGAATGCGCAGGGAGAGTTTTGATTTATTAGTGCAAAAAATTACGCCAAAGATTATAAAAGAGAATACTAATTTTAGGCCATCTGTGACGCCAGAAGGTCTTTTAATAACGTTGAGGTAAGTGCGTTTGTTAATTTATATACAAATGTTAAATATTACTGTAGAAATAAAGAAATAAACAACAGTCAATATGTATTTGTTTTAAAGATAGTTTTAGTTTATTTTTGTCAAAGTACAGTAATAACATTTGAAGTACATTATTGTTGAGCTAATTTTGAATTGGATTATTACAGAACTGTTGAAATAATATTAACTATATAATAATACAAATTTTGAAATAAACATATAAATCATTCAGAACGTATTCATTACTTTTCATTATTAAACTGTAAAAAATTTCCCAAGTTTATGTCAGCGGCGTCGTTGACAAGTGCTTTAAGACAGTGGTTGACAAGGGTTCTGAGGTAGTGCTGAGGGTGTATACTCACTCAAAATCTGTCCAGCCAAGTTTAAAACTCCAATTTTGAATCGTCGTTTTTGATCAGCATTCATCTCTCTCATGTCTGGAAGAATACTTTTGAAAAAATCTAAATCTGGGTTTTCAATTTCTTTCTCTGTAACGGCGTTTTTGTACTGAAAATATTCTAGCGCCGATTTATTTACCTCTTCTAGAGAAGCACTGACATTCCGAACTGTAGAGGTAGACGTAGAGGTATTGGTTGGGGTTGAGAAACTGCCGCCTTGTGAGGACGTGTGAGTTATTTTACTCGATAAATGTTGTTCTGAAAGTAAATCTTCAGAACCGTCTTCAAAATTATTTATGTCATTCTGTTCTTCATGTATTTCTTCGAAGAACAAACTTGTGACAGTGAGACCGGGACCGGAATATTTCCTATTGATTTACGTGATTTTGTAAACGGTTGGAGAAATTGTAAATGTTCTGCTAGGTAATAGGGTCGTTTTGCCTTAGCTGCAGAGCCCGAAGTTCCGGATAATGATTTTAAGTGCCTAGTATAACAAATCCTCAAATTCTTCCAACGTTCTTTACAATCTTGAACTGCAACAAAAAGGGGTTCAAGACTTCTGTTAGTAATAGCAATATGCCCTTTTCTTTTAATTTATTATAGAGATTACGTATTATAGATTTACAGAGATGATTACTAAAAGTTACTTAAGGTACATGTGTGGAATTTCCTCACTGTTCGCAATGTTGCCACAGTGCTTAGATATCTTATTTTACGTGTAATTAGCTTGGTAGCACCGCTTTCTTGAAAATGTTATATTACTACTTACGGGTAGCAAAATTTGGCACACGTACCTTGTATTTATTACAATAATAATACTGGGCTATTTTCTTTAAAGAAATTACAAAACCTAATTAACTCAATTCTTTCCAGATATTTCACTGCCTGTTCCTTCAAAACACTGTGATTTTATTTCCTGCGGGGACACAATATGGTTCGAAAAATAGTGGCAGAAACAGCTATAGCAATTTGGAAAACTTTACAACCTGAATATATGCCAGTGCCTACAAAAGAGCGCTGGTTGAATGTATCTGAGCGTTATTCGGAATTGTGGAATCTTCCTAACTGTGTTGGAAGCATAGATGGTAAACATATTAGAATTAAAGCGCCTCCTAAGAGTGGGTCAGCTTTCTACAATTATAAAGGATATTTTTCAATAGTTTTATTAGCTGTAGCGGATGCCGATGGAATATTTTTAATCAGAATGATCACAGTTGAACACCACTATATAAAAATATCCCGATTTTTATATAGTGGTGTGCAACTGTGATCAGAATGATTGTGATTTCCAACCACTAACACAAATTTCTTCATTAAACGAATATTTTTAAGTGTAAATGTTGGTGAATATGGCCATAATAGTGATGGAAGGCCGCTAAAAGAAAGTCCATTTGGCAAAACATTGTTCAGTGGTCATCTCCAATCACCAGAACCCGCGCCATTACCAGGAGAAGATGTAAATAAATTGTTTCCCTTTTATTTTGTGGCAGATGAGGCTTTTCCTCTTACTAACAATATAATGAAGCCATATGCTCGCCGACAATTAACAAACAAGAAAAGAATTTTCAACTACCAATTATCTAGGGGTCGGAGGTCAGTTGAATTAGCTTGGTATTAGTTTGGTATGTTAACGCCACAGTTCAGATTGCTGGAAACATCAATTTTTGTTGCGACATTAATAAAATTGACCACATTATTCAAGCTCTTTGTGTCTTACATAATTTTATTCGAATTCATGACGGAAAATTTTCCAAACCAGGAATGCAACCCTTGGTGGAAAGCGAAATGCAACAAGTTTTTTTCAAATTCTGGAGTCAGTAATCGCCAGAGACCGGCAATTTCTGCCATAGATCTCAGAAATACTTTACGTGATTTTTTTTTGCAACCCAACGGAGCACTTCCGAATCAAGAAAAATACACCGTTTAAGAAAAATTTATGACAAAGTACTTTGTGTAATAATTTTTGTTTTTTCCTCTCAATATACAGTAGGTTTATTAGTGAGTTATATTATTGTAATTATTTATATCAGTTATTTTAAAATGTGTTATTAAATGTATGGAAAAAATTTTAAAAATCAACTGTGCTTACCGGATTCTGAAATTTCATTCGCTACTTCCTCCCATGCCTTATCCTGCAAATTCCTTTTGCAGTAATCAGCACTTGTGTAATCATATAAACAAGGATGCTTTTATATCAAAGATGCAATAAATTCTGGATCGTCTTTCATTTTTTGAAGGCACTTATCACTAAAATTATTAAGTTACTGATAATTAATAAAGCCAAAATTGTCAGAAAACAGTAACAATGGACTAACAACACGCAACAAAAGTGGAACATGCAGCATTCTTACGACAGAGATACGATTGTTGCTTATCGTTTGCGTGTTGTATCGTGTCTGTGGGCGCTGACTCATACCCTAACCTGCGTTCAACTTCTAATCTACATCGTATTGCTGTTGAATCTGTCGCATCGCTATCGGGTCTTTCCAGTGGGCGCTCGGCCTTGGGCCGCACAATGGAAACTGTTGCGCCTGTGTCAACTGTAATCGAGGTTGGCCTTTCTTGAACGACTCCGGTAACCACCAAGCTCCCACTGTTTTTCTGAAGTGTAGGAATTGCGTATTGTCTAGGGTCTTCGTTCCCCCCCGTTAGTCAGCACACGCCTCGTTGTACTGACTACTGCTTGTTTCCCTGCTGCTGAATTCTAACCCAACAATCTCATTGTAGATGTCCAAGTTTCCCACATCTATAACACTTTAGTCTTCCGTGCTTTCTTATTTTATTCTGTGGTGCCGACCATCAAGTCTCTGTTCCTTGTTCTTCTCCCTCGTCTGTGCCATTGCGATCTTTTAGCGCGTACTTTATGACTTGTCCACCCAGACGCTGATTTGGTGGCCTCAAACTGCAAAGCATGTACCAAGGCATCCGCACTATTCTGGTGTCTTGCCATTCGTAACACTTGCTATAGTTCGTTATCTTGGACACCGGCAGTAAACAGTGAGATGAAGTAAACTCAAATTAAGTAGGCTAACCTGTATTGTCAGATTAAACTGTCTCTTCATTTTCTACATTATTCAATTCAGATTGTAACGGGACAGATTAGGGGGATAAATAATTTTCATAAATGTTAACTCAACTAATGTACAACCTTTGGGGAACCTCTTTTGTAACCCACATGCTTGCAATTATTATGAAACAGCAGTCTGTGTTTGCGTCTGGCGTCAGTTAGTCCAGGCGAGTTACTCAATCACTTGCAATTCAGGGCGTCCGTAAATTACGGACAATGTGAGTGTGAAACCCCAATTCCACCAGGTGAGCAGTCGCAGACTTTGTTGGCCGAGCGTCTGGAAACTTCAATGGAACCAACCAATCAGAGTTCGAATTTTTTGCGTTCACGTGACCGGTCACCCGCAAAGTAGTGCGCACCCTAACGCCAGTTTAGTGTGCCAGTGGACTTTCTACTCCAAAACTGCGCGGGTCAGTAAAATAGGGCGCAGTTCCGTAAATCAGTGCTCGCGAGCAAAAAGTCAGTTCGGCCGATAAAAATATGAAGTCAACAGTGCAGTATAATCAAATATAATGAACTACCAACAATAACAGAGTGACCGTGAAACTTCGGAGTGTGAATAACACGTGGTGGTGCAACTCACCGAGGCGCAGGTGAAATGGACGAGTACCTAACATAACAAATTGATTAAACTTTTAAAACGTTGCTACAAATTTTAAAATCATAAAACCAAGAAATAGAGAGCTCTATAAATGGGGGTTATGTATGAAAATCTAAAAGAATGAGAGAGAGCGTGTGACAAAAAAGAAAAGTACTGGGTCGTTAACTATATTAACTATTCTTTTGTAGTTTTGTAAGAATTGTTCATTTATAATTGTAATTGTAATTCATTATAATTCATAAATTTGGGTTGACACTGATGTAATAGCTTGTAACAAGAAATGATTAGAATGTGAGGAGTTGTGAGAGAGGTTGAGAAAAAAAGTGATTGTGTTTAGTAAAAAAAAAATAGTTTGTTAAAATCAGAAAACTGTGTTAGCAAAATTATTTCGTCATTCAAACCTAAATAATCATTTCTGCAACAGTTTCGTCTATAGAATCCTCGAGGTGAACCTTAAGGTAAGAAAAGTTGTAAATTTTATAAACTTGTGAACAAATTTTTTTGATCAGAAAAATCGAAGAGCTACAATTGGCGCCGCGAACTGGGGCGATTTATATAATTTATTTTATATAAACTGGACCTACTTAGTTGGAGAGATGGATTATTTGGGAGTGACGGCGTTTTTATAAGTGATTACAGATTGTGGTTAGAAAGTGATAAAGTAAAACCATAAAGTTAAAGTCTTAATAATTGTATATGCAAGTATAATAATAAAAGATGGAGAATAATAATGATAAAGTCAGCAGAATTGACTTAAATAACATTAGTACAGGCAATCAAGCAAATACGGTAGTAACCGAAACGAGCCTGCCAGAGTCCATAATAATGAACGGCGTTGCGAGTCAATCAACGCCGATCCAAGGTAGAAAAGCTGATGATAATGATATGATGAAACATTTGTATAGTATGATATGTAGTATGAAAGAAAGTTCAGAAAAACAAAATACAATGTTAGATAAGCAGAATATAATATTTGATGAATTAAATAAACGTTTTGACGTAAATGATGCTAAATTTAATGAAATAAGTTGTGACATCAATAATCGTTTTGATATTAAGTTTAATGAACAAAGTAAAAAGTTAGAGATTAAGTTCAATGAGTTAAAGAGTGATATCCATGAACAAAAAAGTGAATGTGAAAAACATTTCTATAAAATAAAGTCGTCTTGACAGAAATGAGGTTAAATTTAACGAATTAAATAAATGTTTTGACATAAATGAGGTTAAATTGGATGAATTCAAGAATTCACTGTGTAAACGTATTGATGAACGGTTAAATACAATTAAAAAACAAATGCAAGATGATGTAGAGAGTTTTAGAGAAAGAGAGGAGAGTACAAAAAGAAATACAGGTAAGCATAGTGAGAATATAATTAATAAAGTAACGGAGAACAAGGTGAGTAATGCGGTTGAAATAAGTGATGATTCTAATGGGGAGAGAATTACGAATCATAATGGCGTTAGTTTAAGTGCAAACCAGGTGACAGTAGATAAGGTGAGTAATAATGTTAATTATTATGATGAAATAATTAACAAGGGTGAAATAATGGAGAATAATAATAACAAAGTAGTTGAAAATAAGGTATCCAAGTATGATACGGTAATAGTGGTGATAATGGGAATAGAATGAGAGTTGAGGTTAATCATGGAGTGTTAGTGAGTGTTACTGAGCTTGAAAGAGAATGGAGAGAGAGTTTAAATGTAGAGCGGGTACAGGGGGTAAATTTTTCTAAGGTTAAATGTGGAGTAAAGACTTCATAAGTGTTATTAGAGAATAAGATTTTCTCAGCAGGATATTTGCGTGACAATGGTGAAACAATTGAAAGTATCAATAATTTAATAAAACTTATTGAATTTATAACACTGCGTTTTTCTTACCTTTGGGCTCCAGAGTCGTATAGACGAAATCAGTTGCAGAAAGGTTATCTGGGTTTGAGTAAATAATTACGCTAAACACAGTCTTTCCGATTCTAATAAACTCTTTCTCTTTTATTAAGCACAACTTCTCTAATTTACTTTATGAACTAATAACACAACAGATTATTGTATTTTTTCTGTCTCTACCTTTTCTTGCTATTACAACTTGTTCTCAGATTACCTAGAAAAATTAGATGTTTTCATGCTAATCGCTTATTCTCTAATAATAATTATCACACAAAAACAAGTATACATAAAAAACTTTCCTTAACTATTTCTTAATTTCTTAATCAATTCTACTTAACGAACCAGTGTACTCTTTTTATATCTTTTCCCCCTCCCTCTTTCTTTTATAAAAACCCCTTTCCCTTAGAGATCTCTATTGTTTAGGGTTATATGTTAAATTTTCCTTTTATAATGAACAATCACCATTTATTTTAAATTGGTTTTAGTATGAATATTCGGTGTTTTTAGTTACCCATCCGCTGCGTGTTCATGTGGTTTGTTGCACAGACTCGCGTTGGCCGCTTTCTTCGTTCTAACACACTCCCGCAACTGTTTATATTGAGTTTATTGTATCTTTGATTAAACTTTCAATCATTACTTTGATTGAATATTGGTACACATGGTAATATATAGTCGGCCGACTTTAATTGGCTCGAGCACTGTTTATTTTAATTAGTTGGCTGACAATAGTTCTAACACTTTACTAGATAGGCCGGCGATGTTTCCGGCCCATCTCACACGTCCGAGGCCACCGTTGTTGGTTAACTTGTTAACGCACTGCTCTCTGCTGTCTGATGCAAACTGGGGTGACAAAGGTGTTTTACTGTGGTTCACAAAGAGACTGAGCTGGCAAGCGGTTGCGTAATGCGTCTGGCTGGGCAGACTCCAGTCATCAGACATAAACAGTCTGCAATAACATTGTATGTGTGGCTGGTTACAATGGGGTTCCACAAAGGTGAATACTGACTAATTTAAATTTAAAACTGATTTAAATTATTATCTTTAACACACCATTCTGTACCGTTACAATGCCCCCCCCCCCCAATGAGAGATTTTTATGCCGAAGCATAAAAACTCTCATTGCCTAAAACCTAAGAGGATCAGTGAAGATATGGCGCCGCAACCCCCTTAGTTCTTACTAAAATCATGGGTACCTACCCCCCTAGTCCTGTGGCTGTGGCTGCACCCATCCGAACTTACTGGACTTCTCTGCTCGAGATCTCAACACCATAAAATCAGATAGGCACCCGCCACAGTATCACCTGACTCTGAAACATTCAATTAAAATGTCAACAAATGGCCTTTCATTATACCATATCCCCAACTAATTCATTTCCTCTTAGTCGTACTGGTTCATTATTGGCAAAGTACTGGTTTAAAAAATTTTTTTTTCTCCAAAGTACTGGTCTCTTTTCTACAAAATACAATATACATATGTCTACATAGCAATATAACCTTACTGTCTGCTTACATTTATTTACTTTGAATACATAAAAATCACATACCAGTTATATATTGGTTATTTTCTCCCCTAACAAAACATTATTCCCCGCCAAAAGTACAAGTGGATTACAGAAATACAAATAAATCATAACACCAACATTAAATCAACCTTCTGTTTACCTTTCATTATTATTGCCTTATTATTCAATACACAATTCAAACCAAAATAAATTTAAATGCATCACTAAAATTCACTTTTTAAATTAATTTAATGCCCACTCAAATTTAATTTAATTTCATCCTTTTCTCAAAATTACATTTTATTCAAAATAATTCTGCATTAATAAAATCCTCTCACCTAAATTGTAACTACATTACAACCAGGTCACCAAGTTACTTCATTGTATGATTCACAAAAAGTTAACTTCATTTCATCACATCTTGTATTTCTTTTGTTTCATAACAGAATTTACTCATAACAATTATTCATTGAAATAAAACATTCTTGTTGTTATCAACTCCAGCATGACTGTAAACATTAGTCACACAACACACAATGTCAACAGCATATCAGCTGAGGCACTGCCAGAATATTAGCATCACCTTAACACAGGCATTCCCTTTAATTTTCACTTTAAATAAATATTGTAATCAGTTACCATTAATTTTATAATTCCAATCACAGTATATTTAAATTCATTACTAAAATTCGCATTTTTAAACTAGTTTCATTTCAACTCAAATCAAAACAATTTAACTTTAGTTACATTATTTAAAACACTTTTGATTTAAATACACAATTCAAAATAAAATTCATTAGTACCTCCTGTTAATTATTTAGCAAAATAAAATATTATTATCATTATTATACCATTCATCCTTACTACAAACATGTGTTACATCAACTGTAGTATACGTTCCAACAATATAACCTTGACACAATACATTTTACACTAACACATTTATTTACAAATTTTCGTCGTATCCAATTATTGTTTACCACACTTCATTACATAAATCAGCCAAGTAATCATACCCTTAACTCAAATAATTAAATGTTCATTCATGATTTATCTAACCCCCATCATCGAAAATTAATTGGATGCCCACATAACACATTTCGTTTTTATTTACATACACCATATGGCTATCATTTGTGTAATAACCGTTAAAATCTGTTTTTTCTATTACACCATAATAATAATTCTTAGGGTTACCCCCCATTATTATTTTATCATAGGCCAAGTCTGCATTATTATTTTTTGTCCAGTCTCCATCAGTATTTATTGTTAAAATTGAATCATTTATTTTTTCATCACTATAGTTGTCACCTGTTACTAATACGCTAACCCTCACTACAGGTAAGTGTTTATTATCAGTATTGATCTCAATGTAATCATCTTTCACTACTACACAAATACTAAAAGGTAAGTCTATATTATTTATCATAATTCTCTTAATATTCATCCTCTCTATCAACTCTCCATAACCCCTATTTAGCTTAAACCACTCTAACTCTCTCTCTCTCTCTCTCTCTCTCATAATCACTTTCATCACCACACCATTTCATTTTGTCTGTCATTCCATACAAAGGGTACTACTACGTAAAAACACTTCCTGGCCCTACCAGGAACACCATAAAAACTCAGGGAACCACTTGAAAACACATCTTTTTCCGCTAAGGGACTCTTGCCCTTCAAAAACATTTGCAAACCTCTTGGTTAACAATAAACCTGGGGAAAATTTACCCTCTGCAACCCCTCTACCCGTACACTCTCCTTCCATTCTTTCTCTAATTCATCAACGCTAACTACTACTCTGTTACTAACTTCAAATAACTTTCTACTTTCCTCGTTACTATTACTATTACTCAATATATTACCATTATTTTTATTCAATAATATTTCATCATTACTGATTTTAACATCACCACTTACCTTGTTTACTGTCACTTGTTTGACGCTTAAACTAACACCATTATCATTTATATTTCCGTTATTTTCACTTACCCTGTTTTCCGTTACTTCATTATTTTCAATATTTCTCCCAAGCTTATCTAACTGTTGTATCAATTCAATATTTATTTTATTTAGTTTATCATCGATATTCTTTTGTGACTCGGTCACTTTTTCGTTTATTTCATTAATATTATTATTTTGTTGTTTCATTTCCCCCTATGGTTCATTAAATTTGGCATCGAATTTTTTGTCACTGTTGTCAAAACGATTATTTATTTCGTTAAATTTAACATTCTGTTCATCTAATTTTACGTTAATATCCCCCTTTAATTCATTAAATTTAGCATCGAATTTATTATTTTGTTCATTAGATTTTTCATCACTACTATCAAATGAAATTCATCATATCATTTATTGACCATTCTTTTTCTTTTATTTGTTATTATGGGGGTTGATTTTGCTCCCGCATTACTAATTGTAACTGAATCTGTCAAATTATTTTCAATAACTATGGTTGGAGTCGTTTCCAGCCCAGAATCATTCGTAATTGCTGACTCAGTTAAAATATTTTCTCGGGCCGTTATATGGTTTACATGGTCTCCTGACTCACTCATAACTGTCGAGTCGGTCATTTTTATTTCGTTAATGTCTTCCATCTTTGTCAATATAATTAATTTAAGTACACAATAGACTGCCTACACAATTATAAACCTCTTAAATTAACATTTATATAAACTTCATTACACGTTTATATATTTTACAAAAACGCCCTCACTCTCAAATAACCAATTTCTGCAACTTATAGGTAGGTCTAATTTGTGATTAAAAAAAATCACACAAATCGTCCAACTGTTTCGGGCGCCATTGAAACAATTGAAAGTTTCAATCATTTAATAAAACTTATTGAATTTATAACACTGCGTTTTTCTTACCTTTGGGCTCCAGAGTCGTATAGACGAAATCAGTTGCAGAAAGGTTATCTGGGTTTGAGTAAATAATTACGCTAAGCACAGTCTTTCCGATTCTAATAAACTCTTTCTCTTTTATTAAGCACAACTTCTCTAATTTACTTTATGAACTAATAACACAACAGATTATTGTATTTTTTCTGTCTCTACCTTTTCTTGCTATTACAACTTGTTCTCAGATTACCTAGAAAAATTAGATGTTTTCATGCTAATCGCTAATTCTCTAATAATAATTATCACACAAAAACAAGTATACATAAAAAACTTTCCTTAACTATTTCTTAATTTCTTAATCAATTCTACTTAACGAACCAGTGTACTCTTTTTATATCTTTTCCCCTCCCTCTTTCTTTTATAAAAACCCCTTTCCCTTAGAGATCTCTATTGTTTAGGGTTATATGTTAAATTTTCCTTTTATAATGAACAATCACCATTTATTTTAAATTGGTTTTAGTATGAATATTCGGTGTTTTTAGTTACCCATCCGCTGCGTGTTCATGTGGTTTGTTGCACAGACTCGCGTTGGCCGCTTTCTTCGTTCTAACACACTCCCGCAACTGTTTATATTGAGTTTATTGTATCTTTGATTAAACTTTCAATCATTACTTTGATTGAATATTGGTACACATGGTAATATATAGTCGGCCGACTTTAATTGGCTCGAGCACTGTTTATTTTAATTAGTTGGCTGACAATAGTTCTAACACTTTACTAGATAGGCCGGCGATGTTTCCGGCCCATCTCACACGTCCGAGGCCACCGTTGTTGGTTAACTTGTTAACGCACTGCTCTCTGCTGTCTGATGCAAACTGGGGTGACAAAGGTGTTTTACTGTGGTTCACAAAGAGACTGAGCTGGCAAGCGGTTGCGTAATGCGTCTGGCTGGGCAGACTCCAGTCATCAGACATAAACAGTCTGCAATAACATTGTATGTGTGGCTGGTTACAATGGGGTTCCACAAAGGTGAATACTGACTAATTTAAATTTAAAACTGATTTAAATTATTATCTTTAACACACCATTCTGTACCGTTACAATGCCCCCCCCCCCAATGAGAGATTTTTATGCCGAAGCATAAAAACTCTCATTGCCTAAAACCTAAGAGGATCAGTGAAGATATGGCGCCGCAACCCCCTTAGTTCTTACTAAAATCATGGGTACCTACCCCCCTAGTCCTGTGGCTGTGGCTGCACCCATCCGAACTTACTGGACTTCTCTGCTCGAGATCTCAACACCATAAAATCAGATAGGCACCCGCCACAGTATCACCTGACTCTGAAACATTCAATTAAAATGTCAACAAATGGCCTTTCATTATACCACATCCCCAACTAATTCATTTCCTCTTAGTCGTACTGGTTCATTATTGGCAAAGTACTGGTTTAAAAAATTTTTTTTTCTCCAAAGTACTGGTCTCTTTTCTACAAAATACAATATACATATGTCTACATAGCAATATAACCTTACTGTCTGCTTACATTTATTTACTTTGAATACATAAAAATCACATACCAGTTATATATTGGTTATTTTCTCCCCTAACAAAACATTATTCCCCGCCAAAAGTACAAGTGGATTACAGAAATACAAATAAATCATAACACCAACATTAAATCAACCTTCTGTTTACCTTTCATTATTATTGCCTTATTATTCAATACACAATTCAAACCAAAATAAATTTAAATGCATCACTAAAATTCACTTTTTAAATTAATTTAATGCCCACTCAAATTTAATTTAATTTCATCCTTTTCTCAAAATTACATTTTATTCAAAATAATTCTGCATTAATAAAATCCTCTCACCTAAATTGTAACTACATTACAACCAGGTCACCAAGTTACTTCATTGTATGATTCACAAAAAGTTAACTTCATTTCATCACATCTTGTATTTCTTTTGTTTCATAACAGAATTTACTCATAACAATTATTCATTGAAATAAAACATTCTTGTTGTTATCAACTCCAGCATGACTGTAAACATTAGTCACACAACACACAATGTCAACAGCATATCAGCTGAGGCACTGCCAGAATATTAGCATCACCTTAACACAGGCATTCCCTTTAATTTTCACTTTAAATAAATATTGTAATCAGTTACCATTAATTTTATAATTCCAATCACAGTATATTTAAATTCATTACTAAAATTCGCATTTTTAAACTAGTTTCATTTCAACTCAAATCAAAACAATTTAACTTTAGTTACATTATTTAAAACACTTTTGATTTAAATACACAATTCAAAATAAAATTCATTAGTACCTCCTGTTAATTATTTAGCAAAATAAAATATTATTATCATTATTATACCATTCATCCTTACTACAAACATGTGTTACATCAACTGTAGTATACGTTCCAACAATATAACCTTGACACAATACATTTTACACTAACACATTTATTTACAAATTTTCGTCGTATCCAATTATTGTTTACCACACTTCATTACATAAATCAGCCAAGTAATCATACCCTTAACTCAAATAATTAAATGTTCATTCATGATTTATCTAACCCCCATCATCGAAAATTAATTGGATGCCCACATAACACATTTCGTTTTTATTTACATACACCATATGGCTATCATTTGTGTAATAACCGTTAAAATCTGTTTTTTCTATTACACCATAATAATAATTCTTAGGGTTACCCCCCATTATTATTTTATCATAGGCCAAGTCTGCATTATTATTTTTTGTCCAGTCTCCATCAGTATTTATTGTTAAAATTGAATCATTTATTTTTTCATCACTATAGTTGTCACCTGTTACTAATACGCTAACCCTCACTACAGGTAAGTGTTTATTATCAGTATTGATCTCAATGTAATCATCTTTCACTACTACACAAATACTAAAAGGTAAGTCTATATTATTTATCATAATTCTCTTAATATTCATCCTCTCTATCAACTCTCCATAACCCCTATTTAGCTTAAACCACTCTAACTCTCTCTCTCTCTCTCTCTCTCATAATCACTTTCATCACCACACCATTTCATTTTGTCTGTCATTCCATACAAAGGGTACTACTACGTAAAAACACTTCCTGGCCCTACCAGGAACACCATAAAAACTCAGGGAACCACTTGAAAACACATCTTTTTCCGCTAAGGGACTCTTGCCCTTCAAAAACATTTGCAAACCTCTTGGTTAACAATAAACCTGGGGAAAATTTACCCTCTGCAACCCCTCTACCCGTACACTCTCCTTCCATTCTTTCTCTAATTCATCAACGCTAACTACTACTCTGTTACTAACTTCAAATAACTTTCTACTTTCCTCGTTACTATTACTATTACTCAATATATTACCATTACTTTTATTCAATAATATTTCATCATTACTGATTTTAACATCACCACTTACCTTGTTTACTGTCACTTGTTTGACGCTTAAACTAACACCATTATCATTTATATTTCCGTTATTTTCACTTACCCTGTTTTCCGTTACTTCATTATTTTCAATATTTCTCCCAAGCTTATCTAACTGTTGTATCAATTCAATATTTATTTTATTTAGTTTATCATCGATATTCTTTTGTGACTCGGTCACTTTTTCGTTTATTTCATTAATATTATTATTTTGTTGTTTCATTTCCCCCTTTGGTTCATTAAATTTGGCATCGAATTTTTTGTCACTGTTGTCAAAACGATTATTTATTTCGTTAAATTTAACATTCTGTTCATCTAATTTTACGTTAATATCCCCCTTTAATTCATTAAATTTAGCATCGAATTTATTATTTTGTTCATTAGATTTTTCATCACTACTATCAAATGAAATTCATCATATCATTTATTGACCATTCTTTTTCTTTTATTTGTTATTATGGGGGTTGATTTTGCTCCCGCATTACTAATTGTAACTGAATCTGTCAAATTATTTTCAATAACTATGGTTGGAGTCGTTTCCAGCCCAGAATCATTCGTAATTGCTGACTCAGTTAAAATATTTTCTCGGGCCGTTATATGGTTTACATGGTCTCCTGACTCACTCATAACTGTCGAGTCGGTCATTTTTATTTCGTTAATGTCTTCCATCTTTGTCAATATAATTAATTTAAGTACACAATAGACTGCCTACACAATTATAAACCTCTTAAATTAACATTTATATAAACTTCATTACACGTTTATATATTTTACAAAAACGCCCTCACTCTCAAATAACCAATTTCTGCAACTTATAGGTAGGTCTAATTTGTGATTAAAAAAAATCACACAAATCGTCCAACTGTTTCGGGCGCCATTGAAACAATTGAAAGTTTCAATCATTTAATAAAACTTATTGAATTTATAACACTGCGTTTTTCTTACCTTTGGGCTCCAGAGTCGTATAGACGAAATCAGTTGCAGAAAGGTTATCTGGGTTTGAGTAAATAATTACGCTAAGCACAGTCTTTCCGATTCTAATAAACTCTTTCTCTTTTATTAAGCACAACTTCTCTAATTTACTTTATGAACTAATAACACAACAGATTATTGTATTTTTTCTGTCTCTACCTTTTCTTGCTATTACAACTTGTTCTCAGATTACCTAGAAAAATTAGATGTTTTCATGCTAATCGCTTATTCTCTAATAATAATTATCACACAAAAACAAGTATACATAAAAAACTTTCCTTAACTATTTCTTAATTTCTTAATCAATTCTACTTAAAGAGTGTACTCTTTTTATATCTTTTCCCCCTCCCTCTTTCTTTTATAAAAACCCCTTTCCCTTAGAGATCTCTATTGTTTAGGGTTATATGTTAAATTTTCCTTTTATAATGAACAATCACCATTTATTTTAAATTGGTTTTAGTATGAATATTCGGTGTTTTTAGTTACCCATCCGCTGCGTGTTCATGTGGTTTGTTGCACAGACTCGCGTTGGCCGCTTTCTTCGTTCTAACACACTCCCGCAACTGTTTATATTGAGTTTATTGTATCTTTGATTAAACTTTCAATCATTACTTTGATTGAATATTGGTACACATGGTAATATATAGTCGGCCGACTTTAATTGGCTCGAGCACTGTTTATTTTAATTAGTTGGCTGACAATAGTTCTAACACTTTACTAGATAGGCCGGCGATGTTTCCGGCCCATCTCACACGTCCGAGGCCACCGTTGTTGGTTAACTTGTTAACGCACTGCTCTCTGCTGTCTGATGCAAACTGGGGTGACAAAGGTGTTTTACTGTGGTTCACAAAGAGACTGAGCTGGCAAGAGGTTGCGTAATGCGTCTGGCTGGGCAGACTCCAGACATCAGACATAAACAGTCTGCAATAACATTGTATGTGTGGCTGGTTACAATGGGGTTCCACAAAGGTGAATACTGACTACTTTAAATTTAAAACTGATTTAAATTATTATCTTTAACACACCATTCTGTACCGTTACAATGCCCCCCCCCCCCAATGAGAGATTTTTATGCCGAAGCATAAAAACTCTCATTGCCTAAAACCTAAGAGGATCAGTGAAGATATGGCGCCGCAACCCCCTTAGTTCTTACTAAAATCATGGGTACCTACCCCCCTAGTCCTGTGGCTGTGGCTGCACCCATCCGACCTTACTGGACTTCTCTGCTCGAGATCTCAACACCATAAAATCAGATAGGCACCCGCCACAGTATCACCTGACTCTGAAACATTCAATTAAAATGTCAACAAATGGCCTTTCATTATACCATATCCCCAACTAATTCATTTCCTCTTAGTCGTACTGGTTCATTATTGGCAAAGTACTGGTTCAAAAAATTTTTTTTTCTCCAAAGTACTGGTCTCTTTTCTACAAAATACAATATACATATGTCTACATAGCAATATAACCTTACTGTCTGCTTACATTTATTTACTTTGAATACATAAAAATCACATACCAGTTATATATTGGTTATTTTCTCCCCTAACAAAACATTATTCCCCGCCAAAAGTACAAGTGGATTACAGAAATACAAATAAATCATAACACCAACATTAAATCAACCTTCTGTTTACCTTTCATTATTATTGCCTTATTATTCAATACACAATTCAAACCAAAATAAATTTAAATGCATCACTAAAATTCACTTTTTAAATTAATTTAATGCCCACTCAAATTTAATTTAATTTCATCCTTTTCTCAAAATTACATTTTATTCAAAATAATTCTGCATTAATAAAATCCTCTCACCTAAATTGTAACTACATTACAACCAGGTCACCAAGTTACTTCATTGTATGATTCACAAAAAGTTAACTTCATTTCATCACATCTTGTATTTCTTTTGTTTCATAACAGAATTTACTCGTAACAATTATTCATTGAAATAAAACATTCTTGTTGTTATCAACTCCAGCATGACTGTAAACATTAGTCACACAACACACAATGTCAACAGCATATCAGCTGAGGCACTGCCAGAATATTAGCATCACCTTAACACAGGCATTTCCTTTAATTTTCACTTTAAATAAATATTGTAATCAGTTACCATTAATTTTATAATTCCAATCACAGTATATTTAAATTCATTACTAAAATTCGCATTTTTAAACTAGTTTCATTTCAACTCAAATCAAAACAATTTAACTTTAGTTACATTATTTAAAACACTTTTGATTTAAATACACAATTCAAAATAAAATTCATTAGTACCTCCTGTTAATTATTTAGCAAAATAAAATATTATTATCATTATTATACCATTCATCCTTACTACAAACATGTGTTACATCAACTGTAGTATACGTTCCAACAATATAACCTTGACACAATACATTTTACACTAACACATTTATTTACAAATTTTCGTCGTATCCAATTATTGTTTACCACACTTCATTACATAAATCAGCCAAGTAATCATACCCTTAACTCAAATAATTAAATGTTCATTCATGATTTATCTAACCCCCATCATCGAAAATTAATTGGATGCCCACATAACACATTTCGTTTTTATTTACATACACCATATGGCTATCATTTGTGTAATAACCGTTAAAATCTGTTTTTTCTATTACACCATAATAATAATTCTTAGGGTTACCCCCCATTATTATTTTATCATAGGCCAAGTCTGCATTATTATTTTTTGTCCAGTCTCCATCAGTATTTATTGTTAAAATTGAATCATTTATTTTTTCATCACTATAGTTGTCACCTGTTACTAATACGCTAACCCTCACTACAGGTAAGTGTTTATTATCAGTATTGATCTCAATGTAATCATCTTTCACTACTACACAAATACTAAAAGGTAAGTCTATATTATTTATCATAATTCTCTTAATATTCATCCTCTCTATCAACTCTCCATAACCCCTATTTAGCTTAAACCACTCTAACTCTCTCTCTCTCTCTCTCTCTCTCATAATCACTTTCATCACCACACCATTTCATTTTGTCTGTTATTCCATACAAAGGGTACTACTACGTAAAAACACTTCCTGGCCCTACCAGGAACACCATAAAAACTCAGGGAACCACTTGAAAACACATCTTTTTCCGCTAAGGGACTCTTGCCCTTCAAAAACATTTGCAAACCTCTTGGTTAACAATAAACCTGGGGAAAATTTACCCTCTGCAACCCCTCTACCCGTACACTCTCCTTCCATTCTTTCTCTAATTCATCAACGCTAACTACTACTCTGTTACTAACTTCAAATAACTTTCTACTTTCCTCGTTACTATTACTATTACTCAATATATTACCATTATTTTTATTCAATAATATTTCATCATTACTGATTTTAACATCACCACTTACCTTGTTTACTGTCACTTGTTTGACGCTTAAACTAACACCATTATCATTTATATTTCCGTTATTTTCACTTACCCTGTTTTCCGTTACTTCATTATTTTCAATATTTCTCCCAAGCTTATCTAACTGTTGTATCAATTCAATATTTATTTTATTTAGTTTATCATCGATATTCTTTTGTGACTCGGTCACTTTTTCGTTTATTTCATTAATATTATTATTTTGTTGTTTCATTTCCCCCTTTGGTTCATTAAATTTGGCATCGAATTTTTTGTCACTGTTGTCAAAACGATTATTTATTTCGTTAAATTTAACATTCTGTTCATCTAATTTTACGTTAATATCCCCCTTTAATTCATTAAATTTAGCATCGAATTTATTATTTTGTTCATTAGATTTTTCATCACTACTATCAAATGAAATTCATCATATCATTTATTGACCATTCTTTTTCTTTTATTTGTTATTATGGGGGTTGATTTTGCTCCCGCATTACTAATTGTAACTGAATCTGTCAAATTATTTTCAATAACTATGGTTGGAGTCGTTTCCAGCCCAGAATCATTCGTAATTGCTGACTCAGTTAAAATATTTTCTCGGGCCGTTATATGGTTTACATGGTCTCCTGACTCACTCATAACTGTCGAGTCGGTCATTTTTATTTCGTTAATGTCTTCCATCTTTGTCAATATAATTAATTTAAGTACACAATAGACTGCCTACACAATTATAAACCTCTTAAATTAACATTTATATAAACTTCATTACACGTTTATATATTTTACAAAAACGCCCTCACTCTCAAATAACCAATTTCTGCAACTTATAGGTAGGTCTAATTTGTGATTAAAAAAAATCACACAAATCGTCCAACTGTTTCGGGCGCCATTGAAACAATTGAAAGTTTCAATCATTTAATAAAACTTATTTAATTTATAACACTGCGTTTTTCTTACCTTTGGGCTCCAGAGTCGTATAGACGAAATCAGTTGCAGAAAGGTATCTGGGTTTGAGTAAATAATTATGCTAAACACAGTCTTTCCGATTCTAATAAATTCTTTCTGTTTTATTAAGCACAATTTCTCTAATTTACTTTATGAACTAATAACACAACAGATTATTGTATTTTTTCTGTCTCTACCTTTTCTTGCTATTACAACTTGTTCTCAGATTACCTAGAAAAATTAGATGTTTTCATGCTAATCGCTTATTCTCTAATAATAATTATCACACAAAAACAAGTATACATAAAAAACTTTCCTTAACTATTTCTTAATTTCTTAATCAATTCTACTTAACGAACCAGTACTCTTTTTATATCTTTTCCCCCTCCCTCTTTCTTTTATAAAAACCCCTTTCCCTTAGAGATCTCTATTGTTTAGGGTTATATGTTAAATTTTCCTTTTATAATGAACAATCACCATTTATTTTAAATTGGTTTTAGTATGAATATTCGGTGTTTTTAGTTACCCATCCGCTGCGTGTTCATGTGGTTTGTTGCACAGACTCGCGTTGGCCGCTTTCTTCGTTCTAACACACTCCCGCAACTGTTTATATTGAGTTTATTGTATCTTTGATTAAACTTTCAATCATTACTTTGATTGAATATTGGTACACATGGTAATATATAGTCGGCCGACTTTAATTGGCTCGAGCACTGTTTATTTTAATTAGTTGGCTGACAATAGTTCTAACACTTTACTAGATAGGCCGGCGATGATTCCGGCCCATCTCACACGTCCGAGGCCACCGTTGTTGGTTAACTTGTTAACGCACTGCTCTCTGCTGTCTGATGCAAACTGGGGTGACAAAGGTGTTTTACTGTGATTCACAAAGAGACTGAGCTGGCAAGAGGTTGCGTAATGCGTCTGGCTGGGCAGACTCCAGACATCAGGCATAAACAGTCTGCAATAACATTGTATGTGTGGCTGGTTACAATGGGGTTCCACAAAGGTGAATACTGACTACTTTAAATTTAAAACTGATTTAAATTATTATCTTTAACACACCATTCTGTACCGTTACAATGGGTCGGCAAAGAGTCCAATAAGTTGTTTTGTGTATCTGGTAAGGATAGATGGTGTTTTAATAATGTGGTTGTATTGCTCTCTGCATGGAGTGAGAAAGTAAGATGTGGTTGTGTAAGCGATTTTGAGAGAGAGAAAGAGGTAGAAATGTTTAAGTTAAAAAGATGTTATGGAAAGTTGATAGAGAAAATAAATATTGAGAGAATTTGTAATATTAAGTACTTACCTTATGAAGTAAACAGTGTAGTAGTAAATGATGATTATATTGATGTTGATGACGATATACATTTACCTGTTGTGAGTTAGCATACTAGTAACGGCTGATGGCTATGATGATGAAAGTATAAATTATTTAAGTGCGACAGAAAATACTAATGTAGACCTGGCATATGATAAAATTATAATGGAGGATAACCCTGGGGATTAGTATTACGGTAAAATGGATAAAAAAGATTTAAATGGTTATTATATAAATGGTAATCATATAATGCATGTAAACAAAACTGAAATGTATAATGTGGGCACAAGACTAATTTTCGATGATGGTGGTTAGAGACATAGTGAATGAACCGTTAATTATTTGAGCTAATGGTAATTACTTGGCTTACTTATGTAATGAGGTGTGGGAAACAATAACAGGATATGGCAAAAATTGTAAATAAATTTGTATTGGTGTTAAATGCATTATATACTAGTTTTTATTGTTGCATGTACATGGTATGTTGTGTGACCAATGTTTACAGTTATGATGGAGTTAATAACAACAATATTTTATTTTGATGGAACAATTGCCATAAATGAATTTTAGTATAAAATTAAATAACGTAAGATGGAACTAAATAAATTAGATGAATTGAAATTATTTTGAACAAGGTAATTAAAGTAACTGAAATTGTTTTGAAAAAATGATGAAATTCAATCAAATTGGAGTTGGAATTAAATTGATTTAAAATGTGAATTTTGGTAATCAACTTAAATTTATTTTGATTTGAATTAGGTAATAGACGATATATAATTGAAATTTGATGATCAAAATGTTTAATAGAAAAGCAAAGTAGAAGTGATAATGAAAGATAAACAATTAAAATGGTTATCTAATTGGCAGTTGAGATTAAAATTGTAATGTTTGTAAATTTTATTTAAATTCAAAGGTGAAATGTTTGTGTTCATATCATATTAGTAACGTTTATTTTGAGAAGGTATTTGCGAAACAAGTTGTTTATTTAACTGGTGATGTAAATAGGTAAAGACGAAAAACCTATGTTATGTGTTTAACTCTAGATTCCCCATTTAAATGCGGCCACAGCCTCACCAAACCGTGACCATGGATGTAGTTAATCTATAGCAAACCATGAATAGAATTATTGTAACCGGATCATGGTTTGTCTCTTGTCAACCCGGTGAATTGTGAAACATAATTGGGGGGGGGGTAGTTTAGGGGAATCTACTAAAATTTTTGGAGTAAAAGCTATGCACCGAAAGAGGTGAGAGACCGCTTAAGGGCTTATGAATAATTATGTAGTAGGAATATTGGTATCAAGAATACCAATCATACCGAATTTTATTGTAACGCCAAAGCAAGGATGGGGTGAAATAAAAGAAAAAAATGTTCACCCCTTCCGCCTCAGTCCTTGTGGAGGCAACTGGGCGCTACAGTCCAGCAGGTGGTAATAGAGTGCGTGGAAGGGTGCTGGCCACGTTACAGCCAGGCCATAAACGTAACATTTATGCAAATGTGTAAATACCAAAACCGGTTTACCCGTGAGCTTATTTACACCAATTGTAACGGGGTATCAGGGGTTAAGGTAAAAAGGGGGATGGGGGAAAATAATAAGAAAAAAGTATAGTATAGGATTTAGTTGTAATCATTGTACTTTGTCATTTTAAGTTGGTAATAATGTATTCCTGTGTATGTAACATGTATTCTATAATAATGTTATTATTTACTTTGTATTGTAGGTAATCAATTTATGATTTTGGTGGGGAATAGTGTCTTGTTAGGGGAGAAATTTAACAGTATATAATTTGTATGGTATTTACATGTGTTAGATGTAAGTATACAGTAAGGTTATGTAGTTACGTGGACATTGTATTTTATGTACTCAATTTACAGTGTGCCGAGTCGATTAAGATCGGCGCGTATGCTGCATTTAACGAGAACGCTGAAGAAAAATACCGTACTGTATTTAGTGGTGGCATTCTACCGTACTGTAATCGGTAATAATGCTGCGCCTGATTGGTGCTGCACTCTGGCGTTCGCTGCTGATCGCGAGTTGAGAAAGGACAGAATAAACGATTCTAAACCTGTCTTTTTCTGGTCCTCATCCAAAACACCACGCCTCGTTTCTCCGACAGAGAGAAGTTTTTTTAATTGTACCATCTTCTACCTATGGCAGGCTAGATTAAAACAGATCTGCTTCAAGTCAAGGAACAGCCCCAACCTGAACAAATGACCATCTAGTCTCTCAACTTCATCCGCCGGAGGAGAACAGCGAGGACAGGCCACACCCACAATAAAATGCTGTAGACCAGAATACCAAACTTCACACCACGGAATAAATCAGGTGACACCAAACCATACTACTTTTATACAAGGGAATGTAACCCACTAGAACTCGTGGACATATAGCTACACAACATTCAATGACTTTAAGCTTTAAACATTTTAATTGGGTCCCCGGTTAACGGGACAGAATAGTGCGTGGACTTGGGGGGGGGGAATCTTTTGTACATTTTGTAACACTGTTATATTAAATGTGAGCCCAGAGGTTGGCATGTATCTGTGGCTGATTACCATTCAGGCATGTCAATTTCTTTCTTGTTTTCAGTAGAAGGGTTACCTTAGCGCTAGTAATTCTATCATTCATCATGCAATTTCACAGGTTTAATTTAGTTTTCAATTAATGCATTAATTTCATATATTTATATTCAGTTTGGGTCATACAATGGATAGGAGTCTCTTTTGGTAGTTTCAATCGGGTCCCCAGTTTAATCCTGTATAGGCGGATTTTCATGCAGACTTGAACATGCTCCTGGGACAGGTTTAGTTATGCACGATCGCGCCTAGGAACATGTCGGCCTTTTGGCCAAATTAATTTTAAAAGGTTATAAGGCATTATGACACATTACTGTTTTTAATATTTAACAAAATTAATCATGTTTAAATTCTTTTTAATTGATTATGATCACTTGTGTGTTTACTGAATTCTAATTATATTTACTCCAAGTCTAAGTGCTCAATGTGGGAGCACTTTATAATAGTATCAGGCATTATGCCAACTCCTGAATTTTAGTATGCCCTGGGGGCACTGGTGTTACACACATATATCTTGAGTTATTAGGTATTAAGACCTTGCAATAGGTGTTGCGTGCAATGATATTTATGAATTGTAAATTATGTACCTCATGGGGTGAAAGAGGTGCGGCAAGATTTTAATGATGGAAGTTGTAATTGTCCTGTGATGTGGAACATGTGTATGTGTTGTATATTGTAGACATATTTCCTTATATGTCCATTATATGTATTGTATATTCATGTGTATTTTTGGGGGTTAGGTATAGGGCTAAGTGGGGAAAAGTAACCCCGATTGGAAATGAACATTGTATATTCATTTAATTTAAATTTTATATTTAAATTTTTAAAGCAGAAACATTTTTTAAGGGGAATGAAGAATATAAATTTTATATTTATTAATTTTTCAAGTAAAATTTTTGCAAGCAAAATATTTTAAAGGAGACTATAATGATTTTGTTGGGTTAAAGAGATTTAAAGTTTGTTTATAATAAAAAAAAAGTTTATCGGTTGTTAATTTTGTGAGTTTTAATTGCAAGTCCCGTCTCACTGGATCCAGCGCATTTTTGGCTTCTCTAGGCTTTGGCCTAGTTTTAATTATCATGTGGCCACTCTTTAGAAAAAAAAAAAAAACTTTTTTTTTAATGAGTCAATAAAAAACTTAAAGGGGGGTTACATTTGGTAGCAGAGCGTGGTTAAGGTTAGAGTCAACCCTTGAGTCCTTTGGGTGTGACGGGGCTTGCAAACTCAGGAAGCATTTTGGGGTTCGAATCGAACTTGGAATAATCTCTAGAAGTCCCTATATCTATAAGTACCGATGTCTTGTTAGGTTTAAGCTTTTGTTTATTATAGGTGTGTATCATTGCCCGCCTGTTGGTATTGTTGAACTGGAGGTCGCCACACGGTGTGAAATTTTAGGGGGGAAATTCCTTGGAAACTCGAATTATCGCAGATCTGGGCCTAGGTGGAGATATGGTTCGCGTATTACCTTGCCAATAATAGGGAAGGCGTTTTATTTATGCGGTATGGCCCGATCGGCAGTCGGTCCCCTCCGAGATACGGGAGCCGAAGTTATTGCACATTATGAGAATTTGTTGTTGTTTGTTGATCATTGTAGGGTCGGGGCCATGCCGCATCCCGGGTTGATTCCCCTGGTGTTTTGTTGGGTTAAAGAGATTTAAAGTTTGTTTATAATAAAAAAAAAATTTATTGGTTGTTAATTTTGTGAGTTTTAATTGCATGTCCCGTCTCACTGGATCCAGCGCATTTTTGGCTTCTCTAGGCTTTGGCCTAGTTTTAATTATCTTGTGGCCCCTCTTTAGAAAAAAAAAAAAATTCAAAAACCCATTTTTTTTTATGAGTCAATACAAAACTTAAAGAGGGGTTACAACAGGGCTGTTTGAAATTAATGTAAAATGTTTACAAGATAGAAATCTTGGTAGTCAGTTTGAATGTTTTGATTTGAAGGCTATAGGAAATGCTCGATGAATTTTATTAAGATGAATTTAAATTGTTGTGATAGTGTAATTAAAGTAACTCACAATGCTTTGAAAGATGATGGAATTAAATTAATTCGAGATGGGTTAATTAATTTTAAAGATGGAAACTTTGGGGTAATAAATTTGAGAAATTTATTGTGATTGGAATTGTATAATATATGTTAAAGATATTACAATCAAAGTAATTACAGTGTTGTGTGCATACATAGGAGGTTGTGTAAGCAATGTTTACAGTTTTGAATGAGTTGATAACAATAACAATAGGTCATTTTGAGGAAATACTTGACATTACTGAGATTTTATAATGCAATTAAAGTAATTTAAATTGTTGCAAACTATGTAATTAAATTAATTTAAGGTAGTTAATTTAAATTATTTGAAAAAAGGGAATTAAATCAATTTGTGATGATTTGATTAATTTGTAAGGAAAGTAAAAGTTGAATTTTGTATAATGAATTTAAATTTTTTGGTTGATTCGAATTGAATAATCAATGGTAGATGATTAAAATGTTGAACGGAAATGCTGAGATGATATAACTGGGAGATTTAAATTGAGAATTGAAATTGAAAATTGTGTAATGTTAGTAGATTTTCTTCAAACTCAGAGATGAGAGTTTGTTAGAGGTGTATTGTTAGATATTAACCTGAGGTTAGTAATGTATTTTGAGTCCAAGTTTTTTGTGAAATATGAAAGTTTATTTGCTTAGGATGTAACTATGTATAGTTGTGTAACATAAAGTGTATTAAAAAATAGAACCAGTACTTTGTTAACGATAAACCAGTACGACTAAGAGGAAACAAGTCAGTCAAGGATATGGTATAGTGCAACGCCATTTATTGATATTTTGATTGAATGTTTCAGAGTCGGGTGATGCTGTGGTGACGTGCCTGTCTGACTTTATGGTGTTGGGATCTCGACAAGAGAAGTCCAGTAACGTCATGCAGGTGGAGCCACAGTTGCCGGACTAGGGGGGTAAGTAACCCTTGACTATAATGAGGATGTAAGGGGGGTCGTGGTGCCATATCCTTGCTGATCCTCTTAAGTTTAGGCAATGAGAGTTTTTATGCTTCGGCATAAAACCACTCATTGGGTGGTATTGTAACAGGACAGATTAGGGGGATAAATAATTTTAATAAATGTTAACTCAACTAATGGGAAATTCCATACCAAGTGGTCCAGAAAAAAAATAATTGGTTGCTTGACCATCTCAGAAAAAATTTATATTTGGTAGGTGGATTCCCTGTTTTGGGGGCTCAAAAATATTTTTTCAAATTTTTACTGTTTACCATTTGGAAATGGTGGCCATATTTGTTTTAGGCCGCACACTATTTTTCGCGTTTGCAGGCATCTACGATTTCTTAAATTATACAGCAATGGGTTGCCCTAGCCCTTTCAAATAAACTGCATTGAGTTCAGTACACTCTGGCCTACAAAATAAAACCATAATTACCTAGCTAGATGTATTTCTTAATATATTTTTTACAGCTCAAAATTATTGGTCGCAAATTGGCAAAATTCAATTTTTGAAGGGTAATTTTTCAAAGAAGGAATAATTTCTCAGCCTTAATCTTTTTTGTGCTGTTACACTACACAGTATAGGTACTTTTTATAAAGTATTAATGGTGAGAAGCTTAGCCTTAAAAAAATATGCCCTTTTAAAAAACCAATTTTTGATTTTTTTTCAAAGTTTCACCTGCAATATCTTTGTTGGGGGACCAGTTAAAAATCTGAACATTGCACAAATAAAAGGTCTTTATGATATCAAACTTCAGTATAAATTTCAACTTTGAGATTCAACTGGAAGTTGGTAAAAAAATTTTTAATTTGAGCCAAAAATACGTTATTTTCACATCCGCAATATGTGGGCTAATAACAGTAGGTATAGTAATTTTATGATTAAAGCATATCCAATCAAAGATAACTAATTATAATAACATAGGATTTTAAATAAAATGCAGGTTATATTGTTCTAATATTGTATAATGTTACATATAAAAGGCATAATGAAATTCAAAATTTTATAAAGCTACAAAATCAACTAGAAGTAAAATGTTTTTGATTGTCCCATTGAGCTTTGAAGGAATTTATCACGTAATTTAAAATCAATCAACTGACAACAAACAATGCCTTCTCACCTTCAATTAGTTTTTACTTAATTGTTCATTCATCTTTTGTGAAATTTCTTCGCATAGTTTGGACGTTAGATTAAAAGTTCTCCCAGTTACAGTGGTAAATTCCAGGAGTCAGCTTCTTCAGTATATTTTTAATTGGCATCCAAACTTGGTCTTTTTCATTTTTTTTGAATGAGGTCCTTGGTCCTGGTGGGTGATAAAATGTAACATGCACATCTTGGTTTTGATTATTATTATTATCTACTGCCGCAATCCACCATTGTCCATCGTAAATACAAGCCACTACATCTTTATTTTGAAGTGTTAATGGTACAAATTTTCCAGTTGTATAAAGTTCACTATCAGGTGATGTTGATGTGAACTTACATTTAAGCAAATTGTCTGACTGCGGTATAAAACAATGGAAAGATCGAATGCCTTTAATCTTCTTACAATTGTTGAATCTTTGTTCCAAGACATTGGCGTGAAGTTGTTGTATTTCCTGTTTTTACAAAAACATAGGTAATTCCTGTAAGATGTTCTTTACAGAATTTGAACATTTCCTGAGGTGTCAAGATCTGGTTTTCATACGTCCGCTGCAGACTAGCTTTTGTGACGGCTCGCTTTGTAGTACCTCCGATGCCATCGCACGCATTCTTCCCATGACATGATGCGAAAAAATGCTACTCTACACCAAGTCCAAAATCTTTGTGAAAGCACATGTTGATAAAATTCTTTTTGTTTTTGTATTGGCTTGCAGCCCCATCAGAGAAGTAGATCAATTTCTTCATGGATGGGTGGTGCTCTTTTATGTAGTTTATTAGTTGTTGTTGAAACGCATGCACTGTTGTAGTATTGTGTTCAAGATGGTCACTTATAACACAAAAACTATGACTCTTAAATTCATCTTGATCCTTATAATATAATGCAAATGGATGAACCGTAGCCTGTTTGTTTACCCAGTGGTGTCCCTGTACTTCATCTTGAACAACGAAGGAGTAATTCTCTGAAAAGTCAGCGAGAACTATGCATTCATTAACTGCTAAGATTTGCTTTTTGTCTTTCATAAACTTCCCTTGAGATTTCAAAATAAAATGATGCATTTTCAGATTTTAAAGTTTGGCAATTAGCATTTCAATAAACTCTTCTCATGGTTTTATGATTGTCACCATTTCAGTTCTGTCTTGGATCACCCATTGTTTGTATTCTATATTGTCTGGCATTGAGTCGTCTTCTTCAGATTCTTCAAACATGTCAAGTAAAGCCTGCTTGCATGGACAAACTTCACATTTTCCCATCATACAATTGTAACTGTAAGTTTTGCATACCAGAACATCCAAAAGGTCTTTCTTTGTAATCAACCTTAAGATTGGCCCCAGCTATCATCAATTTTACGTTCTGGTGATACAAACAAACGCATACATTATGGGTGCCAGATGCTCCTGCAATAATACACCATTTTGGTCTCAACTAGCAGAATTTCGACCTTCCGATTTTAATGCCAGGATTTTCGTTTTTGAATTCAGTAAATAGTTCATTTAAATTACACAGTATTAACCTTTTTTGTCTTTGAACCTTAGTACCATTTTCTTTCATTGAAATACAATCTTTTTTGCCAGGCATCAAACGGCGATTATTGTCGTCTTCATAAAAACTTTTAACTTTTTTGATTGTGTTTTCATCTATCAAATTTTATGCGTTCTTGTTTTGTAATTCAGGTAAAATACCCTGTACTTTGACTAAGTGCCTTGTTAATTGGACGTAGTTATAGAATTGGGAACCAACCACCATTTTTCAGATTTCTGGTTCTCTATTGCAAACTGTGACTGAATATGTGTAGTTTGTCATGCAAAATAGAACCAACTCCATTCCATAACGTGCTGCTCTCTAGAGAGGTCTGAACCAACTACCAGTAGCTGTATCCATGTGGCAGTGATTTGCAATGTGGAACCAAATCCATGTAATAATTTCACATGTTTTGCTTGTTTAAGTATTGGAGTTCAAACATAATTGGTTATTAAGAGGAGTGTATTTTTATTGTATGTTATTGTTTACTGTTGTCATAGAGATGTTATCCAGAGGAAAGTACTTGGTGTCTTTGTGTTCGGCAGAAAATACTGAAAGCAGTCATTTTGAGGTTAGTATGGCCATGTTGTATCTTAAACATATAATGGTTATTAGCAGCTGTATTATATAACATTTTAAGTAATAATATTTACCACTAAGTTATCTTAAAAACTGTAAATAAATAATTACAAGTCACTTAATGTTTTAATATGTAGGCCTACGTCATTATAAGTTTTTGTTTTTTTTTCAGTTGATGACTAATATGACATTACCATGCAGTTCTGAGCCAGGCTGTGAAGATGAAACTGTACATACAAATTCAAATATTTTTAATACAGCCACATCAAATGACGTGAGTAATATGTTTGTTAAATCTTTATCTCATTCGTATGTAATATTATTAATATTTTGACTTCAAATGATGAATAATGAAACTAAAAATGTGGTTTATATCCTTATGAAATTTGTGCAATTTAATTTTAGATGCCTGTATCCGAGGACGGGAATTCAGCTTCAGTTACAATAATTCCTAATTCCAAGAATGGTGACATAAACGAGTTAGGCCTGTCTCAGTGTGACAAAGATGCTCTTTCAGATATTGAACACAGTACAGACAATGATAGTGAAAATAGTGATCTTAATGACCATGGAAAGAAAGGGAGACCCAAAAAAGGGAGGAAGAGGAAGTTCAGAGGGTTATCAAGACAAGAAAGAAAAAAGAGAAGAAATTCCAACAAGAGCTATATTAATGTGTAGAAGCAAGCTGTAGAACCAAAGATGTTCCGAGATTATATATGTAACTGCAGAAAAAAATGCAATGAGAAAATAAGCATTGAGCAGAGAAAAGACTGTTTTAATAAATTTTGGAACACCGGTGATTATAACATCCAAACATCATTGTTATGCAATATGGTTCAACAACGTGAAGTCAGCCGCCACAGAGGTAATGACAATAGTAAGCGGAGTTACAGCAGAGTATACATAGTCAATAAAACTGAAGTTTGTAGGGACTTTTTCTGTCAAACATTACGAATTTCAACGAAAGAGTGA
Organism: Magicicada septendecula; assembly: GCA_034769895.1. Taxonomy (NCBI): domain Eukaryota; kingdom Metazoa; phylum Arthropoda; class Insecta; order Hemiptera; family Cicadidae; genus Magicicada; species Magicicada septendecula. Next base: position 186,315 of record JAWRYS010001744.1, read on the forward strand.
ATACTACATTGGAGAAGCACCGTTCAGGACTATCATTTTTAGACCAAAGGAAAAATAATGGTGGGCACAACAAAATAACAGACCGGCAGACTCAGGATGTAATGGAACATATAGGAAAGTTCCCAAAGTATGTAAGTCACTACAATAGGAACAATACAAATTCAAAATACCTTCCGCCAGACTTAACTGTGAGTAAGATGTATGACTTGTATAAAAAAGAATATGATAACATTGTTTCTTTCTCCAAATACAAAGATATTTTTCTCAGAAATTTCAATCTCAGAAGGAAAAGAATAAAGAAAGACACTTGCAATGTTTGTGACAAACTTAATGCAGAAATCCAGCCCACAAATAATAAAGTTGGTAGAGAGCAGCTCAAAGCGGATCATAGGATACATGTAGATAAAACAGAGGAAGCACAAGAGTTACTGAAACAGGATATGATAACATCAACAATAGATGAAGAAATGGAAACCATCACATTTGACTTGGAAAAAACTTTACCCTTACCCCGAATTCCAACTAATATATTTTTTTATAAACGGCAACTCTGGCTGTATAACTGCGGAATCCACACAGGAAAAAATAACGAACCTCATTGTTATGTGTGGATTGAAGGAGTTGCTGGTCGTGGAGCTCAAGAGGTAGGATCTTGTCTGAGGAGACATATTCTTAGCAATGTTAGTGAACAAGTTAAATCACTAATTTTGTGGTCTGATTCTTGTGGGGGGCAGAACAGAAACATAAAAATGATTTTGATGTTGAAGACTGCTCTACAGGAACATGCCACCCTTAGAATGATTACCCTAAAATTTCTTATTCCCGGTCATTCATTCTTACCGAATGACAGCGACTTTGGTGATATAGAAAGTGCACTAAAAATGCAACAAAGGCTGTATACACGAGAATATTACATCAGTGTCATGCAACAAGCCAGAAAAAACATCCGTTTCAAATCCATAGGATGGCAAAGGAAAACGTTTGGAGTACTTCACCGTTAGAAAAAACCATAGTCAACAAAAAGCATGACATACACAACAACAAAGTTAATTGGCTGGAACTTCGTCAAATAAGAATAACCAAGGAGAAACCTTATTCAATATTCATGAACAAGGACTTCGATGAGAATTTCGTTGAAGTAAATATTCAGAGACGTACTGCAGGCCGCCCAAAGTCTTCCCCAGACCTAGCAGCATTCTACTACCTTTATGGCCAAATGGTAAACCAGTATCACTGCCAAACTTGCAGGACATAAAATCGATAATGCATCTCATTCCAGGGGATGCCAGACAGTTTTATGAAAACCTAACTTCAGACCCTGACATTGTGGATGATGTTGATGGCATTGATGGTACACTTGGTTTCACTTTGGAGTAGTTTTCAAGCATGTCAGCGTGTAAAAGAATTATATGGGCATAACGTATTTATATAATTAATAATAGTAATAATAATGTTTACTTAAGTACTGAAGTATCTACTTTCATAAAATTGTATGAAAACAATAAAATAGTAGTGAATCTGGTATAATGTTTCAAATATTTTTGTATTTACTTTCTCATTTTACAAGTCTTACATTTGACATTGTCAATAAAAAATTGTTCAAACATGAATTCTGAAGTGTAGTTATTTAAATTAGATAAGTGTTGCCTCATTTTCCTTCTTTCCAACTAGAAAGAACAAGAACCAATTCCCAGTGTTAAATTTTAAGATAAGCAATAAGGAACCAACTCCAACTCCAACTACGCTGGGTGGGTCAATAAATGTTGAGACCTATATTATTAATCTGATAGAGCATTAAAAATTGTTTATAATGCAACAATTACTTTTGGGATAATGTAAAATTAGAATTTTATTTGTAATGTTTTGCTAAAACAGCTCTGGCTCAAAATGTAGTTTTTGGAGTTGGTTCCATATTGCATAACTACGTCCAATTTAACTAAACATTCTGACAATTGAAGTTCATCGCTAATTTTTGCTCGGATCCAAGAGTTTGGTAGTAAACTGATAATCTTTATCTTATCCTCTTTGTATGAAATGGAACATTTAGTTTGTAGCTTTTTTATCAAATCATCATATTCAGTTATTAAATTTTCAGGATTTTCAACTGGTTCATTAGAAGGAATTTGCTTTTGAAAAGAAATTTCCAAATTCTTTCTAACTGTACTAGAAACTCTCAATTTTTGCTTTTAAGGCTACAGATCTTTTTTTTTCGCTTAGTTTTCTAATTTTACAAGCAGGCGTTAAACCTAGGATTTCACAAGCTGAATCTACTTTTTTTAAAGTTTCTGATAAGAGACTAAATTCTTTATCTGAACTATCACTATCCTTCTCTTTGTTAATTACAAATATTTTGGAATAACATGTTGGGCACAATGATTTTCCTGGTACAAGCCTAACAAAAGGGCTTTGATTCTTTGAATAATGATCAAAAGTTATTTCTCGTAGACCTTTTATTATAGGCTTTTTATGTTTCTTGAAAGGGTCTGAGCAAGACTTGCCAAAAAGATGATGAAATTTTTTCAAGTATTTTATTTATGGTACTTACAAGTTGATTTAACCTCTGAGTCAATTCTCAAAGAAAACAACACTTTTTCTTCTTCACTATAACCTTCAATTAATTTAATGTCTTTAGAAAATACTCCATACACACTTTTATGACAAGCTTCATTAATAAGAACACCTATAGAACACTGAGACTCCATTTTAATAGGTCATACAACTGTACACTTTAGAGTTGTGTCACTCATAGAAGATGCACCTCAAATGTACCATACAAATCAACAGAATGTCCCAACACCTCAAAAATAAATTTTGTACCACTACACTACCGTGTGACAAATATACGAACGAATGAAGTATGAACCGAGATGTGACGTGACTAGCAACTTGAAGTGAGAAATGTTTGTTTCACTCACAAATTGTACAAGCTACTGCGATGCGTGACAAGTGGGAATGAATAGGACACATTACGAAGTTCGTGACATTGTCATGATTATTCGGTAACTTTCGGTTGTTTGTTTTGCACTGCTCAACTCAATGTATTTCATTGTATTAAACATCTCAGAAACACGACATTGTTCCACCTCATTTGAAGTGGGACAATGTCCCACCTCACCATGCAGAATGAGTTACTCATACAAACTCATCGCATTTACATGTCATGCACAACTCTAGTACCCTTGAAGAGCTCATAGTAAATTAAGTGAACAGGAAACCCGAAGCACTGTAAATACCAGTTGGCCTCTCGCTAGACAGGGACAGATAATGGTAGAGAGGGGAGACAATACACAGACTTACAGAATTCAGAATCCTATGTTATTATAATTAGTTATCTTTGATTGGATATGCTTTAATCATAAAATTACTATACCTACTGTTATTAGCCCACATATCGCAGATGTGAAAATAATGTATTTTTGGCTCAAATTGAAAATTTATTTTACTAACTTCCAGTTGAATCTCAAAGTTGAAATTTATACTGAAGTTTGATATCATAAAGACCTTTTATGTGTGCAATTTTCAGATTTTTAACTTGTCCCCCAACAAAGATATTGCAGGTGAAACTTTGAAAAAAATCAAAAATTGGTTTTTTAAAAGGGCATATTTTTTTAAGGCTAAACTTCTCACCATTAATACTTTATAAAAAGTAACTATACTGTGTAGTGTAACAGCACAAAAAAGATTAAGGCTGAGAAATTATTCCTTCTTTGAAAAATTACCCTTCAAAAATTGAATTTTGCCAATTTGCGACCAATAATTTTGAGCTGCAAAAAATATATTAAGAAATACATCTAGCTAGGTAATTATGGTTTTATTTTGTAGGCCAGAGTGTACTGAACTCAATGCAGTTTATTTGAAAGGGCTAGGGCAACCCATTGCTGTATAATTTAAGAAACTGTAGATGCCTGCAAACACGAAAAATAACGTGCGGCCTACAACAAATATGGCCACCATTTCCAAATGGTAAACAGTAAAAATTTGAAAAAAATATTTTTGAGCCCCCAAAACAGGGAATCCGCCTACCAAATATAATTTTTTTCTGAGATGGTCAAGCAACCAGTGCTGGACCACTTGATATGGATTGACCCTAATGTACAACCTTTGGGGAACCTCTTTTGCAACCCACATGCTTGCAATTATTATGAAACATCAGTCTGTGTTTGCATCTGGCGTCAGTTAGTCTAGACGAGTTATCAATCACTTGCAATTCAGGGTGTCCATAAATTATCGACAATGCGAGTGTGAAACCCCAATTCCACCAGGTGAGCAGTTCGCAGACTTTGTTGGCCAAGCATCTGGAAACTTCAATGGAACCAACCAGAGTTCGAATTTGTGGTCATGTGACCAGTCACCCACAACGTAGTGCGTGCCCTAACGCCAGTTTAGTGGGGCAGTGGGCCTTCTACTCCAGACCCGCGCGGGTCAGTCAAATAGGGCGCAGTTCCATAAATCATTGCTCGCGAGCAAAAAGTCAGTTTGGCTGAAAAAAATATGAAGTCAATAGTGCAGTATAATCAAATATAATGAACTACCAACAATAATGGTGGGAAATTAACAGTGACTGTGAAACTTTGGAGTGTGAATAACACGTGGTGGTGCAACTCACCGAGGCGCAGACGAAATGGACGAGTACCTAATATAACAAATTGAATAAACTTTTAAAACTTTGCTACAAATTTTAAAATCATAAAACCAAGAAATAGAGAGCTCTATAAATAGGGGTTATGTATGAAAATGTAAAAGAATGAGAGAGAGGGTGTGACAAAAAAGAAAAGTACTGGGTCATTAACTGTATTACCTATTCTTTTGTAGTTTTGTAAGAATTGTTCATTTATAATTGTAATTGTAATTCATAAATTTGGGTCCGACAGATGTAATAGCTTGTAACAAGAAATGATCAGAACGTGAGGAGTTGTGAGAGAGGTTGAGAAAAAGTGATTTTGTTTAATAAAAGAAAAATAGTTTGTTAAAATCAGAAAACTGTTAGCAAAATTATTTTGTCATTGAAACCTAAATAATCATTTCTGCAACAGTTTCATCTATAGAACCCTGGAGGTGAACCTTAAGGTAAGAAAAGTCGTAAATTTTATAAACTTGTGAAAAAATTTATTTGATCAGAAAAATCGAAGAGTTACAAGATTCAGATCTGAAATTAAATTACCATAATATTTTATCTTCAGTCAAGAAGTTATCAGTCACTTTGTAATATAAATTTACAAAACAAAAAAAATCACTCAAAAATTCAAACACTCCACATGCCAACACTATACCAAGTGTGTAGTTCACAACAAGGAACCGTTACAAACATTGACATGTAAAGCATCGGAAATTAGCAGTTTTGATATACAATGCCATCTGTCAGTAAAGCACTGAACTAATGTTGAATTGTAAAGAAACAGTATGCATGCAGCAAACAAAAATATGCTAGATGAAATAACCTATGAGCTTTAAATACAACTTCCAAGTTGTGAAATGCCAAGCTACATTAACTTAGGGGACACACCCACGCAAATCTTTGCCAAGCACTAACGCAGATGTGTTAAGACCCCAGGACTCTGTCATCGTGAAGGTTGTAGCAGCCAGACAAAAATCTTGTGTGAGAAGTATAATCTATGTATGGCAAGATACAAAGACTTTCAAATTATTTCAACTAATCATACATATATCAGTGTAACTCATGCAGTGATAAATTTAATTAGAGGATAAATGTGTATCAATAATGTCACACATTACAATGTATAATTTCATGATTTTAATTTGTAAGGTAAAATTTTGTTTACAAATTTCACTACTGTTTTGTAGTGCCAAATATTATAATATTATAGACATATTACATATTTCCAGTGGCAATATTACAGCATATATTAATTTATTTTATAATTATTCTTGTTTAAAGGGTTTCTGTTTAAAAACATTATATTAATGTTTTATTACATTGCTAAAAATTTTTGGGCAATAGAAACTATTCTTACATACCACACAATAATGGTTCATAATAGTATAATGGAATAATTTACACTCAAAATGTACAAACAGAAAATTTTGTTACAAACACCACTGTTATTATTTTATGCCAGAATGTTATTTAACACAACAGGCTATGCCAAATTAAATATTTTTGTAGAAACAACTCACTGGGGCTTCTTAATGCCAGACTGTATTAACTTGTGTGTTGACAAACTGCCTGACTGAGTAAATGATTTTGAACAAACATCACATTGGCACTTCTTATTGCCAGAATGTGTATGTAACTTGTGTAGTGACAAATAGTTTGCTGTAGTAAATGATTTTGAACAAACATCGCACTGATACCTAATGCCAGAATGTATTAACTTGTGTAGTGACAAATAGTATGACGTAGTAAATGATTTTGAACAAACGTCACACTGGTGATAAATGGAATGTATTAACTTGTGTTTTGACAAAGTGCTTGGATCAGTAAATGATTTTGAACAAACATCGCACTGGTAGTTCTTAATGCAAGTATGTATTAACTTGTGTTGTGACAAACTGCGTGACAGAGTAAATGATTTTGAACAAACTTCGCACTGGTATTTCTTAATGCCAGAATGTATTATCTTGTGTGTTGACAAACTGCCTGACTGAGTAAATGATTTTGAACAAACATCACACTGGCACTTCTTATTGCCAGAATGTGTATGTAACTTGTGTAGTGACAAATAGTTTGCTGTAGCAAATGATCTTGAACAAACATTGCACTGATACCTAATGCCAGAATGTATTAACTTGTGTTGTGACAAATTGCCTGAGTTAGTAAATGATTTTGAACAAACTTCGCACTGGTATTTCTTAATGCCAGAATGTATTAACTTGTGTTGTGACAAACTGCTTGACCGAGTAAATGATTCTGAACAAACTTCGCACTGGAATTTTTTAATGCCAGAATGTATTAACTTGTGTTTTGTCAAATAGTTTGACGTAATAAATGATTTTGAACAAACTTCGCACTGGTATTTCTTAATGCCAGAATGTATTAACTTGTGATGTGACAAATAGTATGACGTAGTAAATGATTTTGAACAAACTTCGCACTGGTATTTCTTAATGCCAGAATGTATTAACTTGTGTTGTGACAAACTGCTTGACACAGTAAATGATTTTGAACAAACATCACACTCGTACTTCTTAATGCCAGAATGTATTAACTTGTGAATTTTCAAATTGCTTAAATGAGTAAATGATTTTGAACAAACATCGCACTGGTAGTTCTTAATGCCAGTATGTATTAACTTGTGTTGTGACAAACTGCCTGACTGAGTAAATGATTTTGAACAAACATTGCACTGGTACTTCTTAATGCCAGAATGTATTAACTTGTGTTCTGACAAATGGCTTGACTGAGTAAATGATTTTGAACAAACATTGCACTTGTATTTCTTAGTGCCAGAATGTATTAACTTGTGTGTTGACAAATTGCATGACTGAGTAAATGATTTTGAACAAACATTGCACTTGTATTTCTTAATGCCAGAATGTATTAACTTGTGTTGTGACAAACTGCCTGACTGAGTAAATGATTTTGAACAAACATCGCACTGGTATTTCTTAATGCCAGAATGTATTAACTTGTGCGGTGACAGATGGTCTCCCAGAGTATTCTGAATTGACTTTCCCCTATATAGTTCACAATCCAGAGTAGAATCCTCTTCTTCACAGATATTATTCATGGGTGTAAATAAGTAACACTGGAACAAATGAATATACAACTGTAATAATTCATAATTGGAACATTGAAGCAGTAGAAAATAGTGTTAAAAATCATGTTCTATCTGTGAGGTAGCTTTCGGCTTACAAAAATTAACCTTACACAATGTCTGATTACAGTATTGCATTACTCTTCATTGGAAGAATAGATTTTTATAAGAAAATGTGTATATAATTGAATGGTGAATGGCACACACACTCACACACATTTGCATATTTAACCACACTAGAATTTTTGTAAATAATTAATATAGAGTACTTGTTAAAAATAGTTTAAGTAGTGCTATGTATATGTGCAGGGAAAGCTTACAAGCTGTAGCTTGTCAAAGTGAGCACATGTTGATTTTAAGCTGTGTGTGTGTGATTTTAAGTCAGTAAAAGGGCATTTGAAAACATAAGGAAGACACAAGTGTTCGAAGTCTAAACTACTCATTGGAAACTGCCATCGTCTACCAAAACAACAAAGGACTATCCAAGTCAAATAAATATGTTCTACAATGATTTACACGTTGAAGTAGAAAATCTTAGAATGTGAATAAAGAGAAGACTGGTTCAGATGATTGTATATCTTACATGTACAGAAGAGAGAACTAATTTAATATTCAAGGACTGAAAGAACAATCAAACTGTATTCCATCTGAATAATGAACGAGAAATGGAACGATAGGTAAGAATATAATTGACAGAGAAGCTTGCTTAGTAAATAAACATTTTCAACATTCTGCTGCCACATGATTGTTTGAGCAAGTAAACTATTTGAAGTAGCGGCTCGTACAGGGAGGGCAAAAGGGCGCAGCCCTCCCACTAAATTTGCAAATTAAACTTGTCAATAATATAACTATAATGTGATAATGTGTAGTATCCTTATTGAAGGATATTTTTGGGGTGACTAATAGCGATCACCCAATGTTTTCGGCATGGCCCCGCAACCGGGACGGTTTCGCTGTCGTCCTCCCTGCATAGGCCGGTCTTTCGGAGAACGGGGCAAGAGACGTGTACACATGTCTATGCATTTAAATGAGCATCCGCCATTAAAGGTGGGACTGTGACCGCTTTCTGATTTCGCGGCTAAATTTATAGAGAACGGAGCGTTTTCAAAACTTCTCTGTTGCTGTTTAAAGTGCATATATTTTCTCGTGTTTTATATAGTTTTGTGTTCTTATTGTACTTTTTGTGTAAACGTAATGTTCTAATAATTTATTCTTTATTAGGCAGTGTATTCTGTGTACGATAGTGTTTTTGTCGAACCTTGCGTAGGCCTACATAAACGTGTAACTTATTCTGTGTACGCTTGAGCCTGTGTGTTCTGTGCGTATTTGTTAGAAACAATTAAAATGGCTATGAATTCGGTGATGGTATGAATTAAACGATTATTTCAAATTCACTTACTTACGAAAAGAAAATAGAACTAAAAAAATTAGGGCCACCAAAACCGAATTTAGATATTACACAACAAAATTATAAAACGGGGTTATAAATAATTTTAGTTTCAAACACTGTTTAAATATTGCTAGTTTGCAAGGTAGGTTTTTGATATTAACAATAATTTTAGTAGTGAAGCAAAAGATTCAATTTTACAATTATTTGATGATAATAGCAATAATTTAGTTTCTACTGGGGTTTTTTTTACATAATATATGGGTACAACTAAATTTTGCCCCCCCCCCAGTCAAAAACATTACCAGCCACCACTGACTATTTGTGAACAACATAAGACTTGTTTGAATACTGCTGCTATTGGAATATTGATACACAAAGACAGGTAAGATACCAATTGTGGTAGATACTAAACACATGGAAAACTTACCTTGAAGAGAACATCACTCAGCCAGTTGAAAGGAGTAAACAAATCAAAATTCACTGAACACAAAATTAGTGTTAAAATTAGCATACCACTTGAACTGAAATATAATATTAGGAATATATATGTAAATATACATACAAGGAATTAAAACCATTGAAGAATTACTACATTTTCTCACACAGATTACAAAAATAAAAGCAATTCTCTAGAGGTGATATGTGATGGCAACCAAAAGGAACTGCAAGAAAGAAGAGAGGACAGTGTAAGACAAAACTTTAAGCAGAAAGAGAAGGAATCGCTATGAAGAGAGAAATGCAAGCAATGTTGGAGAAGAGCAAAACGATATGAACAACGAAGTAAGAGAAGACAAAAAGAAATTATTTCCCATGAGAGAGAGAGAGAGAGAGAGAGAGAGAGAGAGAGAGAGAGAGAGAGAGAGAGAGAGAGAGAGACCAAGGGTGAACACAGTATGAGACTCAGAATAAACAGCACATTATTAGAGAAACAGGTAGAAATAGCACAACGAAAAGAAATGTATAAAAATCATTGTTATTGTGCCGGGGTTTGAATTTTCCCGGCCCGCTTTGAATGTGATCAGTGCCGCCAACGCGCTTGGCAGCTGTGCTCACCACAGCTAACTTGATCATTAACATGTGATTGCCAAGGCCGTGTCTGCGCTTCGGTGACGCAATCTAGCAGGCCTAGTCAAACGTATCAGCTGCTCGCTGTACACTGTAGTAAGCAGGTTACCGAAGCTTATGATCGGCAAATCAGAACAAGTCGCTTTTATGCCGGATAGTGGCACCGACTAATTCAGGTCTCATTCTCATTCCTTGCCAACCTTCAGGGAGAGTGTTTCAACGGTCTGATGGCTCAGGGTTAAGTAAATCTTTCCACATGAGTTTGTAATCCAGTAAAAGGCTTTCAGGTTAGACTCAATTATATTTTCTGTTATTTAATGATGGATTATGTGTTATGTTTGTGTGTGTGTGTGTCTGTGTGTGGCCTCGACATCTGTAAAGTCTATTTCATTGTAAAACCTTTGTATTGCAAAATTGACTTACACGTTACTTCCGGTCTGGAAACACGTGGTGGCATTGTATTTTGATAAAGTTAAAAGTAAAAGATTAAAAGTAATGACTATAACTGGATAAAATAAGCAAAGAAAATGTTGATAAAAATTGTGACAGTGAGTGTGGTGTCTGTATTCCGAGGCGAGAGAGTGTACGGGTGGGTGTATTGACTGACGGCTAATCTCCAAATAAAAATGTTATAGGGTCCCCGCACCAGCCGGGAGAAAGCGGAAGCAGAGGTAGTAACATCAACACCTGTCACTATCCGCAGAGCAGTGCACCAGGATGCTCCCTAAAGCCGTCAGGGCCAGGAATACTCATCCAGCAGAACACCGAAGGACCCACATCTGCCCAGGATGACTCGCTGCAGATTCAACACACTCTAAGGACAGTCTGCAGTACTCATGGCACATTGGTCAGCATGGTACCGGTTGAGTTCTTCAACAAAAGTACAGGTGGGAGCGTTCTAATTATTACCCTTCAGTCAACTGGAGTCTATTGAGTCTATTACTCAATAGACTGGCCCCCTGGTGTTCACGTTATACATCTTGTTCAGAACTCATAATAACTTAGATCCAGAACTCCAGGTGTTTAAAAAACTTGTAACTGAATATTTTGTAATAACTTAATGTTCTTAAAGAAAATGATACGAGAATCCAGCTGTTTGAAAAACTTGTAACTGAATATTTTGTAATAACTCAAATTAATGTTCTTAACGAAAATGGTTCATGATCATAACAATGTGTCACATGTTAGCACTAATAAAAATTGTTACTGGTTACAAGATTGTCGATTGCAAATCCTGTCACTCTGTTTGGGCTCCAGCACACTTTTCGCTTCCTCTAGATTAAGTAGCCTAGTTTTTAAATTTTGTTTTTAAATTTGGTCTAAGTGGCCATTACATTATATAGCCTCTTCCTACAAAACACAAATGTAACACAGGCTATCGTCAATGGAGAACAATACGAGCAAAGAAAGGTGGGAGAATTTTGTATCCCTCCATGGCAGTGTTTACTATGTTCGATTAAATCTTTTTTTATAAGAAGCCGTTTTAAAACGTATTGTTATGTGAATAATTACGTATGTGAAGATGTAAATAAAATACGAATACCATTCAAATCCAATAACACCTGGAGAATATATGCAACAACACATATATTTGCATATTTAACAATGGCAGTATTGTTGTAAATAATTCATAGAGAAAAGTTGTTAGAAATAATTTTAAGTAGTGTATGTGCAGGCAAAGATTACAGGCTCTAGCCTGTCAAACGTGATCACTTGTCGATTTTATGCTGTGTGTGTGTGTGTGTGGTCTACCAGCAGAAACAGGTATTGTGCTGCAAATGGGGACGATCTCTGTGTACATTTTGCTTGGTTAGAGAACTCCTGTCCAGACGTGACAATAATGACAATGACAATTAATGACAATAATTAAACATGGTTATTTAATCAAATTTGAAGTCTACAAAACACATTTTGCAATTCAGACAATGCCATAAGAAGAAATGTACTTTCTTTCCACTGCCACCGGAAGACGCAAATGACTTACTCATGGGGCCACTCTTGGGGGTTTATTAGCGACAGAAAATCGGCATCGACAACACCATCATCTTTGTCATTGTCTCATATCCAGAAGCTGCACACACACACACACACACACACACATACACACACACACACACACACACACACACACACACAGTAGAAAATAAAAAATTATTTTGTTCAAAACCAAGAAACAACTCGCAAAGAACTGAAGTATGAGTTAGTGAAATAAAATCAATAAGAAAATGTAAATAGTTGAAGTAAAATAAGTAATATGGAATTTTAAGTTTGATTAAAAATAATTTTTCCAATCAATTTAGAATGGCTGCTGTCTTGTAAACAATCATTATGTTTACTTATATTGAATATTTTATTAAAATATTAATAAACTTACAACTTGATTTAACAAAAAGTATAATACTATTTTTGCACATTATTTGCTAAGATTTAAAATTTTAATAATAATTCAAAGTTTATATTCCTGGCAGACACCCGAGAAATTTACAAGAATTTTACAATTGTTTTTTAATGTCTTTTGTTTTGATGCTATAGATTATTATTGTTGTGTGTTATATATAAGAGGCATAATAGTATGTCAGTGTATCTCCTTAAAACAAAATAATCATGTTTTGGTGGGGAGGCAATATATAATGCGACCTAATGAGCATAACCCAATAAGTGTATAAACCCCCATCTAATATGACATACACTAAACAATATACCTGTGCCGGGTTTTTTGAGAGCCCGGCGTTTCTATAAAGGAGAATTTAATTAATACAATTAACTGCCGAATTAATTAATTATGGTAATTAAGCGTCGCGTACTGTATTACCATTTCGTTGTTTCACTGAAGGCCAACGCGCTCTGTTGACGGAGCCAAGTGATTATGTTTTTCGACGCGAAGTTTTTGTGCGTGTTGGTTCAGTCTGATCTGAGCAGCAGCTGGCGTCGGCAGCCGTCTTCCTTTTGGCAGAGCTAAGTTTTCTTAATTGTTGTAATTCTATTCTTCATGCCTGAGTAGACGCTAAGCGATCTCCGGTAAGTGGGTTAAATGTATATATTGTTCATATTATGGTAAAGGATTTAAATTTAAGTTATAATTAACTTGGATGCGAATTGATAAAATTTTAAAGCTTACCTCGTGGCGTATTGACCGAAAGTGTATTCATTGTCTAGTATTTGATTTATTTTAAACACTAATACAGCCTAATATCTTGTATTTTATAAATACCAATTGCACATGTGAAAAGGGGCGTAAAAGAAAAATTATTATGTAATTTTGTGGAACTTACTGAATTGTCTGAGTAAGCTCGTGGTGTTATATGCGTTAATGCCTGTTTGAGTATGTTAACTTTTCATACATTCATCATGTTATGAATTATAATATAATACATTCATATTTCGTTATGAATTTATATCCAATTATGAAGCATTGAGGCTTTGTGTGTGGTCTAGGAATTTAAAAACCAAAAGTGAGAATGTTACACATGTTATGATGAACATGGTGAGATTGGTATGCTGTGGCATATGTGTGTTATGGTTTATGGGTCAGTGAAGTAATTATTATGAATGTCCAGGGTTCCCGATCCAGTCGGAAATGTGACCCCTCCGCATGTGGTAATTACATCTTCCACAATGACTTAAAAACACTTAGTCTCTCGGATCTTGGCTGCCAGAGGTGGAACGACTGCATATCATGCCACAGTACCAACGGGGAACAATCTGGACCAAAATGAGGTGACATTTAAGCTTTTTAAACTACACTAGGCCGCTACAGCAAACACCATGTGTTGTGAATTTAACCATAAAAAAAAACTTAAGTTATACTTCATTGTGCTCACGTCCAGCTGGACAGAATTTTGGCTGCAAACTTTCACTAAAATAGTACTCATCATGTAATTACGCTCCAGATTAATTGTAGCCTTGGTCGCAGGCATGTGTCCGGCGGTCATTAATTTTATACTTTATTTCTTTACGGTGATTTTGAATGGGGGTTGTAAAAGTTTGTGGGATTCTGTATTTTGGTGAAGTAGGTGGGTGCGGTTTGTAAATGCTGGGAGCCAGACCGGCAGGTCAGGTCCCTATTACAATCTTGGTTATTTTTGCTGGTTAATCATTATATATATATATATATTTTTTTTTCAACAATGGGTTACAAGTTTTTTAATTGGTTTTAGGCCGGTTCTCACTCTTTAACCTGAGGCAGTCACCTGGTAAAGTTAATTACACATAGGAACCGGACATGTTATCTTATGTTAGATCAGGCACTGGGACATGTCTGCGGCCGGGTCAATTCAGATTTTCTGTAAATTTGTAATTTCTATAAAGTTTAAAAATTTTACAATTTTATAAAATTATACAGGCTGTACTGATACTTAAATTTATTATGGTCTTTCTTGCTGTTATAGTCAGTTCAGAATCTCTTTAAAATTTTATATATATTTAAAATATTAAAAACTTACAATTTTTATAAAACCATACAGGCTGTGATGACACGTTAACTTGTAATTGTATTTTGCTAGCATGGGTCAAACCAGATTTTTCTAAAATTATAAATTGTAATTAGACGAATTATACAGGCTGCATTGACAGCCAAGTTTGCCATTGGACTTTATTGTTAATATGGTCAAGCCAGATTGTTTTAAATCTCTGAATGTATCTTATAAAACTATACAGGCTGCACTGACAATTTAAATTGTAATTTCTCGTTCTTATGATTAATTCAGTTTTCTTTAAAATTCTTTTACATTTTTATGGAGTTGAGGATTTTGCAATATTTTATAAAAAATTATACTGGCTGTGCTGGCAACTTAAATTTCTAATTGTAGGTTCTGGTTATTATGACAAGTCCAGATTTCCTCCTTATTATGTATGTATTTGATAAGAATATACACGCTGTCTGCCAGACTTAACATGTTGTACTTTGTCTGTGATCCATATGTATATATGTATGTATGTTCTATTATGTGTTGTTTAATTAGGTGTCAAAATACTGAATAATATATATATATATATATATATATATATATATTATAACGATTCATATTAGCGTCCTAACTTAGCGTTATATGAAAGTGCCTGACGGAGGGAGTAGTGCAGCGTAAGCAAGAGAGAGAGCGTACAATCGCAGCCATCTCCCTCTAACCTTGTCATAGTGACATCTGATACTGGTACAAACATGAAATTTTACTCAATACAAATTATCAGTTCAACCTGTGATAACTTAAAAACTAATAAATATACGGCAATTCTGAAAACAGCAATGTATTCAGCAAGTGAAGCTTTATAAGTAGCCACAATCTCAGTTAATATAATTAACAATTGACGAAGTTATACGGAAGACGTACGCAAAAAGGAATAACGAGAGAATTATGCTACGCAGGAATTAGGTGTTTTCACACACACACACACACACACACACACACACACACACACACACACACACACACACACACACACACACACACAAAGACCTAAGCAACAAGATTCTGTGGTCAGATCTTGGAAAACACGTTTGCAAATACCTGTAATCAATCGATTTGCAAACACAGGAAGTACGATTTTAACTAGAAATTCTCTGCAGTTTGAAACCTGTCAAGGGGTGTTTTGTCGACCTGTTCGAGATTGTCGAAACTGGAAAAATGCATGATTTATTTGAACAACCAATCAGCACCAGTATTTAAAACTGATGCCAACTCAAAGCGAGGGGTAGCATCACTCTTCGTTCGGATCTTCAATGCGCTAGACGTGTATAAGTAACGTACAGAAATTTTTTCAATCACGCAAAAGCGTAATTAAGATCAAATCCATTACGATGGAAGTTAATACAAATAAAATTAATGTAAGTATTAAAGAATATAAGCATTGGAAGTCGGTAAGTGTAATAAAGAACTGCAAGCAGCTAAAGTCATTTCTAGGTTTAGCTAACTACTATCAGAAGTTTACAAGTAAATACGCAGAAAGTACTGTTCCATTGTTAAAGTTGTTAAACAAAGGGATTAAACAGAAGTGGACAAAGGACCACGATGAAGCACTGCAACAAGTGAAAAGTCTTTTTATAAATACTGTTGTATTAAATCATCCAAGGATAGGAGAAAGATTTTACTTGCAAACAGATGCCAGCAATATTGCTATTGGAGCACACTTGTATCAGATTGATGAGAAGGTCCAAAAAGCGGTATTAGGATTTGTAAGTCGCACACTTAAAGGGGCAGAATTAACCTATTTTACGACAGAAAAAGAGCTATTAGCGATAGTGCATAGCCTGTCAAAGTTTAGAAGTTATATTCTGGGTGCTAAACTTACTATAATCACCGACAATAAGGCGTTAGTATTTTTATTAAAGTGTAAATTGCTAGGTGCTCGTCTGACTTGTTGGATCTTGGCTATACAAGAGTATCAATTTGAAATACAATATTGTAAAGCGAAAGACAACTTGGTAGCAGATGTACTCAGTAGAAATCCACCATCAGAAAACAACATGGAAACAGATAACATTAAATGTAGTAGCAATGATATTGGTATTTACGCGGTAAAGCAAATAACAAAACCTGAAGTAGTTAGACGACTTAAGGAAATAGGGACTCATCAACAAGACCCTAGGATTAGTGTAGCTTGGAGGAGTGCAGTTACCAACTCCAAACCAGGATTTTCTATATATGGAGGTAAGCTATATAAGCTATGTTCCCATAAGTGGAAGTTACTATTACCTAGCTGTATGATAGATGAACTTATTTGGGAATGCCACTTGTCATTGGGCCACGCTGGATTTAAAAAATGCTATCTAGCCTTAACAGAAAGTTTCATTGGAAAGGGGTTAGCAAAACGCATGAAAAGATTATTGTCTACTTGTGACCTGTGCCAGAAATGTAAACACCCGAACTTAGCTACAAGGGTAGAAATGCAAACAATCCAAGCAAAAGTGAAAGGAGAGTTACTAGCTGTGGATTATTACGGGCCTCTACCAAAAGCAAAAGGAGGGGTAAAGCACATTCTAGTGACGGTAGATTTCTTTTCTAAGTTTGTAAAATTATACCCAGTCCAAAGAGCCATGACAAAAGCGACCCTTAGAGCATTAACGAAGTTCTACATCCCACAGTATGGTAAACCAAGGAAAATATTGTCCGACCAAGGAAAACAGTTCACCCATAACCTATGGAGAGACACCTTGGAAGAACTAAATATAAAACCTATTCTAACATCCATACGTCACCCTCAAGCCAATTTAGCTGAGAGAATAAATAGAGAATTAGGGAGGTATTTTAGAATATTGTGTAATCAGAACCATTCTGCATGGGTAGACTACTTGAGTTTTATTTCAGATTGTATTAATAATACATGCAATGAAACAACAGGGTACGCATCTTCTGAATTATTTATTAATAAAGAACCTGTACATGTATGGACCAAAACCATAAAAAGTCCACCCAACTACAATCTACCTATTCCATATGAGGTAAAAACCAGGATAGCAGAAGAAAGAATACAGAGAGAAGGCCAAAAAAGGGTAGAACGATATAATCGAACTCACAAGTTGGTAAGGTTTGTGGAAGGAGAGGAAGTGCTAGTGAAAGCAAATCCTGTATCCTCTGCCATAGATAATACCACGGCCAAGTTCTTTCCGATATTCATGGTACCTTATAGAATAGAAAAACAGATTGCAAGGTACACATATATGTTAAAAGATGTGGAGAAAAATAAAATTATAGGAAAGTACCATGGGGATAGTTTAAGAAAATAGAAACAAAATATTGACCCATAAAGAAATAATAGTTTGAGCAAATAAGGTATATAAGTCAAACATGGTCAAATAAAATAAATACATAATTGTTTTGAATCAAGGTCTATGATAATAATAAATTTTATTTAAATAAATGTTAGTATTGTTACTTAAAATTTTGACATTAATTAAGCCAAAATGATGATTAAAATATTAATGGTCATATAAATTTCCAATATACCATGTTAGGTTAAGTAACATTGTAATCTTTAGTTATAAGATAGATGTAAGGAAATTTGACTTAGTGCAAGTTTTGTACGAGAAAAAGTGCGAAAGAATATGTGCAAATTTTTCATCAGTGTAAAACTGTAAATTAGAAAAAAATTTTAATGCTTTATAAAATAATCAAAATTTTTTATACCGAGTGGGGGTATATATAACGATTCATATTAGCATCCTAACTGAGCGTTATATGAAAGTGCCTGACGGAGGGAGTAGTGCAGCGTAAGCAAGAGAGAGAGCGTACAATCGCAGCCATCTCACTCTAACCTTGTCATAGTGACATCTGATACTGGTACAAACATGAAATTTTACTCAATACAAATTATCAGTTCAACCTGTGATAACTTAAAAACTAATAAATATACGGCAATTCTGAAAACAGCAATGTATTCAGCAAGTGAAGCTTTATAAGTAGCCGCAATCTCAGTTAATATAATTAACAATTGACGAAGTTATACGGAAGACGTACGTAAAAAGGAATGAGAGAATTATGCTATGCAGGAATTAGGTGTTTTCACACACACACACACACACACACACACACACACACACACACACACACACACACACACACACACACACACACACACACACACACACACACACACACACACAGATAAAGACCTAAGCAACAAGATTCTGTGGTCAGATCTTGGAAAACACGTTTGCAAATACCTGTAATCAATCAATTTGCAAACACAGGAAGTACGATTTTAACTAGAATTTCTCTGCAGTTTGAAACCTGTCAAGGGGTGTTTTGTCGACCTGTTCGAGAGTGTCGAAACTGGAAAAATGCATGATTTATTTGAACAACCAATCAGCATCCAGTATTTAAAACTGACGCCAACTCAAAGCGAGGGGTAGCATCACTCTTCGTTTGGATCTTCAATGCGCTAGACGTGTATAAATAGCATACAGAAATTTTTTCAATCACGCAAAAGCATAATTAAGATCAAATTCGAGAAGTAGTCCGCAGTGTAGATGAATTAATACCGTTCAATAACACTCGCTGCGTAAAACAACAGTTAATTAATTAAATAATTAATTAATTAAGCAACAGCCATGAAGGACCTGTGCGACAGAAGGCTACAGCATCTGTAATTGCCAGGGCATCTTCTTCAGCATTGATCAACATCAATTCTTCTGTGCAAAACCATCAAAGCAGGACCTCTACGGATTCCTATCTTCGGTCAACGCATCAAACAGTCAGAAATAGATTCATTGATCAATGAAATAAGCACTAAATAAATAATAAAAGCAATAAACAATTTTTAAAAGACACTAAGCATTTCACACTTTGTAATTTTAATTTTAAGATTAGCTCTAACATAGTATAGGAGTGTTGAATGGAAAGTGGGGTGTAGTATTGGACATGCAAATTATTGCAGACCTGTTCTTTAGCACTGGTTTGGGAGATAGCAATCTCTTAATTAAACCAGATAAGAGCCATAGGTCGTTTGAACGTCTTAATCGTTACTTTTCACACTCACTCAGAAATTATAAGTGTTAGGGTAGAATTAAGTCCTACCATTAGCATTTTCAAGCTTAAAAATAATTGATTAAAAGGTTAATTAAAATAATCAAGCAAATATTAAAGTGTTATTTGTAACGATTCCCCTTGAAAACCACAATCACTGAACGAATCCTGAGAAAGAGTGTCTCCATGCGCTGAGCTAAGCTGAAACCGTGTCATTTGTATCTGGGATTTGTTCTGGCGCCCAGGTAAAGTAATATCACGGGTAAGTAACTTTTTATCTAACATCACAAATATTAGATAATTGTGTTAGATGAAATAAGGCGTCGTAATATATATATATATATATATGATGATATGTTAAATTATGTGTTGAAACAATGAATAATGTTGGTATATATGCATATTGTAACGTGTCGTTTCACCAAACATAAAACTAATAACAGTATTAACTAAAATATAATTTACTGACTGTAACAAACTATGGCTGACAATGACCAAAATACCAAGAAGTTAAAGATCCCAGGACAAAAGATGTAAATAAATAATTAATTAATAGCACTGTTGAGTACATTTACATATGTTTTTATTTGTGTTAAACTAATTCATTCTAATAAGACAATTTATATTATTATTAAAAACTTCATTACTAGTAAAAATGTAAATGTATCTAATTTAACTATGGGGAGGTCTGCGCACCTCAGACCGTGATTTTATTTATCAAGAAAAAAAAAACAAAGTGAATTATTTAAGTTTTACAAATATAATAAGATCAAACTATAATTATAAAAGAGGTATGGTATGACAGTGCTAGAAAGTGAGAATAACAGTGAAATACGGTAAAAAGGAAAAATTGTGTATAATGAAAGTGATTGAACATAATTATAATGAGCATTGAAGAAATATATATTCTATATGAAACAGGTATATAACACATATAGTGAAACAAAACAAATTAACTATTTGAAAAGCATAAAATTTTACATTAAAAACTTATAATAAAATAGTGTAAGGAAGAAAAGATAAAGTTCAGCTGAATATTATTAATTAGAAATGGTACACCGAAACTGTGAGCTATAAAATAGAGCCAAGGCCTTTAACTAAATAAATTAATGTTTTGAGTGGAAGAAAATTGATTGTTGAAAATTATGAATTGCAAGCCAGAACGTTTAAAAAAATTACTGCTGAGTTTGATGGAAATTGAAGATCAATAAAAGCTGAGATGACCAGGAAAACCAACCCAAGACCTAGAGGAATGATGTTTTGACAGAGAGAGACCAAAAAAACCAGGAGCAGAATCAACCAATAAATCCGTTGGGAAAACTGCAAGATTGGTAAGATCACTCCAAAACAATAACTGAAATATTCGAGCTAACATTGTGACAGTAAAAATATGAATTACCAGAAAAACAATAACTGAAAACACAAAAAAAAATAATAATAATTGTGAATTATTTTAGTACACTATTATAAAATAGTCGAGAATCATAAGAGTTTTTTGTTATAGTATCTAGTTGTTTAAAAAAACCCACAAACATTCAACAGACATTTACAACACCATATTATCAAGTCTCATGTATTAATTATATTGTCTGTTCTATGTACCAGACTTTAATGATACTTGTATGTTAACCCTGAGATTCATGAGATTCAGATAAATAATCATCTAATTAAAAATAAAACACAGGTTTTTTTATTTAGTTACAAATCAACGTCAGAGATACTAATTATTCTAATATTACATACTGGTGATCCCAAAACAGGGCTGAACAAAATAAAAGTATCAACGACGAAAAGGAAGATATTTACTGAATATTACAAATTGACGCTCAAACAGGGGGGGCCTTCCACATTCGCAGAATAGATTTGGTAAGTTATTAACTGAATATTACATATTGACGCTCAAACGTGGGGCCTTCCACATTCGCAGAATAGATTTGGTACTATATTTACTGAATATTACATATTCGCGCCCAACCGGTAGGGCTGAAATTAGGCAAAACCAACTAACCGAAACAAAATTAGTGAAATAACGATTGACCTAATTTTAGCTGGCAACTGCTAGAAGACTAAAAAATGCGATGACGAGAAACTTCTCAGAAGAGAGGACAAAAGCCAGAGACAGAAGAAGATAAGCGGGAACAAGAAGAAGAAACAGTCAAAGACAGCGAAATGGAAGAACAGGCGGGTGACAATGAGGAAGCCAGAGGAGGCCTGGATTTACAAAAATTATGGGAATTAATTAAAGAAGATTCCCAGAAACAGAAGGAAGAATTAAAGAAACAAATGAAGGAGGATATTGAAAAAATAGATAAAAATAATGAAAGGAATATCGAAACACTTAACAAGAAAATGGATAGTAACCAAGAAGTATTTAAACAAATGAGAGAGCAAATGGACAGCAATAATGAAACACTTAAATTACAGTTGGAAGAGTATCGTGAAGAAATAAAGCAGAGAATAACGGATACCAATGAAGAAAGAATAAAGACCAATGAAACATTGATACAAGTCCATGAGGAAATATTAAATAAAGTAAACAATGTCGAAGAGGAAAGTAAAAATAGAATTGAGGGAATCCAACAGGAAACAGTGGAAAAGTTGGAACAAATGCAAGGAAAAATAGATGAACAATACAATGAGGTAGGGAACAATTTAGGACGAGTACAACGCCAAGTCATGGAAAATAAAGAAAAGATTGAGGAAATACAGCGAAAAGAAATAACAAAAATTAAAGAAGATATAGAAATACTTAATAGTAGACCGATGAATTACACACACATACCAGTAGGAGAAAACCAAGAGGATATTAAGCACCCGGAAAAGAAGACGAAGAAAATATGGAAAAAGGAACTAATAAAAACACGGGAAGAATTGGAGATGATGAAGAATGGACTGGTTAATGTACTTAATCTCCCAATGACTGACCATAGGGAAATAGGTAATGATAAAAATTATAGTAGGAGCTTAACAGAAATTTTAGAAATAATTCACAATAAAATGGTGTGTAACAAATTAAAAAGGTCTATAGGTAAATTGAATACACCAGAAATAAAAATGCATAATAAAATGTCATGGATAGAATCAATGATTGATATACAATTGACATATTTGTTTAGTAAACTAGATGACAGAGTGATAGAAATAAGATTTAATACAAGTGAAAATTTTGTATTAGAAACATTGCCATATAAGGTAATAGAGGTATTGAACTAGGACTGAAATAGTTCTGAAAACAATAGCAGTCCGAACAATAAGGGCAACTGAGATTGACCACGGATAAACTAAGTAAGATAGTGCCATCGAAAGAAGGGACTGATTTTCTGGGTACCGATCAAGCGAACCATTTGAAAAAGGAAACAAAGAAATAATATTGATTAAGACAAAGACAATATAAATGAAGATTTAAAGAAAACATAACCAAAACCGAAAAAAGATAATAATGAACAAAAGGGGAATATAAACGGAAAAATACGAAGAAAAAAGTATTAAACTATCAATTAATTAAGACAAAATATTATTTAGAAAAATATATCAAGGATTCATTAGAAAGAAAACAGGGTAAAGCGAAAACAAACAGACATAGAGTACATCAAAGTAAACACTACACGGGGTGCTGACAACGGTCTTGATCAAAACGGGAGCGAACACTTCCTTAACAAACATACCAGAATAAAACGGAGAGAATACGTACGCTGTCCATAAACCAGATACAATTATAGGAGCCACAAGTAAATAATATAAAACCATAAAGCAGCAAATAAACCTGAATGTTACGAGAGAAGGAATAGGAATTCCTATGGTGTTATTAGTAACCCAAGGGTTACTTTTTAAGGTATAAACAGAGTGTTGTATGCTACGGCGCCACTCTGCAATTATGAATGATCCGCTGAGAATAGGAAGCACAAGTGCCCCTCAGGACAGGAATTCATACTAAGTTAGGGAAAATGTTAAAGTACCCATAGGAAACAAATAAACCATAACAGAACCAGAATTATGGCAGGAAAGACTGCAGGAAATCAGGGCATTCCAAGGAAAAGGATATACAGAGATCATGAGTGTGGCACAAAAGAAGAGGTTAGTGAACAATTACAATAACTACTGCATCGTATTCTCCAACTCACCGAATAAAGCGAAGAATTTAAGTAATATCTGGTTAAACAGTTGTTAAAGAAAGCTGTAAGAAAGTAAATCCAGCGCATGATAAAGGAAGAAATAATAGGAAAAAGTAGTTTGTTAAATACCAGCCCCATTGTAGCAATACCCCAAGGAATATATAACAAAACCGAGATAAAGAGGTTTTATGAAAAGTGAAGACAGTTTTTGTAGATTTTTGCCATTTATTTCAGTAACTCCTAAAACTACCATTTACTGAAACAACTTGTCTTAAACGGGGGGCTTTATGTAACGTGTCATTTCACCAAACATAAAACTAATAACAGTACTAACTAAAAGATAATTTACTGACTGTAACAAACTATGGCTGACAATGACCAAAATACCAAAAGTTAAAGATCCCAGGACAAAAGATGTAAATAAATAATTAATTAATAGCACTGTTGAGTACATTTACATATGTTTTTATTTGTGTTAAACTAATTCATTCTAATAAGACAATTTATATTATTATTAAAAACTTCATTACTAGTTAAAATGTAAATGTATCTAATTTAACTATGGGGAGGTCTGCGCACCTCAGACTGTTATTTTATTTATCAAGAAAAAAATACATAAAGTGAATTATTTAAGTTTTACAAATATAATAAGATCAAACTATAATTATAAAAGTGGTATGGTATGACAGTGCTAGAAAGTGAGAATAACAGTGAAATACGGTAAAAAGGAAAAATTGTGTATAATGAAAGTGATTGCACATAATTATAATGAGCATTGAAGAAATATATATTCTATATGAAACAGGTATACAACACATATAGTGAAACAAAACAAATTAACTATTTGAAAAGGATAAAATTTTATATTAAAAACTTATAATAAAATAGTGTAAGGAAGAAAAGATAAAGTTCAGCTGAATATTATTAATTAGAAATGGTACACCGAACCTGTGACCTATAAAATAGAGTCAAGGCCTTTAACTAAATAAATTAATCAGAATGATCACTGTTGCACACCACTATATAAAATTATCCCGATTAGCGCTTTCAAGCTTCACAGCTCGTCAGATCGGAATTAAACCAAAAACCTGAAAAAACCCTTCACTCACATCTCACCCCACCCTACTCACACACAACAAGCTATAATTGAATGTCCCTTCCCCACCCTCAGCCCTGTCACACCATCTGGACAGTTCCATATTTTTCTAGCAAATTCCTTGTGTTTCAGTGTTGTGTGTGTGTGTGTGTGTGTGTGTGTGCATTCCTTTTAAACCTAGTCTTTCTCATCCACACGTGTGTGCCAGTCACACACCCTTATTTTAAAAACACCTAATTAGTCCTAAGCAATTTAAATATTAATCTTATCTATCTGTCCTCTATCATTTACTTCTTAATTATGTTATAAAATATTTCTTCATTATCAAATTTAATTTTAGTATTAATTAAACTGTCTAACCCTTTTTCTCATTCTTTCAATATTTCTAACTCCTCCCTAAGCTTCCTTTCAACTGTGTTATTTACTATTTTTACAATTTCGTAGTCTTCCAAAGGATAAAAAAACTTATGGTTGTCTTCTATGAAATGTCTTGCATATAACGAATTGGTTGTTCTATTACCTTCTCCACGTTTGTGGTCAGACGACCTGCATACGAATTTTCGTCCTGTCTCACCTAGGTACACTTTGTTGCAGTCTCTATATTTTAATTTATAAATTCCGCTTTTCTGTAATACTGGGATTTTTTCTATATTTTTATTCCTTATCTTATCAAATACCGTTTCACATTTTTTAATAGCTATGTCTACTCCGTATTTATTAAAACATTTTATAATTTTTCTAGTATGTGAACCTATGTATGTCAATGACCCTGCATAATTCTTTTGTTCTGGTTCTGTGACCCCTCTTTCCTTTTTATGCTGTATATAAAAAAAAAATTTTTTTTGTATTTTTTTTTTTGAAAGAGAAACCACAAGTTATTTAAAACTAGGCCGGAGCCTAGAGAAGCCAAAAATGCGCTGGGTCCAGTATGACGGGACTTGCAATGAAACTCGGCTGTAATTTAACAATAACAATTTTTATTTTGCCCCCATAATTCGTTACATATAATATCCTGCAAATCACATAATTATCACATGGCAAGGGCAATAACCCACAAAATACATAATAAATAATAATTCACATATCCTTAATCGTGTCAAAGACAATATCTACCTATCCCTATATACATATATATATATCAGGCAACATTCCGTAATTATATAATTCCCCCCCTTTTGTTACTAACACTTAACATTGACAACACGTACGGAAACATAAAGACACATACACTCATAATTATATACACATATTATAGACACCTAGTACCCTTAGAATACCCATGCTCGACCTGCCCGACAGGCAGTGTTTCTGCAAAGCCCCAAGACCGGCAATCATAAATGTTCAACTTCCAGGCACCATGATTCATTAATACCCATTAATTTAAATAATTAAGAAAAACCCCCAAAAGGATGATAATCACTCACAAAGCATAAAGAGAGACCGGACTGCTCATATGCATCTGATAATTGGCCCATTATGAGCATATGAAAATCTTCAAGTTTCTTAGACAGCATATAAATGGGAAAAACCCTCATCACCTGATTTTAAGCAATTGGTATGAGGTTCTAAAATGTTAATTTAGTTTTACAAATCCAGGTGGACACATGTATCAGTAATTGCTCCTTAATGAAAATGAATTAATTCAACTGACAAGAATTAGTGGCATCAATATGCTTTTACAAGGTCAAAAATTAATCAGTATATGCTTTTACAAGGTCAAAAAATTAATCAGTATATGCCCACAAAATATAAAATTTTCTTTCTGTTAAAGCCCGATGGCTGTGTATAATTGATTTTATAATAATAAACTGTTGTATCCTAGCAGATGTGGGAGCGCGCCAGCCTGTACCCGACCATATGTAACAGGAATCAAACCTGGCTTAAACTGAATGAACATGTGCCTGACAAAAAAAAAACTATGTCCCCTTTTACCCCCAGAAAACAGCCTGAAAAGAACCCCCCCCCAGCCCTTACATGTTAAACCAAAATGAAAATAAAATATAAACCCGTTCTGAACCAGCCAGAACAGAACCCCTAACATGTGATTTAAATTTTATAGTGAATAGTGTAATGACTCTTGTCTATATCTCAAAATATTTAAGAGTTAAAAAAAAACTCTGGCACGCTCCCCCAGTGCAACACACAATTACAAACATAGTACTTAAATTTTATGGAGTTGAATTATAAAAGTCACATGATGTTCATAATGAGTGTTCAGCTGACACACCCCAGAGCAGACTGTCTAGCCGCGTGGGCACATGGTTTCAAAAGAAAATTTGTAAATCAGGTGAACGGCAGGCCCGGCCAACGAAAATAAAAAGAGTTCATATCACCTTAGTCATGAGCATGTGATGCATCTTCTGGTTGTTCAACAGACTCCCTCTTCCAAACAGGTGTGTGTGTGTGTGTGTGATGGCTCATGGCTGATGAAGGTGTAGTTACATCAGCTTAGACCAGAATCTCCGACTAAGACGAGAACCCGGGAGTCTCGTAAATTTAGCTTGCCATTAGTGCAGAAGAAACAACTACGCAATACTGTCTGTTCGGTGCTGAGAGTCTGTTGCTTCGATGCGTGCCGGAAAGGAACTGCCTTGAGCAGCTACGATGCAACAAACAGCAAAACTCGCCCACAGATGGCGCGCGCCGTTTCAACAGTGCCGTCCAAATATCGTTGCCCCTACCGACACTGATACTCGCATTTATTCTAAAATTAATTTTATAAAACCTTCGACTGCCGGGTTAGGCAAACACCGGCACACCCCCACCCCGAAAGGGCAACCCGGTTGCCCCACACTTAAACTCGGGAGAGTACCCTGCAGTGTACCCCCTTCCCAAAACAAGCTAGTGGTCTTCGTGATTATGGCGGCGCAGCAGCACTTGCTCTCAGGAGAACAGAGGCTCCTCACAACCGCGTCCATTCCCCATGCGACCCTCTCCGCCATGCCAACCCCACGGGACAGCCCCAACACGTCACCCTCTCCGGTGACCATCACCTACTTCCACCGGTCCCACTCACATACCCGTCCTAAGACCGAACAAGGTATCTCCCACCTTGGTATGTGAGTGACCGCACTACTTCTCGTCCATCTCTTGGACCGACCAGCCACATGCACCCACAAGGCATCTCCATCCTTGCCATATGGCTGGCCCACATCCCTACACAAGGGCGGACGGCCCCGCTTAGCCAGACAGAGAGGACCGCACTAAGGGCATGCGAACACTAATCTCAACTCTTACTCAACAAAAACACCATGACTAGCAAGGGGGGTTTACTTCACCACAGCACCAGCGATACACCATATATATATATATATATATATATATATATATATATATATATACACCACCTAGTTTTAACTCAAAATAAACACCATGGTAAACAACCAGGGAATGCGGCATGGCTCGGACCCTACAATGAACACATCAACATCAACAACTATTAACAACCAACAACAGCACACCATCACTCCATCTAACCTCTCCCGACAGGGGAAACTTTCGATCTCAAAGACCACAATCCAATCACTTCAAGTCTCTGTAACTTCTTATTGGTAGGTTTTTTTTTTTTTTTTAAGGGGAGGGGTAGGAAAATATGGAAGATGAAACGGGGCATGAATCATTAAAGGTTCAATAGCTAGGAGTAAGGGTAAGGACCTGGTTCCCTCCGAAAAGGAGACTGACTGGAGAAAACCAAGGCTCGCGTGGGCAGGGGCACAACCCTGAAGTAGACGAACACCACTGGGACTGTGGGGAACATCTACCCGCTACCCGTTATCCTCTTCTTCTTACCTTTCTGTGACGGACTTTGGGTACTCGTTCCTTTCGGACTCCACTCTCTGCGAAACTATTTCGTGTTGAGCTGTACTGGCTGGTTTCTTCGGAATCAGAATCAAGGCAACTTGCTTCACTACTTTCACCTCGATTTGGATTATCCTCATCATCTAACTTCTCTGCTTCTCTTTCTTCCAATCTTTCCTTCTCTTCCTCCTCTTCTACAATTTCCCCTTTTTCATCCCCATAATCCAAATCACCATCACGACACTGCACATCCTCAGCATCTTCCAGTTGCTCCTCTGATCCATCTTCAACCACATGTTCCCTCAGCTCCTCATCCAATTTCTTCATCACACTCGTCACCAGCCGCTTCACAAACTTCTTCACCAACTTCTTCTCCAATCTCATTAACATCCTCCTTTTCATCAACACGTTCCTCATCAACATCATCACCATCACGTACACTACCACCATCAGAACACTGCACATCTTCATCCTCTAGTTGCTCACCTGGTCTGCCTGAAACTTCTTCCCGTTCCTCGGAATCCTCAATACTACTTACAGAAGGCGTCTGCACATCTTCACACACTACATCATTCTCACTCGCACACTCCACAACGCTGCCACCAAACTTCTCCTCAACTTCTACCTCATCTACTTCCACGACACTTGCGGCAAGGACATCCCCTTGTCCATCCACAACCTCAGAAACACTTGCAGCCCGGACATCCCTGTGTCCATCTGCAACTTCAGACTGTACAGTCTCCCTAACACCTACAACTATACCTTCCTGTGCAGCATCCGCAGACCGCTATTCTGCCTCTTCTGTCGATTCCACTCCTTGACCACCTTCAGCAACTACAACGTCCTCAACTTTTTCCACCCTGGAATCCAGCTGTCCAGGTTCATGTGCAATGACTAAATTAATCTCTACTGGCGATGGTGAAGCTACACCATCAAGTGACTTCTCATATCCCGGTGTAGATGATGATGATGTCACAGGATCTGGATCCCTCACGAACAATACCGGAACAAATTCTGCGGCCTCTGGATTCAACCATGACGTTCTCTTTGAGTCCGGTAATTCAGTATCAACAGACGTTTTCTTGTCGTCTTGTATTGATCCCACGAAGTAATTCCGCTCTTCTACTTCTGCTTCACCTTCTTCATTCACTACTCTATTAGGCACTGGTAATTCCTCTGGAACCTTTACAGTGTCCTTTTTCTCCAAATAGGAATAACGCCTTGGTACAGGCTCCCTACTTGCCAATGTTTGTTCCCTAACATAATTTCTTCTTCCCCTGTTAATTTTGTATTTCTTTGTTTTCCGTGCTGTAGCTGTTGTTACCGTCTTCTCACTTGCCACCCCCTTGTAGCCTCCGTTACTTTCGGAATATTCAGGCTTTCTAAGCGTCTCTTGTGTTCTCCTCCAACCACCATGTTTGTCCTTTTTAGATCTTCCTAACAAACCACTGGAGTATTGGACATCTGCGGCATCTCTTCCCCGGGACTCGTCAACCTCCTGGACCATTCTTGAAACCACACACAGCCATTCAAGGTCCGCAAAACAACGTGGACGGTCCACGAATACCAAACGAGATTTCTCTTGGGGATTCAGTCCTTCCAGAATCGCTTGTAGAACTTCTGTCTCGGGCAACCCCAACCTTAACACCCGGGCAGCTTTCCGTATATCGTGCACGAAGTCCCCTAACACCTCTCCGTTGGCCTGGAAGCGATAGAATTTTTCAAACTTAAGCTGGGCACGTCGTCAAATGGGTAGGAAGAAATTCAACACCTCCCCATGGAAAGCATCAACACTGTCACCCCGACGCATAGTGTTGGTGACCAGCTCAGCCAACGTACCCCGGCAATACGGGTATATAAGAGACAAGACCTCCCCATCGGACACCCCCGGGAAATCTGCCACCTGCAGGACCAGGTCCAAGAAAACCAGCAGCTGGTCCTCATCAAATCCATTCACCACCGGAAATTTCTGGAGAACGCCTGAAAGAGGGTGGGGCAATTTCTGGTAACATACCGCCGCCAGAATTGCACAATTCAAAACAAACAATAATAACACAAATCCCCACTAAACACCTATCACAAACATGACCTACAAAACATATTCACAAGAATCAGAAAAAACCCAAGTACTGTCCTTCCTTTGAGCGACCCCCGGGTTCTCTAGTGCTGCGGAGACCTGGCCTACTTCCGAACCACCTACTAACACCACAGAAGGAGACAAGCAACAACCAACAATACTGAACATACATAACATCAAACATCAATCCGACACACACGTCTCACCAACACATAACTAACAGAAACAAACTAGTAGTCAGTATTCCTAATTCGGGAATTTAGTCGGTGACGGTACCGACTTCCGATCGGGCCATACCGCATCCCGCTAATGTCACACGCTATACTCCGACCTCGAATCAGCAACATTCGATCACCCAGGCAACGCTTGAGACCCCACGGCAGTTCAACCTCTCAAATTTTCCAAACACAAATACCCGCCCCAGTGGTGCGACCAGACTCACAAGTTATACAACCTAAACTACCCTATATGGGCATATACCTAAAAAAAACAATGGCATAACAATAGCATAGTATTTCCGAGTTTGCAAGCCCCGTCACACCCAAGGACCCAAGGGTTCAACCCTCGAATGAACCACGCTCTGCTACCATTTGTGACCCCTCTTTCCTTTTTATGCTGTATATAAAAATTTTTTTTTTGTATTTATATTTTTTTTTTTTGAAAGAGAAGCCACAAGTTATTTAAAACTAGGCCGGAGCCTCGAAAAGCCAAAAATGCGCTGGGTCCAGTATGACGGGACTTGCAATGAAACTCGGCTGTAATTTAACAACAACAACTTTTATTTTGCCCCCATAATTCGTTACATATAATATCCTGCAAATCACATAATTTGCAAGGGCAATAACCCACAAAATACATAATAAATAATAATTCACATATCCTTAATCGTGTCAAAGACAATATCTATCTATCCCTATATATTCCGCAACATTCCGTAATTATATAATTTTCCCCCCCTTTTGTTACTAACACTTAACATTGACAACACGTACGGAAACATAAAGACACATACACTCATAATTATATACACATATTATAGACACCTAGTACCCTTAGATTACCCATGCTCGACCTGCCCGACAGGCAGTGTTTCTGCAAAGCCCCACGACCGGCAATCATAAATGTTCAACTTCCAGGCACCATGATTCATTAATACCCATTAATTTAAATAATTAAGAAAAACCCCCAAAAGGATGATAATCACTCACAAAGCATAAAGAGAGACCGGACTGCCCATATGTATAGATAGCATCTGATAATTGGCCCATTATGAGCATATGAAAATCTTCAAGTTTCTTAGACAGCATATAAATGGGAAAAACCCTCATCACCTGATTTTAAGCAATTGGTATGAGGTTCTAAAATGTTAATTTAGTTTTACAAATCCAGGTGGACACATGTATCAGTAATTGCTCCTTAATGAAAATGAATTAATTCAACTGACAAGAATTAGTGGCATCAATATGCTTTTACAAGGTCAAAAATTAATCAGTATATGCTTTTACAAGGTCAAAAAATTAATCAGTATATGCCCACAAAATATAAAATTTTCTTTCTGTTAAAGCCAGATGGCTGTGTATAATTGATTTTATAATAATAAACTGTTGTATCCTAGGAGATGTGGGAGCGCGCCAGCCTGTACCCGACCATATGTAACAGGAATCAAACCTGCCTTAAACTGAATGAACATGTGCCTGACAAAAAAAAAAACTATGTCCCCTTTTACCCCCAGAAAACAGCCTGAAAAGAAACCCCCCCCAGCCCTTACATGTTAAACCAAAATGAAAATAAAATATAAACCCGTTCAGAACCAGCCGGAACAGAACCCCTAACATGTGATTTAAATTTTATAGTGAATAGTGTAATGACTCTTGTCTATATCTCAAAATATTTAAGAGTTAAAAAAAAACTCTGGCACGCTCCCCCAGTGCAACACACAATTACAAACATAGTACTTAAATTTTATGGAGTTGAATTATAAAAGTCACATGATGTTCATAATGAGTGTTCAGCTGACACACCCCAGAGCAGACTGTCTAGCCGCGTGGGCACATGGTTTCAAAAGAAAATTTGTAAATCAGGTTAACGGCAGGCCCGGCCAACGAAAATAAAAAGAGTTCATATCACCTTAGTCATGAGCATGTGATGCATCTTCTGGTTGTTCAACAGACTCCCTCTTCCGAACAGGTGTGTGTGTGTGTGTGATGGCTCATGGCTGATGAAGGTGTAGTTACATCAGCTTAGACCAGAATCTCCGACTAAGACGAGAACCCGGGAAGTCTCGTAAATTTAGCTTGCCATTAGTGCAGAAGAAACAACTACGCAATACTGTCTGTTCGGTGCTGAGTCTGTTGCTTCGATGCGTGCCGGAAAGGAACTGCCTTGAGCAGTTACGATGCAACAAACAGCAAAACTCGCCCATAGATGGCGCGCGCCGTTTCAACAGTGCCGTCCAAATATCGTTGCCCCTACCGACACTGATACTCGCTTTTATTCTAAAATTAATTTTATAAAACCTTCGACCGCCGGGTTAGGCAAACACCGGCACAGTTCTATTTTAGCTTTTTGTATGTTAACCCTTTTCATAACTTTATCCATTATGTTGGTGTTATAATTATTATTCCTTACAATTCCCTTTATCGTTTTTAATTCCCTATCTTTTGATTCGGTCTCTTTTAAACACTTCTGAGCTCTATAACAAAATGAATTGATTGCCGCCATTTTATATCTATAAGGGTGGTAAGACTCTCTTGGTATAATTATATCAGAATACGATTCTTTCCTAAATATCCCAAACCATAGTTTCTCATTATCTTTAATTTCTATGTTTAAATCTAAGTAATTTATTTTCTTACCTCCTATCTCTTCTTTAAATTGTAAGTTTTTATCCTTATTATTTACCTCATTTATAAACTCATGCACTTCTTCTATGCTTCCTTCCCAAATTGCTAATACATCATCAACGTATCTAGTCCATAATTTTATATTGTCTTTATACTTAGTGGAACTTATTAATTGCTTTTCAAAATCATTCATGTATATTTCTGCAAGAATAGGGGATAATGAAGATCCCATAGGTAAACCTTTTTTCTGTATATAAAACTTGTTATTAAACCTAAAATAGTTCTGATTTACACATTCTTTAATTACTTTAATCAACTGCTTTTTATACCTGTATTCTCCCATATTATTATCGTTTATTAACTTAATAACTTTATTTACTGTGATATTGGTAAACATGTCCTTAACATCCAGTGATATCAATTTTGTATTTACATTAATTCTAATATTTTCTATTAATTTTACATTATTCTCTATGCTGTATTTTGTCCCAAATTCATATTTCTCTTTTAGTTCTCTGCTAACTTCCTTTGATAAAATTTATAAATAGGTGCATTAATAAAAGAAACAATGGGTCTAATTGGTTTTCCTTCTTTATGTATCTTAACCTGACTTTTAAAAGTTGGTGCTGTTGGATTACTTTCTAATAAATACTTTTTCTTATTTTCTTCTATAAATGTTATCTGTTTCATCATTTGTTTTATCCTTGACTGGTACTTACTTGTATAATCATACTTTATTTCCTCATATGGTCCTTCACTTATCAATTCTTCCGTTTTCTTTATGTATTCGTCTTTTCTCAGTAGTACCATTGTATTTCCTTTGTCCGCCTTCGTAACTATAATATCACTCTTTTTTATTTTATTCTTTAGTTTAGTTACAGTTGATTTGATTTTTTGTTCATTTTTTAATTATACAAATTTTTCTTAAATATTTTATCTACTACATTCCCTACTTCCCACCTCATTCTTTTTTATCATTTTCATTTTCTAGTTTTGTATTATGCTTTCGCATTCAATAATCGTTTTTTCTTGATTTAATTCTGGTGGCGGCGCGTATTTTAAGCCTTTTGCTAACATTTCTTTTTCTTCTGTATTTAAAATTACCTCTGTAAGGTTTATTACTCTTTTTTCATAGTTATTCTTAGAGAGGTGTTCCTTTTTTACTTCGTTTTTCCTTATTAATTTATTTAACTTATCTACCATTTTTTCTTTTTCTTTTCCAAATTCTTTTCTACGTACCGCAAACCAAAATTATACAATATTTCTTCCAACTCTACATACAAGTATATTCTTAACAATTCCATATGTCTGTCATATAATTCCCTATTATATCTATTGATTAAGCCGTAAAGTGATCTTATTTCCAATTTTATCCACAACTTCTCACTTTGTTCTTTTACCTTTTTAGCTACACTGTTCTTATTTTTAATTTTAACTTGTATTTTGGGATGACATTATTATCCAGACATTGTTTATTAAACCATATTTTAATTAAAACCCTCTTCAATTAAACTTTTAACTTAAGATATTTAAAAATTTTACTTACCTTATTGTTGTCGTTTATTACCTCATTGTTGTTGTCCATTACCTGTCGTCGATTGCACATCTTAACAGAAGTTTAATGAAGAAAGTTGTGTTAGTGTTAGTAAAAAGAAAATGTAATCACAACAAGAACAATAAGTGATTGAGTGTAAAATGTAAATGTAAGATATTGGTTACTAACTATACAGACAGGACTGTTAATGATAGTGGTAACTTATTGTGAATGAAATTTATAATCACCACTACAGACAATGTGTGATCATATAATAATACTTAATGTGTGAAATATATGATATTCAATATACCTGTGTATTACCAATTTGCCAAAAGACTTCAACCTATAAAGGACCAAAAGGCGATTTAGGTTGTTAATTTAATTTATTTTAATGTTAACTGAATAACCTTGATTGTACCAAATAGTTCCGTATTTTATTTTTAATGTTAACTGAAGGGAATAATACAATCATTTGTGTTGTTTAAATTAAAGTGCTAAAAATTAATTTAGGGTAATAAGAGTTAGATTGTTTAAGTTGACCAGGTGTCAATAATACTTAATAATAGGTCATAATAAATTGACTAACTATACCATTAGATATTAAGAAGTTATTAAAAGAAAGTTTTATTGTTTAAAGTTGGTTTGAGTATGACCATAATGGCACAATATTATGGTAATATGTTTGTTTTATGTCAATCTTGTTCTTCACTTTATCAGAATTAATTCAATGGACAATAATAACATAATGGATAATTCAATGCATTGTGACGTGCCAATTTCAGGGGATTTTATTTTATTAAATTTTTGGGATTTATTTTTATTCATAAATATAATATTCATAAATTCATAATTTCCAACTGTGACCAGAACACGTGGTGAGTTGAAACATCATGCTAACAAAGGAACGATACATCTCAACAGTTGTGCAATCAGTATGAAGGAATGTCTAAGCATCATTTTCTAAGAACTTTGCGAGTGTGTGGCAGTACGTCCGAGCGCGTCCCACGAGCATGCGCACGGACCCACGCCGACTTATGAAACACAAAAAATGGCTAAGAGAAGAATCGCTGTTTGCCTCCTTGACGAAGTTGCCGGATGTGAGTCCTAAGTCAAACCCTTTTGTGACGTCAGCCAGTGCTGAACGAATATCTTATACGAACAGCACACAAACACTTACATGGGTTAAATAGGACAGAGCTGTGGCAAAGAACCATGAGGCCTTGTCTTCTATCTAAAAAGACGTAATCCAGTTGGCCGTGAACAAATAGCCACTCTTCCCAGTTCACTTACAGACACTGATAGTGTTGTGCGGGCCCGGTCGGTCGAATTTCATAAAATGTGAATAATAACATATAATACCGTTTTAATACCGACCGGGACCCAAGGAATTAACAGACGTATTACATTTAGTAATTGGTGCAGTGGAGTTATGAACCGACATCGTTAAATAACGGGAATCGAATCGGGACAAAAACACGTGTGTGGCCGGAATCGCGACAATGAACAGTGTATAATTCAAAATAAAATTTGTAAAATAAACAAGGGGTAAGGTGTAAATAAGTGTGAATGTGAGAATGTTTGGCAGACTGGGCGGTCTGATGTTTATGTCTGATGTAGAATAAGGTAAGCTGTAGTAACTAAGTTAACATGGTATAATAAAATATTTCAAGGAAGTTGTATTCCATTTAAAAGTCAACTAAAAATAATATATGGTTTGTAAACATACCAAAAAATGAATAACGAATAAATTTGAGACAGAGCATAGTGAATGAAAAAATAAAGATCAAGTAATTTCTCTTCATAAAAAATGAGTTGCGTAAGTCATTCACACAACCTGAAATCACGTTTGTATCCTAACGTTCGTATGACGACCCTGGACTAGAAAACAAATTCTGAAGGTAAGTGGAAGTTGATAATTTTATATATTTGTAATTGTAAATTAAATAGAAAGGTACAGCATGTAATAATAACAGTGTATCAAGCCACAAGGTCATACCGTAATTTTAAATTGAAACTTTGTTCTATAGAGAAATACCAATTAATTGGCCAATATCAAAATAGAAATTATTGTAAATCCAACTATTAAACCACCACAGCACTGTAATAAATAGTAAAAGATGGTATAAATACTAATATATGCTTTATCTAAGTGTCAGAAGCAACATTTAATTAATTAATGGAATGTTAATGTGATTTGAAATGTCAAAAGCTACATGGAATGGCTTATGAGACGAAATTTTATAAAATGTTAAATAAATTATTAGGACACACACCTATGCCATGTGAGGTGTCTAAATATTTGTCTTGTTATAAGGAATATTGTACTGTTAACTAATTTGAGATTTATTATGTAATAGACAGGTAGTAATTGTAGCTAGAAGATGCAATATTTTGTAGCTCAAATAATTAAGGTCATGTGACCACCTAACCCGACGATTTTGACCAACAATGAGAAATTTTGGTAAAGCCCGTTGAAGGTATAAGGAAATTTCTTCACTTGATTGTTAGACTTGAAAGTATAAAGAACTAATCTATGCTGCTCTGTGTAAAAAGTATATGATAGAGTCAAGTCCAAGTCAGAAGAAGAGTGAAAGTAAAATAATTAACAGTGTCAAACTAGAACCAATAAATAATAATAATATAATAATAAAACAAGAAGAAAATAATATCTCTAAAAAAACAAATAAAATTGATCTACCAGAAGTGGTGAGACCGAACATTATATACTAACACTAGTAATAATTATGCAACACCAGAACTAAATCATGTAACGGTACAGGTAGGCCCACCCAGGAATATTTTTGTAATAGTAAAGTTTTGATTGTATTTGAAAAATATTAAAGAAAACAACGTAGGTGCAAGTATTAGTGTCAAGGGCGGGTGAACTAAGCTGCTGGAGACAGTTATTTTTAGAAGTTTGAGCTCTGAACTATGCACTGTAGGGGGTCACGCCATATGACGTCAATAGCCAAACCCTGATTATGTCAGTTTTGAATGCAAGGGGCGGTCACCACCGCCTCAGAATCTGGCGACATCATACGAATAAAACAATGAAACGAGATCACGTGATCGTTCGTCCAGCTAAGAAGCGTCATCTTTATGAATCTCCCCAGTCGACAATATATTCTCGTGCTGTACAGCCGTTGTGATGCTCTAATCGGGTTAAAATATTTAATTATCAAATTATAATAATAAATCTCCCACCTACCTGCAAAGACTCGGTTCCAGGGATTCGATCACATGTACGCTGGATACAAACACGTGTTAGGGTCATATAAATAACTGATTCTACACATTATTTGCATGAAGAGAATTGATGATTTAATTCTTTAGCATCATTTAAAATTTTGTCCAAAATTTGTTGTTCATGGTTATACAGATTAAATTAATTTTTTCTCTTTGTCATCTGCTACGAGTTAACTTAACCTATGATCTTACCTTACTTGTTACATATCAATATAGACGCAGACAGAGCCCAGCCTGCAATTTTTACCCACTCTCACAGACACACAAAAAAAATTACAATGCCCTTAACATTTAAAATAATAACCCCCGCCGGCACGCGGTAACCATTCGAGCTAGTTTTATTCCGTAAATAACTGTGTCGGCGTCACATAAAACTGATTTGAGGGTTCTCGCATGTTCACTACTACCACTGACACATTTTAGTTGAAATTGGATTTACTCTTGATATTAAAACTTATGAAATTTTGTAGAGCCCACTCGGCTCTGCGTCTGCGTCGACACGATCAGTGACGAACTGCTGCATGTGCTTGGTTAAACTGGCGGAAGCGGCAATTCAATGCTACTGGGTTTTAGTCGCCGTATACAGTTGACTTGCTGCGGCATATCCAGTTTATGCATAGATTATAGCTGGTATATGTGTGTGTCCAGAGGCCGATATTGGACTTGGTTCCGCTGATGTCATTGGAAAGACCGGATTTAGCCATGACTTCCTGCCGCTCAAACAGCACATTGTGGAATTTTATTCGTCCTAGGACATCCGGTTTTGTGGCTGGCTGCGTCACTCAGATGTGTAGTGATACAGTTGTGTCTGTGTGCTGTTTACACAAGTACAGAGTTCTTAGAATTTTGGTGGAGGTAAATGCTTCGCTTGCCGGCTTACACAATAACACCTGCGTATCGCTTTTGTCTCACTGTTGCTCAACATCGTGCTGTTGCATGGAAAATATCGTTGCAATGCGTTCTATTATAACGGAATAAATGTTGTTACCCAATAATTTTCACAACTTCTTTTTACAAGCCCGCACCAAAATGAAAGAAATAAAAATATAATTATCCCCTACTGTTGAAAATAAAAACACCCAAAATTTGACCCGCTACAATACCCCCTCGATGAGAATTCTGCTGTCCACGACAGAAGAAATCTCATCGATAAACCCCGAAGAGGACCGGTGAGGAACTGGTGCCAACAACCCCCTGGTTCTTAATCTCCTGGGTACACGACCCCCCTGGCTCAGCGACTATGGACTCATCTGAACGAGATCACTGGACTTCTCCGTAAGAGATCCCAACACCGAGAAATCGAGCAGATTCGCACCACAGCGCGCCTCGCCTTCTAACATGCTACCCCCAAAATCCTCAATCCCTGGCTAAAATTATTCCAGCTCCTCCGCCGATATGGATCCCCTTTTTGCAAGCTGGGCTGCCTTTAGCAGATACTCGGCTCACACACACTAACATTACATATTACCCTAACACATAAAAATAAAAACTTCCTTTTAAAATTTATTATAAATTTAAAAAATTCAAAATTCAAAAAAAAACAATCTTTTATCAAAAAATTCTCTTCCTTGTTTTTCTAATTTTTGTTTCAAATAACTTAACCTAGACATTTCTAATAATATAAACACATTCTTACTCTAACATGAGAACCACTTATATTCTACCAATACAATGCAATACAATAAAATAAACATGGTTAATGCACACATAATAAAAGAATAATTATCTAACATATTCATTCGCTGGCAGGCGGAAATCAAGTTTTTTTTTTTTTCAATAAAAAATTAAAATTTTCAAAAATTTTAAAATTCAAAAAAATTTAAATTTATTCATAAAAAAAAGAAATTTATTAAATTTATCTATTAAACAACATTTATTAAAATTATTCAAATATTGGTTTGAATTAATCAAACAAACAAATTAAAATTGGATTCCTACTATACAAGCTTAGTAGGTGTCTGACCTCATCAGCTGATCATAACTAGGTCAAGTCCAAGATCCTTGACCTACATATGTTATATATAAGTTCTGAAAACACACTGAACATTTGCAATATCCTACCTTGAAATACAAAACATAATAACAAAACATCTTTAAAATGAACAAAATATTAATATAATAATCAAGTTGACATTTAAATTATTTAAAATAAACAATTCTTGACTTTACATTATTTTCACTTCTATCAAAATTCTGTCACTGGTTTGAAAAAAAAAATAAACAATTGTATATTCTTTATTATAAATTCCTCTCTTTAGTTAACAGTTTAATTCTACATTACTGTGGGTGTTGTAATTCATTTATTCTCATTTACTGTATTAGATCTGTATACATATATAATCTTTACTCTCTGACTCTACTATTAATCAACTTCAACTAACATGACACCCATCTCTATCAAAAATATCTACTAATCAGGACACTCTAAACCCCAACTTATCATTTAACACAAATCGCTACCTTCTCTCAATATATAAAATACTCTCTAACCCTTTGTATATAGGAAACGTGTTTCCTTCCCAAAAACTCATTTCCCTTATTTGGCCCCCGGATTCTACCTAAGGCGGCCCCTTCCCCACTAAAATCTATTCCTATCCCGTCCCAACCCTTGTTGCGGACTCCTACATTACACTACCCTCTAATACAAAATTGCCATCCCCAAAATCTCAATCTCATAACCTCACTACAAATACACAAAATAACCTCATTAATTATAAACATAAATATATCATTCAAAACTATACAATTTCTCCATTACTACTGTGTCAGCATCTATATTTCACAAAATTCTGTTATATCACATCAACTCAAAAACAACATTACATTATATTCATCTCTATTCAACTTTTAATTCAATTCGGACAGGTCTACATGTCCCATAAAACATTTATCACCCATAAATTAGCTCTTATTAATTTGCATAAATTATTGTTGTTTTATTTCTCATATTCTTTTTGTCTTTACTTCAAAATATCTGTAGTACATTAAACATTAATTACTTGTAACATTTATAAACCAATATACCAGTGACATCATTGCTGATCAGCTGATCTCCTGACATAATAAAAACACATCTCAAAATTGAACAAATTACATGGAATATACATATTTATTTTCATTTATCCTCCCTTCTCACCTCATTGTTTCCCATTTCTCTGATTCTGATGCTTATGTTAACCTGCCAGACGATTTACTTATTGGCTTAAACAAATACACACATAATAAAATTACATATACTTATCAATGCTTATCTAATAGACAACAATAAAATAATACACTTAAAATTATAGCATGAACACCTTAATTTACGAATCTGAGCATATAATTATGTGGACAGAGCACAAGCATTTTTTTTTTGATTGAATTAAACTTTGAATAAGCAAAACTTTTACGTCATAAAATTTTAAATTCGTGACTCCTTTACGTCACCTCCCAGCCACACACACTATTTCAGATTATGGAGGACTGTCTCGCCCTTTCGCTTCCACAGAGACTCTATATTTTGGAGCAGGGTTTACCTCTCCGTGTCTCTGCTTCCGCTGTTAAGTTTTAAAGTTATGAACATCATAATGTTCTTGTTATAAAATCATGCACCCTTAAAACGGATCTGCCACCTGGCTCTGCTGTTCCTCCTCGAACAGAGTGGCAGCCGCTGTTCCCTAGTTCCGGAGATTTCCTCTAATGTCCCCCAATTGAATTTCAAATATATACCAATTTCAAGTCAGCTATGGTCCAGGGACTTGGTATGACCATAGCTGGCCGCTAGCCAAAACCACGGTTAGTGCTGGTAAGACAGTAACCGCCCGAAAAGTCGAGGAAATCTAACTTTAATTTAATTGCCTGTTACACATCACTACTATGTGCGACACTGTCATTTAGTAATGTTTACTTTACACGGATAAGGTGTGCCGCACATTTATCGCCCTTTTGGCCTCCGATGGAGGTAACACTCACTGTTACCCCCAACCCATTTCGCTATCTAAGAGAGCACAGGCCACCCCCTCAATAGCCACTTAATAACTAACTAATTACTTAATAAATGAAATTAATCTTTCTACATTTGCAGTTCCACACTCCATTGTTCTATCACTTCATTTAGCACCAATCTACCCCCCAAAATCATCCCCACTTCTTGTATTGACAAGTTTATACTTTGTTACACATCCAAACGTTCCCATGCTCACTGATACTAACTCTTAACAATTACTTTTGGTCACTTAATTCTAGGATTTATTTAATTTTGAAATTATATACATCCCATTTTTTTTTTTTTTTTCAAAAAAATTAAACTTCACACTCAAAACTTTAAGTTCATTGTTAAAATCCTTGTTTCTATTAATTTGATTAATTTAATTGTTTAATGGTTTTTTTAATGTCTCAAACTCTGAGTTACAATGATTACCTCATTATTATTTTAACAAAAAAATTTTCTTTACTTCTTTTGTGTCACAATAGGGTTTTGTTATGGTCACCAAGTATGTCTGTAGGCATTAGTCACAACATTTCTGTTTACATTTGTGTGCCAGACTTGCTTTCATAAACAACAGTTATAAACATTTTCCGTTTCAGCAATCATAGACTAAACACTTTGGTTGCAACTTATACTGACATATCTGCTTATTACACTTTTCAAATTTTATAAATCTTTTAGATAACATATTTGTCTCTTACATTTTTATTTTATGAAGTTAATGCATCAATATGTAAAATTACAATTTCCATGACTTTAATTACCATTTTCAAAATGATTCTACGTGATTAAATGGTTCGGTTTTTCTTAATATTTCAATAACTTTTACTAGCATTACATCATTGGTTCTAATCTCTCTTTAAATTCCTCCACAATCACATTCTTAATACCCTAATCCCCTACTCATAACCTAACATAGCAGGTACCACAAAATAATAATTAAACCTTTTGGTTACATGAGTTTACTTTGGAATATTTTCCCAAATTATTTATTTACTTGATATTATACTTATT
This sequence comes from Magicicada septendecula, assembly GCA_034769895.1. NCBI lineage: Eukaryota > Metazoa > Arthropoda > Insecta > Hemiptera > Cicadidae > Magicicada > Magicicada septendecula. The sequence continues at coordinate 229,636 of JAWRYS010001744.1, forward strand.
GTAATATTTATACTTATTATTTTTTCTTAATTACCTGTAAATAGGTTATATGTTACATGTACATGTACACTGTGAATCGAGATGCGATGGAAGACGAACAGAACCCCTACATGAGTGAATGTGAACAAAACCTGTTGGCAGCCGCTGAATTCCTTGCCTGCCTCCTTTCCCATAAAAACAAACCACAACCACTAATCTACAACCCCATCTCAATCCACAATGGTCATGTGGAATTATACAGAAATTTATTATCTAGTTTGTCTACTCAGCCACAAAACTTCTCCACTACCTACCTAATTAAGGGATGAGTTTACAATTCATAAATAACGCCAGTTTATTTAATTCTGAGGATTACCCTAATGTAGTATTTAGAATTAAGGTAATCAAATGGTTCCAAAAAAAGTGCCAATTTGTGTAACTATCGTTGATGTGTTTACTCTAAGGGGTTGGTTAGGGAAATCGGGAGGATACAAGGGATAAGGATTATTACAAGGTCACGAACTAGGACTAAAGGTAGGGACAAAGCTTCCTCCGAAAATAAGGGTACATGGAGAAAACCAAGGCTCGCGTGGGCAGGGGCGCGTCCCTGAAATAGACAAACCCCACTGGGACAAGTGGGGAACACCTATCCGCTACCACTAACTGTTTTATATTATTCATAGTTATTTATAATTATTTAACTATAGGTTTATTATAGTGGTTTAGTTATATTTAATTACAATATTTAATATATTATTTTGTTTTAAAATGCAAAATATTAATATTATTTTTGTCATCACAATTTCGGCTACATACATACCTTGTTTATCTAACATTTTATAATGCATACAATTAATTTCACTACACATATATTTACAATTCTTAATTATTCAGTTATATCACACTTATCAAAATCAGCTAGGTCATTACCATATATTAACATATTTGAAATTGTTCATCAACCTCCATCGTCAAAAATTAATCGGGGTTTCACATAACATCGTTCAATTTTATTAGCACACAAATGACTGTTTTGAGTGTTGTAACCATACAAACTAAACTCATTTATTTTATCCACATAATCATTAAACAAGTCAACATTAAGTACATTGGTTAGGTCTCCATCAGTAATATTCGTTATCGAGTCAGTTATTTTTTCTTCATAAAATAAATTATTATTATTTAAACATGTATTATCAAAACAATCTTCACTCTCTATTTTAACAGGTAAGTATTTCATATCGACTAACATCTCTTTCAACTCATTATAATCTCTCATTAGTTTATATAATTCTATCTCTTTGTCAACACATAACTCTCCATTTAAATCTCTCTCATCATAATGCCATATCACACTTTCTCTCTCATTCCATGCAGAGGGTACAAAATTATTCAACAAAAATAAACAACTCAAATCTTTCACTAATAAGGGTCTCTTGCCCAAAAAGAACACTTTAGAACACTCTGGTTCATCACAAATAAAGGGAAATTTTACCCTCTGCTCTACACATTCGCTTAAACTCTCCTTACACACTCTCTCCATCTCATCAACAACTATTACCTCCTCATTAACCTCTAATCCCATTAAACTCTCATTATCACTACTATCTACACTTTCATTAATGCTCTCATTATTTATTTTTTCCGTATCAGTTTCTGATACTAACTCTTCAAACACATTAACATTCTCAGTATTAAATTCATTATTTTCGACATTATTATTATTATTTGTTAACTCTTTATCTGGCATTACATTTTTGTACTTGTCATTACAATTTTCATTTGTTTTATTTTTCTCGGTACTCATCACATGTACTCCCATTCGCTCAACACTCTGTTCTAACTTATTCAGGCTAGTTCTTATCGTTTCATGAGTATTTTTACAACGTTTATTAATTTCTTGAATCTCACTTTTCAACTCGTCTTTCTGTTCATCTAATTTATTATAGATTTGGTTTTTTAATTCATCCAAACTATTCTTTTGAATATCGAATTTACTGTTTTGAATATCAAATCTATCATTGAAATTATTATTCTGTACCTCGAATTTATTGTTGAAATTACTGTTCATTTTCTCTAACTGCTTTAATATAACACTCATCATATCATTTTCTACTTGTTTACATTTTGTTGAGATTGGAGTCGATATATTACTCGAGTCGTCTATTGCTGATTCAGTTAAGCTGAATTCTTTTACTCGATCTACTGGGGTTGAATGAACCCCTGATTCTTCCACACTAGCCGACTCGTTCATTTCAACTGCAACCTCGTTATTATCTTCCATTTTTTATAATTGGTTAAATTAAATTAAATAGATTGATTAAATAGATTAATTACGTAAATAATGTAATTAATTAAATTTTATAATGTGGCGTTATGCTATGCTAACCTAAAACATGTTTGTATCTTTGTAGATGTGGAATTTTAATTAAATATAATTATAATTCGTGCCTGTTTCGTGGCGCCATCTGTGATGCTCTAATCGGGTTAAAATATTTAATTATCAAATTATAATAATAAATCTCCCACCTACCTGCAAAGACTCGGTTCCAGGGATTCGATCACATGTACGCTGGATACAAACACGTGTTAGGGTCATATAAATAACTGATTCTACACATTATTTGCATGAAGAGAATTGATGATTAAATTCTTTAGCATCATTTAAAATTTTGTCCAAAATTTGTTGTTCATGGTTATACAGATTAAATTAATTTTTTCTCTTTGTCATCTGCTACGAGTTAACTTAACCTATGATCTTACCTTACTTGTTACATATCAATATAGACGCAGACAGAGCCCAGCCTGCAATTTTTACCCACTCTCACAGACACACAAAAAAAATTACAATGCCCTTAACATTTAAAATAATAACCCCCGCCGGCACGCGGTAACCATTCGAGCTAGTTTTATTCCGTAAATAACTGTGTCGGCGTCACATAAAACTGATTTGAGGGTTCTCGCATGTTCACTACTACCACTGACACATTTTAGTTGAAATTGGATTTACTCTTGATATTAAAACTTATGAAATTTTGTAGAGCCCACTCGGCTCTGCGTCTGCGTCGACACGATCAGTGACGAACTGCTGCATGTGCTTGGTTAAACTGGCGGAAGCGGCAATTCAATGCTACTGGGTTTTAGTCGCCGTATACAGTTGACTTGCTGCGGCATATCCAGTTTATGCATAGATTATAGCTGGTATATGTGTGTGTCCAGAGGCCGATATTGGACTTGGTTCCGCTGATGTCATTGGAAAGACCGGATTTAGCCATGACTTCCTGCCGCTCAAACAGCACATTGTGGAATTTTATTCGTCCTAGGACATCCGGTTTTGTGGCTGGCTGCGTCACTCAGATGTGTAGTGATACAGTTGTGTCTGTGTGCTGTTTACACAAGTACAGAGTTCTTAGAATTTTGGTGGAGGTAAATGCTTCGCTTGCCGGCTTACACAATAACACCTGCGTATCGCTTTTGTCTCACTGTTGCTCAACATCGTGCTGTTGCATGGAAAATATCGTTGCAATGCGTTCTATTATAACGGAATAAATGTTGTTACCCAATAATTTTCACAACTTCTTTTTACAAGCCCGCACCAAAATGAAAGAAATAAAAATATAATTATCCCCTACTGTTGAAAATAAAAACACCCAAAATTTGACCCGCTACAATACCCCCTCGATGAGAATTCTGCTGTCCACGACAGAAGAAATCTCATCGATAAACCCCGAAGAGGACCGGTGAGGAACTGGTGCCAACAACCCCCTGGTTCTTAATCTCCTGGGTACACGACCCCCCTGGCTCAGCGACTATGGACTCATCTGAACGAGATCACTGGACTTCTCCGTAAGAGATCCCAACACCGAAAAATCGAGCAGATTCGCACCACAGCGCGCCTCGCCTTCTAACATGCTACCCCCAAAATCCTCAATCCCTGGCTAAAATTATTCCAGCTCCTCCGCCGATATGGATCCCCTTTTTGCAAGCTGGGCTGCCTTTAGCAGATACTGGGCTCACACACACTAACATTACATATTACCCTAACACATAAAAATAAAAACTTCCTTTTAAAATTTATTATAAATTTAAAAAATTCAAAATTCAAAAAAAACAATCTTTTATCAAAAAATTCTCTTCCTTGTTTTTCTAATTTTGTTTCAAATAACTTAACCTAGACATTTCTAATAATATAAACACATCCTTACTCTAACATGAGAACCACTTATATTCTACCAATACAATGCAATACAATAAAATAAACATGGTTAATGCACACATAATAAAGGAATAATTATCTAACATATTCATTCGCTGGCAGGCGGAAATCAAGTTTTTTTTTTTTTTCAATAAAAAATTAAAATTTTCAAAAATTTTAAAATTCAAACAAATTTAAATTTATTCATAAAAAAAAGAAATTTATTAAATTTATCTATTAAACAACATTTATTAAAATTATTCAAATATTGGTTTGAATTAATCAAACAAACAAATTAAAATTGGATTCCTACTATACAAGCTTAGTAGGTGTCTGACCTCATCAGCTGATCATAACTAGGTCAAGTCCAAGATCCTTGACCTACATATGTTATATATAAGTTCTGAAAACACACTGAACATTTGCAATATCCTACCTTGAAATACAAAACATAATAACAAAACATCTTTAAAATGAACAAAATATTAATATAATAATCAAGTTGACATTTAAATTATTTAAAATAAACAATTCTTGACTTTACATTATTTTCACTTCTATCAAAATTCTGTCACTGGTTTGAAAAAAAAAATAAACAATTGTATATTCTTTATTATAAATTCCTCTCTTTAGTTAACAGTTTAATTCTACATTACTGTGGGTGTTGTAATTCATTTATTCTCATTTACTGTATTAGATCTGTATACATATATAATCTTTACTCTCTGACTCTACTATTAATCAACTTCAACTAACATGACACCCATCTCTATCAAAAATATCTACTAATCAGGACACTCTAAACCCCAACTTATCATTTAACACAAATCGCTACCTTCTCTCAATATATAAAATACTCTCTAACCCTTTGTATATAGGAAACGTGTTTCCTTCCCAAAAACTCATTTCCCTTATTTGGCCCCCGGATTCTACCTAAGGCGGCCCCTTCCCCACTAAAATCTATTCCTATCCCGTCCCAACCCTTGTTGCGGACTCCTACATTACACTACCCTCTAATACAAAATTGCCATCCCCAAAATCTCAATCTCATAACCTCACTACAAATACACAAAATAACCTCATTAATTATAAACATAAATATATCATTCAAAACTATACAATTTCTCCATTACTACTGTGTCAGCATCTATATTTCACAAAATTCTGTTATATCACATCAACTCAAAAACAACATTACATTATATTCATCTCTATTCAACTTTTAATTCAATTCGGACAGGTCTACATGTCCCATAAAACATTTATCACCCATAAATTAGCTCTTATTAATTTGCATAAATTATTGTTGTTTTATTTCTCATATTCTTTTTGTCTTTACTTCAAAATATCTGTAGTACATTAAACATTAATTACTTGTAACATTTATAAACCAATATACCAGTGACATCATTGCTGATCAGCTGATCTCCTGACATAATAAAAACACATCTCAAAATTGAACAAATTACATGGAATATACATATTTATTTTCATTTATCCTCCCTTCTCACCTCATTGTTTCCCATTTCTCTGATTCTGATGCTTATGTTAACCTGCCAGACGATTTACTTATTGGCTTAAACAAATACACACATAATAAAATTACATATACTTATCAATGCTTATCTAATAGACAACAATAAAATAATACACTTAAAATTATAGCATGAACACCTTAATTTACGAGTCTGAGCATATAATTATGTGGACAGAGCACAAGCATTTTTTTTTTTATTGAATTAAACTTTGAATAAGCAAAACTTTTACGTCATAAAATTTTAAATTCGTGACTCCTTTACGTCACCTCCCAGCCACACACATTATTTCAGATTATGGAGGACTGTCTCGCCCTTTCGCTTCCACAGAGACTCTATATTTTGGAGCAGGGTTTACCTCTCCGTGTCTCTGCTTCCGCTGTTAAGTTTTAAAGTTATGAACATCATAATGTTCTTGTTATAAAATCATGCACCCTTAAAACGGATCTGCCACCTGGCTCTGCTGTTCCTCCTCGAACAGAGTGGCAGCCGCTGTTCCCTAGTTCCGGAGATTTCCTCTAATGTCCCCCCATTGAATTTCAAATATATACCAATTTCAAGTCAGCTATGGTCCAGGGACTTGGTATGACCATAGCTGGCCGCTAGCCAAAACCACGGTTAGTGCTGGTAAGACAGTAACCGCCCGAAAAGTCGAGGAAATCTAACTTTAATTTAATTGCCTGTTACACATCACTACTATGTGCGACACTGTCATTTAGTAATGTTTACTTTACACGGATAAGGTGTGCCGCACATTTATCGCCCTTTTGGCCTCCGATGGAGGTAACACTCACTGTTACCCCCAACCCATTTCGCTATCTAAGAGAGCACAGGCCACCCCTCAATAGCCACTTAATAACTAACTAATTACTTAATAAATGAAATTAATCTTTCTACATTTGCAGTTCCACACTCCATTGTTCTATCACTTCATTTAGCACCAATCTACCCCCCAAAATCATCCCCACTTCTTGTATTGACAAGTTTATACTTTGTTACACATCCAAACGTTCCCATGCTCACTGATACTAACTCTTAACAATTACTTTTGGTCACTTAATTCTATAGGATTTATTTAATTTTGAAATTATATACATCCCATTTTTTTTTTTTTTTTTCAAAAAAATTAAACTTCACACTCAAAACTTTAAGTTCATTGTTAAAATCCTTGTTTCTATTAATTTGATTAATTTAATTGTTTAATGGTTTTTTTAATGTCTCAAACTCTGAGTTACAATGATTACCTCATTATTATTTTAACAAAAAAATTTTCTTTACTTCTTTTGTGTCACAATAGGGTTTTGTTATGGTCACCAAGTATGTCTGTAGGCATTAGTCACAACATTTCTGTTTACATTTGTGTGCCAGACTTGCTTTCATAAACAACAGTTATAAACATTTTCCGTTTCAGCAATCATAGACTAAACACTTTGGTTGCAACTTATACTGACATATCTGCTTATTACACTTTTCAAATTTTATAAATCTTTTAGATAACATATTTGTCTCTTACATTTTTATTTTATGAAGTTAATGCATCAATATGTAAAATTACAATTTCCATGACTTTAATTACCATTTTCAAAATGATTCTACGTGATTAAATGGTTCGGTTTTTCTTAATATTTCAATAACTTTTACTAGCATTACATCATTGGTTCTAATCTCTCTTTAAATTCCTCCACAATCACATTCTTAATACCCTAATCCCCTACTCATAACCTAACATAGCAGGTACCACAAAATAATAATTAAACCTTTTGGTTACATGAGTTTACTTTGGAATATTTTCCCAAATTATTTATTTACTTGATATTATACTTATTGTAATATTTATACTTATTATTTTTTCTTAATTACCTGTAAATAGGTTATATGTTACATGTACATGTACACTGTGAATCGAGATGCGATGGAAGACGAACAGAACCCCTACATGAGTGAATGTGAACAAAACCTGTTGGCAGCCGCTGAATTCCTTGCCTGCCTCCTTTCCCATAAAAACAAACCACAACCACTAATCTACAACCCCATCTCAATCCACAATGGTCATGTGGAATTATACAGAAATTTATTATCTAGTTTGTCTACTCAGCCACAAAACTTCTCCACTACCTACCTAATTAAGGGATGAGTTTACAATTCATAAATAACGCCAGTTTATTTAATTTTGAGGATTACCCTAATGTAGTATTTAGAATTAAGGTAATCAAATGGTTCCAAAAAAATGTGCCAATTTGTGTAACTATCGTTGATGTGTTTACTCTAAGGGGAGGGTTAGGGAAATCGGGAGGATACAAGGGATAAGGATTATTACAAGGTCACGAACTAGGACTAAAGGTAGGGACAAAGCTTCCTCCGAAAATAAGGGTACATGGAGAAAACCAAGGCTCGCGTGGGCAGGGGCGCGTCCCTGAAATAGACAAACCCCACTGGGACAAGTGGGGAACACCTATCCGCTACCACTAACTGTTTTATATTATTCATAGTTATTTATAATTATTTAACTATAGGTTTATTATAGTGGTTTAGTTATATTTAATTACAATATTTAATATATTATTTTGTTTTAAAATGCAAAATATTAATATTATTTTTGTCATCACAATTTCGGCTACATACATACCTTGTTTATCTAACATTTTATAATGCATACAATTAATTTCACTACACATATATTTACAATTCTTAATTATTCAGTTATATCACACTTATCAAAATCAGCTAGGTCATTACCATATATTAACATATTTGAAATTGTTCATCAACCTCCATCGTCAAAAATTAATCGGGGTTTCACATAACATCGTTCAATTTTATTAGCACACAAATGACTGTTTTGAGTGTTGTAACCATACAAACTAAACTCATTTATTTTATCCACATAATCATTAAACAAGTCAACATTAAGTACATTGGTTAGGTCTCCATCAGTAATATTCGTTATCGAGTCAGTTATTTTTTCTTCATAAAATAAATTATTATTATTTAAACATGTATTATCAAAACAATCTTCACTCTCTATTTTAACAGGTAAGTATTTCATATCGACTAACATCTCTTTCAACTCATTATAATCTCTCATTAGTTTATATAATTCTATCTCTTTGTCAACACATAACTCTCCATTTAAATCTCTCTCATCATAATGCCATATCACACTTTCTCTCTCATTCCATGCAGAGGGTACAAAATTATTCAACAAAAATAAACAACTCAAATCTTTCACTAATAAGGGTCTCTTGCCCAAAAAGAACACTTTAGAACACTCTGGTTCATCACAAATAAAGGGAAATTTTACCCTCTGCTCTACACATTCGCTTAAACTCTCCTTACACACTCTCTCCATCTCATCAACAACTATTACCTCCTCATTAACCTCTAATCCCATTAAACTCTCATTATCACTACTATCTACACTTTCATTAATGCTCTCATTATTTATTTTTTCCGTATCAGTTTCTGATACTAACTCTTCAAACACATTAACATTCTCAGTATTAAATTCATTATTTTCGACATTATTATTATTATTTGTTAACTCTTTATCTGGCATTACATTTTTGTACTTGTCATTACAATTTTCATTTGTTTTATTTTTCTCGGTACTCATCACATGTACTCCCATTCGCTCAACACTCTGTTCTAACTTATTCAGGCTAGTTCTTATCGTTTCATGAGTATTTTTACAACGTTTATTAATTTCTTGAATCTCACTTTTCAACTCGTCTTTCTGTTCATCTAATTTATTATAGATTTGGTTTTTTAATTCATCCAAACTATTCTTTTGAATATCGAATTTACTGTTTTGAATATCAAATCTATCATTGAAATTATTATTCTGTACCTCGAATTTATTGTTGAAATTACTGTTCATTTTCTCTAACTGCTTTAATATAACACTCATCATATCATTTTCTACTTGTTTACATTTTGTTGAGATTGGAGTCGATATATTACTCGAGTCGTCTATTGCTGATTCAGTTAAGCTGAATTCTTTTACTCGATCTACTGGGGTTGAATGAACCCCTGATTCTTCCACACTAGCCGACTCGTTCATTTCAACTGCAACCTCGTTATTATCTTCCATTTTTTATAATTGGTTAAATTAAATTAAATAGATTGATTAAATAGATTAATTACGTAAATAATGTAATTAATTAAATTTTATAATGTGGCGTTATGCTATGCTAACCTAAAACATGTTTGTATCTTTGTAGATGTGGAATTTTAATTAAATATAATTATAATTCGTGCCTGTTTCGTGGCGCCATCTGTGATGCTCTAATCGGGTTAAAATATTTAATTATCAAATTATAATAATAAATCTCCCACCTACCTGCAAAGACTCGGTTCCAGGGATTCGATCACATGTACGCTGGATACAAACACGTGTTAGGGTCATATAAATAACTGATTCTACACATTATTTGCATGAAGAGAATTGATGATTTAATTCTTTAGCATCATTTAAAATTTTGTCCAAAATTTGTTGTTCATGGTTATACAGATTAAATTAATTTTTTCTCTTTGTCATCTGCTACGAGTTAACTTAACCTATGATCTTACCTTACTTGTTACATATCAATATAGACGCAGACAGAGCCCAGCCTGCAATTTTTACCCACTCTCACAGACACACAAAAAAAATTACAATGCCCTTAACATTTAAAATAATAACCCCCGCCGGCACGCGGTAACCATTCGAGCTAGTTTTATTCCGTAAATAACTGTGTCGGCGTCACATAAAACTGATTTGAGGGTTCTCGCATGTTCACTACTACCACTGACACATTTTAGTTGAAATTGGATTTACTCTTGATATTAAAACTTATGAAATTTTGTAGAGCCCACTCGGCTCTGCGTCTGCGTCGACACGATCAGTGACGAACTGCTGCATGTGCTTGGTTAAACTGGCGGAAGCGGCAATTCAATGCCACTGGGTTTTAGTCGCCGTATACAGTTGACTTGCTGCGGCATATCCAGTTTATGCATAGATTATAGCTGGTATATGTGTGTGTCCAGAGGCCGATATTGGACTTGGTTCCGCTGATGTCATTGGAAAGACCGGATTTAGCCATGACTTCCTGCCGCTCAAACAGCACATTGTGGAATTTTATTCGTCCTAGGACATCCGGTTTTGTGGCTGGCTGCGTCACTCAGATGTGTAGTGATACAGTTGCGTCTGTGTGCTGTTTACACAAGTACAGAGTTCTTAGAATTTTGGTGGAGGTAAATGCTTCGCTTGCCGGCTTACACAATAACACCTGCGTATCGCTTTTGTCTCACTGTTGCTCAACATCGTGCTGTTGCATGGAAAATATCGTTGCAATGCGTTCTATTATAACGGAATAAATGTTGTTACCCAATAATTTTCACAACTTCTTTTTACAAGCCCGCACCAAAATGAAAGAAATAAAAATATAATTATCCCCTACTGTTGAAAATAAAAACACCCAAAATTTGACCCGCTACACCGTAAAAAGTTCCGAAACAAATTTGCAGGCGCCCGTATCTTTAAAAATGTGATTTTAAAACCAAATTTAGAATTTAAATAATAATGTAACTATACAGTGAGTAATTAAAATGAAGTGACAGTTTCGGCGATAAGAAAAAAAAAAAAATATCGTGTGGGATGGCAGAATCACAGAAGGATGTTGAGTTTGGAACATAAAAGAATTCGAAGATAAGTAATCAACGAAGGGTAAAACCAAAGAAGTTTTCAAAATTGTAAATTTTTCTTTTAAAAAATTAAAAGTAATTGGCAGCCTATATATATATATATATATAAATTAAAAAAAAAAAAAAAATGAGCTCAGTAAACGGGGGTTGTAGCGAGTGAGAGTGAGAGAGAGTGAATATGAGAATAGAAAAGAAATGCTGGTTTTTATAAAAAGAAAAAATCTAGTAATTTCATTTATGTTTATTATTTGTATTTAATAATCTAGTAATTTCATTTATGTTTATTATTTGTGTTAGAAATGTAGAGGCTATAAAATCTGAATCATAATTGATTTTATTTCATGTGTTTGTATCTGTGTAATATTCAAAAAGGAGTTAAATGAAGGAAAAGAGGATTTTATTTGCATTATTATTGTTATTAAAGAAATACAAAATTAGTTCAATGCGAACGTGAATTAGACTTATTACTGCAAATAACCCATTTTGTTCTCCAGTTCGTCTAACCGAATCCTGGCAAGTAAACTTTTTCATAGTTGGCATAATTCAAGATGGCATCCAAAATGTGGACGAAAACACAACTATGTTAATAAACAAAAGTAAAATTAAAAGTAGGTAAGTAATAAACATTACAAGTGGCGCTCGAACAGGGACATTTGCATAAAATTAATTATGTAAATGTAGACCTACTTTGGAGGACAGAAGGGGTTATTTAAGGTAACTAAATGAAATATAAATAAATGCATGCATGAAGGTTATGTTATAATATATGATCTGTTTATGGGTACTGCAAGAATTAAGTAATAAAAATGGAAAATAATGAAATAAATCAAGAAAACACTCTGACCGAGTTAATGATTATGAGCGGAATAAACGCTGAATCAACACCTACGGTCAGTAGAGTAGAAAAAGTATCAATAGACGACCTGTTTCATTTTATGAAAGCAAATTTTAATGAACAAAATAAGAGATTTGATGCTAATGACGATTTTTTGCGTAAAATGTCTACTGATGTTAATGAAATGAAAGAACGAAATGTTAAGCTAGAAAGTAAGGTTGGTAAACTAAAGGGGGATATTAACGTAAAATTAGATGAACAAAACAGTAAATTTGACGAACTCAAGATTGATATTAATGCCGTAAATGATAGATGTGAAAGTAAGTTTAACAAGTTAGAACGAAATATTGAGAAAATGAATAGTGGGATGAGAATATAGAGATAGTAGGGGAGAGTGAGAGAGTAATGGGAGTAGGGGGCTGTAAAGGGGTAGAAATAAGTGTTTGTAAGTTGGAGGAGAATTTAAGTAAAAATATGGAGCAGAGGGTAAATTTTCCCCGGGTTTATTGTGAACCATGTGTTCACAGGTGCCTTTGAAGGGCAAGAGTCCCTTAGTGGAAGACGAGGTGTCTTCAAATTGTCCCTTGAGTTTTGGTGGTGTTCCTGGAAGAGCCAGGAGGTGTTTTTATGTTGCAGTGCCCTCTGCATGATAGAGAGAAAATGTGAAATGAGGTAGTGTAAGCGATTTTGAGAGAATGAGAGTGATAGAATTGTTCAAGTTAAAGAGATGTTATAGAGAATTAGTAGGGATAGTAGATATAGAGAGAGTTGATGATATTGAATTCTTACCTTGCGATGTAGTTAGTGCAGCAAGAGGCGATAATAATGTTGATGACTTACCTGTATATAAAGTGGGGTTACTAGTAGTAGATGATTACTATACTGAGGAAATAATAAAGGATTTAATTGTAACAGATAATACCAAAGGAGAATTGACCATACCGAATGTCGACAGGTTTTATGAATTAATAGTATCCAATGATGTTGTTAAATACTATTTCAATACAATGGATAAAACTGATGTTGATAGTTATTATAATAGTAACAAAATGTACTTAACTAAAAATGAATTGTGTATACGTAAGACAAGATTATTGTTTGATGATGGAGGGTAAATATTTATTGTTCATGAACGTTTAACTATGTGAGTATAGTGGGTTTTGAAATGGACTGAATTATGAAATGATTTGTGGTAAACAATAACAGATAATAATGTAGATTGTATATACTTTTGTGTTGATGTTAAATGTACTTATGTAGTAAAATTATGTTGTTGTAATGATAAGGTAACAGAGAATACAAGGTGTTGTATGAAGTATACTCAACTTTAATAATTGACAGTTGGTCATTGCGGATTTTGTTAAAGTAATTAAAACAATTTGATGATTAAAGTAATTAAAATGTGTTTGATAAAATAGTTGAATTAATTTGAAAGGAGTTAATGAAATGTTATGTAAAATGAAGGTTGGTAATAAATTTAAATTGGTTGGAGAATTCAATTGTATAATAAATGGTAAATAATTAAAGGTGGATTATTAAAAGGTCCAATAGAAAGTTAAAGTTGTAATGTTTGTAATTTTGTATGCAAATTTAAAGGCGAGATGTTTATTCTAATGTAATGATGTTAATGTTCAATTTGAGTGTCTATTATGTTGATTATGTAATTGTGTAGGAATATAAAACATGTATAGTATGTTATAAAATACATTCCCCACTTTCGGGTGGTCCCGGCCTTACCAGCCCAGACCCGTGGTTTTGGATGACAACCAGTTGTGGGCAGACTTATTGTACACTGACCATGGTTGGTTGCCTTTGAAATTGGATTAATAAATAAATCACCTTGTATCCGTCGTGTGACTTCGTTACGTCGATTAAAATTGAGTGTCCGATCGGCTTCGCAGTGATGCGCACCAGTTAGAAAGCGAGTGAGTTACATTGGTTGGCAATTATGTGTAACGTGATTTTAACTGTTAACAACCTCAATAGAGTAATTTAATCTGATGATGGAGCAGATGTTCCGAAACACGTCATTTTAATCGACGTAACGAAGTCACACGACGGATACAAGGTGATTTATTTATTAATCTATATTCCTACGTGGCTTGGATACCAAGAACCAACATGCATTTTAAACTTTGAAATTGGTATAATTTAGAAATCAACCGGGGGGTAAATCAGGGGAATCAACATAACTTTGGAACAGCGGCTACCACCGAATGGGGTGATAGACCATATTAAGGGCATATGAATCATTTTAGTAGGATTACTGGTGTCCTCGGACACCAGTAATGCCAAATTTTTATATAACGCCCAAGCAAGAATGGTGTAAGCAGTGTTTACACCCTAATAAACTTCAGTTCTTGTGGACGCAAATGGGCGCTACAGTCCAACATCACAAAGCAATAGTGTGTGGAAAGGAGCTGGCCGTTACAAGCCAGGGACACAAATACAGTATTTATCTAACAAAGGTAAATGCCTCGTCCGGTTTACCCGGAAGGTGATTTACCCAATTGTAACTGGGTTAAGGGGGGATATTAGAAAATGATGTTTGAAGGAGGAAGTTGATTATTGTCAATAGGGTAATTAACCCTATTAAATGGAGTTATCTTATGATGTATTTAAATGATTTTGTGGTTTTGAACAATATTATGGTAATGATTAACGATTTTGAGAAAAGATGTAAGTAAATAATTTGTGATTATGTAATTGATTTAAATGTGTTTAAGAGAATTTTAGTAATGAAGTTAAATATTTTTGAGATGTAAATTGGATAATGAAAGATATTTGTAATGTTGTAATGGGAAGTGGTTATTTAAATTCTGATTGGAATCAGGGAAATATTTTTGAATTTGGGATAAGAATTAACGAGAGAAGGGCATACAGAATGTTGGTATTGAAATTTAAAATGTATTATGTTAAGTATGTATTCATCGATGTATGTTAGAAGTTAAGAAAAAACCAGTGCTTCTTAACGCAAACCAGCACAGCTAAGGGGGACCAGATCAGTTCTGGATATGGTATAATGAAAAGCCATTATTTAATATTTGTGGTTTAATGTTTCAGTATCTGGTGATGCTGTGGCAGCGGTCCTGTGCTGGCCTGCGCATCAGAGCAGGGGCGTCAAGTGCCTGTCTGGCCTTGCAGTGTTGGGATCTCGAGAGGGAAGTCCAGTAAGGTCATTCAGGTGCAGCCACAGTCACTGGACCAGGGGGGTAAGTCATCCATGAATTTTAATGAAACATAGAGGGTTGTGGCGACATATCCAGGCTGATCCCTTTAGGAAGTATGTGTCAATGAGAGTTTTTATGCTTCGGGATAAAACCTCTCATTGAGGGGGTATTATAACGGTACAGGTAGGCCCACCCAGGAATATTTTTGTAATAGTAAAGTTTTGATTGTATTTGAAAAATATTAAAGAAAACAACGTAGGTGCAAGTATTAGTGTCAAGGGCGGGTGAACTAAGCTGCTGGAGACAGTTATTTTTAGAAGTTTGAGCTCTGAACTATGCACCGTAGGGGTCACGCCATATGACCTCAATAGCCAAACCCTGATTATGTCAGTTTGGAATGCAAGGGGCGGTCACCACCGCCTCAGAATCTGGCAATGTCATACGAATAAAACAATGAAACGAGATCACATGATCGTTCGTCCAGCTAAGAAGCGTCATCTTTTTGAATCTCCCCAGTCGACAATATATTCTCGTGCTGTACAGCCATAAAAAGTTCCGGAACAAATTAGCGGGCGCCCGTATCTTTAAAAATGTGATTTTAAAACCAAATTTAGAATTTAAATAATAATTTAACTATACAGTGAGTAATTAAAATGAAGTGACAGTTTCGGCAATAAAAAAAAGAAGTGAGAGTTTCGGCGATAAAAAAAAGAGAAAACAAGAAAATCGTGCGGGATGGCAGAATCACGGAAGGAGGTTGAGTTTGGAACGTAAAAGAATTTCAAGATAAGTAATCAACGAAGGGTAAAACCAAAGAAGTTTTCAAAATTGTAATTTTTCTTTTAAACAATTTAAAAGTAATTGACAGCCTATATATATATATATATATATATTAAAAAAAAAAAAAAAGAGTCAGTAAACGGGGGTTGTAGCGAGTGAGAGGGAGAGAGACTGAATATGAGAATACAAAAGAAGTGCTGGTTTTTATATAAAGAAAAAAAGATAATCTAGTAATTTCATTTATGTTTATTATTTGTGTTGGAAATGTAGAGGCTATAAAATTTGAATCATAATTGATTTCATTTCATGTGTTTGTATATGTGTAATACTCACAAAGGAGTTAAATGAAGGAAAAGAGGATTTTATTTGCATTATTATTTTTATTAAAGAAATAAAAAATTAGTTCAATGGGAATGTGAATTAGAATTATTACTGCAAATAACCCATTTTGTTCTCCAGTTCATCTAACCGAATCCTGGTAAGTAAACTTTTTCATAGTTGGCAATAATCAAGATGGCGTCCAAAATGTGGAAAAACACAACTATGTTAATAAACAAAAGTAAAATTAAAAGTAGGTAATAATAAACATAATCACATAACATACAATCACATAACACTTTGTGACGGCAGCGGTATGCGAACATCAGCTCTCCGTTACCAGCGGCGGACACAGCGAGCCAATCAGGGATCAGCAGCCGAGAGGTGACCAACTACGTGCTCGGAACGAACCAATCAGCGATCCCGATTAGTGCATAAAACCCGGGCCAGCAGAAAATGTTGACGCACTCTTCATCGCCATGCCACGGACGCACTTCATCTCCTCTCTTCTCTCGGACGACACCGTTGCGAAGTCAGCCAGAAGGAATGGCCGAAGAATAGAACCGGCGTTCTTGCGTCTTCACCCTCCAGTTCCGCGCCAGCGATAGGACGTCGCTGGGCCAGCAGCCGACTCTACACCCAATGCCAAAAGAAGAGGAGGACTGCAGTACGCCACGATCACCGGGTGCAGCCGCCGACTCTACACCCAATGCCAAAAGAAGAGGAGGACTGCAGTACGCCACGATCACCGGGTGCAGCCACCGAACATCAGCGCGGCTTGACCAACCTCAGCCTTCTCGCCACACCAAAAACACTAGAGTGTACGATTGGCGCCATTTGTCATGCGGGAAGCCTTTTGTCCGGTGACAAGTAGCGCCCAACGTGGGGCTACGATCTTCTTCCGGATGCATGATCCAGCCATGCCAGTGAGCTACCAGCCGGCACACCAACCAACATGGCGCTCAACAGACACCTCTACAACATCCGGAGAAGAGCAGTAGGCTGGCTACCGGAGAGCATTCAAGACCCGGGGGAGTTGTGACGGCAACGGTATGCGAACATCTGCTCTCTGTTACCAGCGGCGGACACAGCGAGCCAATCAGAGATCAGCAGACGAGACATGACAACTGACGTGCTCGGGGCAAACCAATCAGTGATCCCGGTTAGTGCATAAAACCCGGGCCGGCAGAAAGGCAGAAAATGTTGCGCACTCTTCATCGCAACGCCATTGGAAGCACTTCATCGCCTCTCCTCTCTCAGACGACAGCGGCGCGGAGTCAGCCGGAAGGAAGGCCGATAGAACCAGCGTTCTTGCGTCTTCGCCCTCCAGTTCCGCGCCAGCGATGTATTTCGCTGGGCCGGCAGCCAACTCTACAACCGATGCCAGAAGAAGAGGAGGACTGCAGTACGCCACGATTAGCGGGCGCAGCCGCCGATCATCTCAGCGCGGCATGACCAACATTAGCCTTCTCGCCACACGGTCCTTTTTAGGGCCACCAAAAACACTAGAGTGTACGATTGGCGCCATTTGTCATGCGGCAAGCCTTTTGTCCGGTGACAACTTATTCATCAGAACCAAAGTGAAAAGACCAATTCAACACCAGTGAACAATTTATTGACTTATTTTATTTTAAAAACTTGTTTTAAATAGTCGGGAGGTAAATTAACTCTGTCGCTTAGCGTCAGTCCGCCATCTTGGCACTGCCAACCAAAATAAACACTGCATCGACACTAACTAATGTGCTCGCACATCAGACCAAACAAGTATTTCATTGTATTTTCCTAATTTTAATTTTATTGTTATTGGTAAGTAAGAATTATTTTAATTGTAATATGTTGTACTTCTTAGTTCCATTTCGTACTTTTTAATAACAGTCAAAAGCATCCAGGAGTTTATATAACTATCGAAAGTGTAACTCAGAATCAAACTGAGATTAAGAATCATCTTGTGAATTGTACCACATAAACATTAGAACAACGAAGGCAGTAACTTATGAAAATAAATAATGATATTTTTCCCTAATTGATGCGAGTTGTCTTTTATTAAAAAATAAAATAGAATAGCGAGTCTGGTAACCTCAATCTTGACAACTCAAAACGAAACCCAACATCCGTCCCCAAACAAACAGTAATCCAATTTTTAATAAATAATAAATAAAAGTTAAAATAACTTAACTTCCGCATATTAAAGAAATAATATAAACAAAATAAAATATAGCGTTATATGTATCCAATAAAATAATTTTGTACCCTCACACATGCATACATACTACCAACATGGCATTCTACTATACTTAACATTTTAAGTGCGATCACCTTACGAACAGACGAAAAGTTCCACACCCAGGGACGGACTACTTTTTTTGTAAAACTGCTTGTTTTTTGAAAAGTATAAAAATTTTAATTTTAATGTAACTGCCGCACATTGTTACATTCAATGCGGCAGTTTGAATGTAATAGTAACCACAATTACACAGATTTTGCTACAAATCTTATACCCATACATGTTTGCAAGTAAGGCCGGTACATGAGTGCTGCCGAGGAGTTTGAAGTGTATAAGGCATATAAATTTTATCCCAAGCATTTGTTAAACGACCAGCTGAATTTTCATTCCAACACATTGTATGATACAGCATTGCAATTCTCTGAACGCCTGAAGCCCGCATCACAGATAGCGCACAGACAACAATGACAACAGATGGCAGTATGGATATTACACCGTACGGTGCGCACCGTGAACTTCGTGCGCTATTGTTAATTAGTTTTTTGCATTTAAATATGTGTTGTGTCTTAATGTGTTGACCTCCAACGACTGAAACGCATCTGATGATGGAACATAAGTTCTGAGACACGTTGTTTTTACATCATTAAAATTTATATAAGGAAGCCACAGGACGGACTAAGAAGGTAATACTTATTCATTTAGTTCATTAAAAGCATCCCTGCTTAGATATAATGACAAAAAGAAGAACATCAGCAAGAAACAGAACACATAAAACCACTGATAGAGGAACAAAGGCATTTGCAAGAGCATACTGTTGCAGAGTTGGGTTCTACTATGTGGAGGTGTGGGTGAATTACATGGTGATCTCAGTGGGCAAGAGGTAAGATTATCTGTAGTAGAGAAGTGGACTGCAAATGTAAATAACAGATTAAAACAGAAGCTGAACAGCCAATGAAAAAACAACCCTGTGTCTCAAATCAAATTGCTCAACAGATTGTACCAAAAAAGGTAAAGTCCAAAAAAATACAGAAAATAAGGTAACAGAGAGAGTTACTTTGACTCCAATCATGCCTATTCATATCAAGGGCCCAACATTTGATGGAAGCACTACTGGACATGATATCTTCGGCAATTTGAAGTTGCAAGCACATATTATTAGTTTCACTTATTCTTGCTTTCAAGTATCTGCCTTAGAGCTACTACAGAAAGTCTCACCTTACAGCCAGAACAGTTTGAAGCAAGTATTGACTTGGTAGTTAGACTGGCATATCACAGAGCACCAGAGAATTTCTGAATGACATTGGTGATACAGATATTTACTGATGGTGTCAGAGATAGTGAACTACAACAACTGTTACAATGGCAATACATCAGAATAGAGTGGATGCGCTTGTCTATGCTGTACAGTTTGAGGCCACCAAGTCAGTGTCTGGTTGGGCGAATCATAAAGTGCGCACACTAACAGATTGTGATGACAAATGATTAAGAGGAAGAATAAGAGTCTTAAAAGCTCGGCACCACAGTATGAAGGTAGAAAGTATGGAAGACCGAAGCTTTTTAGATATGGGGAACCTGGGCATCTACAAAGAGATTGTCGGTCCATTGTTAAGCAGTAGGGAAATGGGCAGTAGTCAGTACAACTAATTGGAGGAATGAAGCACCTAGACAATACACAAATTATACACTTTACAAAAACAGCAGGAACTCAGTATATTATCTGAAATGAAGTATGACAAATAAAATGGCAATCAATTCATTTTGTTATAGAGCTTACAGGTTCTTAAAAGAGACAGAAACAAATGATAGGGAGATAAAAAAGATAAAGGGAATTGTAGTAAAGAACAATAACTATAACACCAACATAGTGCATAAAGTTATGGGAAGTATTAACATGCAAAAAGCTAAAAATGAACCAAAACAAAAGGATTATGCACGGTCACTGACATATGTCACATACCAGAAAAATTATACAATGTTTTAAAAAATACGAGTAGATATAGCAATTAAAATGCGTGAAACAGTATTTGATAAGATAAGAAATAAACATAGAAAAAATCCCAATCTTGCAGAGAAGCGGAGTTTATAAATTAAAATGTAAATAATGCAACAAAGTGTACCTAGGTGAGACAGGATAGGAATTCGAATGCAGGTTATCTAACCACAAACGTGGAGAAGGTAATAGAACAACAAATTCGTTATATCCAAGACATTTCATAGAAGACAACCATAAGTTTGTTAATCCTTTAGAAGACTATGAAATTTTGAAAGTAGTGAGTAACACAGTTAAAAGAAGGCTTAGAGAGGAGTTAGAAATATTGAAAGAAAGAAAGGGTTAGAAAATTTAATGAATACTAAAAACTAAATAAGAAAGGATTTAAAATGTTAGCTATTAAAAAGAATGTACACAAAAAACACACACACGCACAACACACAGAATGTACTAGAAAGAAATGTAAAAGTACCGACATGGCTGACTGAACTCGCTAGTTAATAATAGCCAGAAAGGACATTTAGCTTATAGCTTGTTTATGAAAATGTGTATGCTAGTCGTAGGGCAAGTGGGTATAAAGAAGTTGTCTAGTCCTATTATTGTTATTTCCGATCTGACGATGAGCTGTGAAGCTTGAAAGCTCTAATCGGAATAATTTTTCTATAGTGGTGTGCAACAGTGTTAATTCTGTTCAAAAAAAATATGGTAATCAGGATTTTCTGCTAATCGAAAATGATGAAATATAAAAGTTAATTCAGTAATAAATTGTACTTCGTTCAAAGTAGTAAGCAAGTTCTCCAGCTCAGGAAGCATATTAGTGTTGTTGCATGCCCCATCGTTGTCTCTCTCATGTCTAAACAGGTTTTATGATTGTTTTGTATATAAAGAGTGGCCCACATAGAGTTGACTGTGTGTCAGCCATTATGGTTTTTAGTCATGTGATAGCTCATTTTGTTGATTGTAGCAAACTATACACACAGGAGAAATGCCACTATATACAGTGGAAATCGTTTAACGCGAAAACGGTTACCAAAAAATATCGGTTAACACGAAATACCACTCGGGTACCGATCGCTGTTTGTTATGTACAGTGTATTATTTGTACGGTTAACACGAAAGGTTTACCTGATAATATTGGTTAACACGAAAAATTTTTGTTAAAAATAATTTTTTTTTTTGGCTGGCTTTTAAGTAACTGCATACAAAATCAAGCCACACAAGTACGCCCAAAAGCTTGTTTTCGATGTAACGGAATCCATTCTTCATCTCTAAAAGAGAAAGAGCAGGTAGTGACCATAGTTTGTTTTGTCTACCTGTTTTGTTTTGTCTTCAGTACCAAGTTCTATTTACAGTACGTACTGTATACAGTGTACCGTTGTTTACGAGAAACCATAGCCTCTCCTTCAGCACCAAATGTGTTGTTCATTGACCACAAATAAACCGTTATCGCTTACATTAACTACCTACTCTATAGGGTGTGGTGAGTTCAGTTCAGTTGTATTCTGTGCGTGTACAGCGGTGGTAAAGTTTGCGGTACGGTACCGATAACATTTTATTGTAAAAAATTTACTCAGTTGTGAGGATTAACTGTTTACTTTTTTACTGTACAAACTTCTTAGTCTTTTACAGCCAGTTAAGTGATGTTAAGCATGTGACGTGTACGTGTAAAGTGAAGTTACGCTTTCGTACATTTCGTTTTTGCAGTCCGGAAGTAAAATGGAGAAGAAAGTGCGTAAACAAAGTGCCCTCTCTTTAGAAAAAAAAGTTGAACTCCTCCAAGCTGTTAATGAGGGTTTTCGAACTAAAACAGAAATCTGTAAAACATTCGGTATACCAAACTCGACGTTATCCACGATTATAAAAAAATAGAGATAAAACTTTAGAACTGTATGAGTCGGGCAAGTTTGAACCAGGCAGAAAACATTTCCGTAAGGCAAACCACGAAAACTTAGAGGCTGCTCTTCTTGTTTGGTTTAAGCAAACAAGATCACAAGATGCTCCTATTTCTGCACCACTACTGATGGAGAAAGCAAACGTTTTTGCTGAACAGATGAACTTAAATTTCACTGCAAATCCTGGCTGGTCAGAAAGGTTTACAAAACGAAATGGCATAACCTTTAAAAACATCTGTGGCGAATCAAGACAGGTGTCACAAGAAATGACATCATCGTGGTTGCAATCTACGTTGCTTGCAATTTTAAAAGACTATCCACGTAAGGATATTTTCAACGCCGATGAAACAGGACTATTTTTCCGTTGTATGCCCGATAAAACACTTTCATTCAAAGGGGAGCAGTGCCCTGGTGGTAAAAAGTCCAAAGAGAGAGTGACAGTGATGGTAGGTTGCAATGCTGATGGGTCAGAAAAACTTCCGTTACTTGTTATAGGAAAAAGTTTAAAGCCGCGCTGTTTTAAAAATGTTAAAAAGTTGCCAGTAGAATATAGAGCTAACAAACGAGCGTGGATGACGTCTAAAATTTTTACCGAATGGCTGGTTTCGTTAGAAAAACATTTCACTTCTCAGAAGAGGAAAATTGTGTTAATTATTGACAACTGTCCTGCCCACCCAAGTGACCTCAAATTGATGGCAATTAAACTTGTTTTTCTACCATCGAACACGACTAGTGTCCTACAACTTTGTGATCAAGGTATTATTCAAAATTTAAAATTTCAGTACAGAAAGTTACTTCTGCGGAAATACTTGGCCACTATTGAGGGGAAAAAAGATTTCTGTGTAAATGTTCTGGATGCTTGTAACTTGTTACGAACAGCGTGGAACATCGTGACGCCTACAACAATTCAAAATTGTTTCGCTCATGCTCGATTCATTTTGAATTCAGAAACTGAACAACCCGAAGAAAATGAAATTGATCCTACACTATCTGAAATGTTTAATCGTGTGTCATCTGTATTAAATGTTTCAATTTCTCTAAATGAGTACGTGACTCTCGATGAGAACGTAACTACGGCTCCTGTATTAACAGATACCAATATCGTGGAAACAGTGCAAGTTGACAACTGTGAAGGTGATGATAGTGACGACGAACTTGACACGGAAAATGATAGTGAAAATGTTCCTACCGCTACCGATATGCTTTCGTTGCTGAGCCGTGTTCGTCGATATTTTGAAGCCAACTCGGAAGGTGAAATGTTTGAACACGTTGATAAATTAGAACAATTTGTTGAAAATAAAATAGTGCAAAATTGTGTGCAAAAGAAAATAACGGATTATTTTAAATAAAGATAAACACGAAAACTACGGTAAAGTTGAAAGACATACAGTAGTCTATAAGAAAACCTAAATCATAGGACTAAATTTAGAACAGCTAATAATAATTTTGTTAACTTACGTTTCTTTTTAATAATATATCTGATAATTATTCTTATGTATATTATGATATTCAATTGAGATCCACCGTACATCCGGTGTAACCATGTGTTATTTTGATTAACATAAATTAGGCTTTTCGGGTCCAGAGTTACGTTAAGCAAAAAGGCAGAGGTAGTCAGGGTTTTGAAATGACCATTCACATAACATATGGTAAACAGATTAAGTTTTATTTATTTCAGTGTCTAAATGTTACAAACAATTGGAGTCATTAAACGATTGACAAATTCCAAAATGGCGGCTACATTACTTCCGCCTTTCACCCTGCTTTTAACTTTATATACTCTTTATTTCTTTGCAAATGAATTTTTTAAATAGATGTAATTAGTATAGAATGGTTCTAAAATTTTCTTTACTTTAAAATCATATAATTAACATGAGTTTCCATCACAAACCAACGCCTCATATATTGGTTATTTGAAGCTGGCCAACTTTCACTTTCACACACTCACGCAAACCTTTCATACTCTGACACTGAATACATTTTAGTATTATTTATACTTAGAGCTCATTTTATGTTTTATAATTTTGAAAAATATTTAAGAAGGGCTTTCCTAAATTGATGCGGTGTAGACTGTCCTCAGAAGACTCCCATGCTGGCTGGCAGATGTTCGGCCAAACTTTTCGCTGTCTTTTCTGAGTGCACTGAATTTACTATTTTTACATTGGTTGTCCACTGATATTAAATTACTTATGTGACTACATTTTTAAAACAAATTTTGCATTTTTATGGCAACAACTGCCCACTACACTGTTGAGCGTGTGTGCTCTCTGAGTTGTTACTGGAGACTGGGGGCGAGTTAGACGTAATTGTTATGTAAGTGGTAGTGTACATGACGTCACCGTCTATTGTTTTACAGCCACCGCCCTGGTTCATACGTATTTGATTGTATGTCGTCAGTGGTTATTAATGACGACATGGCTTTGTGGACCAATGAAAGTTCATATTGTTAGTCCGTGTTCACATACGCCGCCATTATACATATTAAACTCCGCTCGTCCAACGGTGACCTTCAATTCACTCCTCTCTTGTCAAATTTGCGTATTTATTGGGACTTGGGTAAAACTGACCTAGCCCTGGTTGACATTCATGATTAGAATAAAAAATACAATGTGAGATCCCTTAATCCCATTATTATGGTAATAGGTCTTTATGTACTGTCACAAAACCCCCTCAATGAAAGGTTTGGTGTCGAGACACAAAAACTTTCATTGACTCATTCACACGTTTCCAAAAGGATCAGTTCAGATATGTTGCCACAACCCCCTGTAGTGTTAATATAAAAGAATTTCAATCACTTACCCTTGGTCCAATGATGCTGCTCGCACCCTCTGACCATACTGGACTTCTCCGGAGAGATCCCTACACCATAAGGCCATGAGGCACTGAACGCTCCTGTTCTGACGCTCCAGCCAGCGCAGGACCTCGGTCACAACACCACAAAACTCTGAAACATGTAATACAAAATTTTAAAATAGTGGCCTTATTTATCTACATATCCGCAACTGATATGTCTCCCCTTAGATGCATTGGTTTGTGTTTTGAGGCGTCGGTTTTCTTAACTCATAAGTTTTCAAATAACACAAAAAAAAACAAGATTTAAGAAAGATAAATCCTTCCACTTTCCAACACTCCTGTATATTTTTATCAAATTCTCTGACTCCAGTCAACATCAACTTACTTCTATCACCACAAGAAAACATATTATTATAATAAGCATAAAACAAATCCTACTCTCAAACAACAACTACTATCTCTACTAATTTATTTCAAATAACATCAGCATATTTAACTATTATGGCGAACACTTCAAAACTATTTAATTTTCTTTACTCAACTTTCTTTACGTTTAATTTTCTTTACAACAGAATCACTACTATGGACTTGATAACCAACATCAATCTCACTACTATTTCTTTAAAATTTAATATTGTTATCGTTACTACCCCTGTAGTAACCTCCCAGCCTATTGTAGCATCAACATTATAAAACACAATAAAACATTGTACATTAAACATTAAACACTAACATTGAACATTTCACATTACTTAATTCACATTTACACAACTTGTAGCAAACTTTACAACACATTACTATTATCAACTCTTTTCAACTTTTATTATTTAACATTCCTTATGTTAAATAGAATATTACATTCTATACAAAAAAAAATTTTTCAAATTTATCATTACCTTTCAGTTACATTATCTTTCTACCATGAATTTCCCTTTTCTAACCCTTTTATCCTTATTACTTTGCGGACTCTCAATTATTCATTATTCTCTATCTTATTTTGGCATTTGTCAATCTAACATTACTCACCTCTTTTTTCTACTAACAACCGCTTCTAACCATTAACATATTATGACACCAATATCTCTATAATAACCCCATTCACTAATCCATTTAAAACCTCTGGCACCGCTCCTCTTTTGTACAAGGATGTATGTTCCCTACCTGGCCATATCCATTCCTAACCATTTGCCCTCCACCAAATATCGGCAAACACTCTAACCCAAAATTGCTCCGCCTGCCACAACGCTGCACGCTGGTCCCTTGCCACGTCGCACGCTGATGACTCCTTACACCGGATCCTTACTACAAAATATCATCAACAACAAATATAATTATATATACCATTCACATTACTCACCTCTACATATAATCACTAACTACTGTGTCCCTAAAATATCTAACATCCTCTTTATATATTATCAGTATCTCAACATTCTTATTTTCACCAACTCCCAATAACTCTATTTAACTAACTCCAATGCCCTTATTTATCACTATCCCCAAACCTCTTTACAACATTTCACCTTAATATACCACTAGAAAATTTATCACTTATCTTACTAACAACAATACCTCTCAATATCCAAATCTATTACCTGCTTAATCATTTATTAACCATTTGAATCTAAATCTCATAATATCATTTTAAATCATTATCAAACTTAATTATTCTTCAATATTTAAAATTCTACAATACATGTTTACATAACAATACATAAAATACACAACAGCAAAATTACACAAATACATTGACACCAATATACACAAAAATATACAATCCACATTACCGATTAATCGTTTACCATAAATCAGTCATAAACAGTCCATCCTGAAAAACACTGTCCACATAATTAAATGTTCATAATACAATAAAATAATTAACCTCCATCGTCAAATAATAGTTGAATCTTAAAACTATATACATTGTTTGATATTGAATATCTCATCTTATTATTATACATATACCAACTATTCAAATGTTTATCCTTTTCCTCAGACTCGTATAACTCATGATCGGGTACAGTTCTGTCACCTTCAGTATAATCAGTCATAATTACGTATTTTGTAAAGTCATCATTCTCATTATCTCCTACTACTTCAGTTTCATTACCAGGTAAGTTCTTATTATATTTATCAATCATCTCTACACCTAACCTCTCCATAGTCTCTACTTATCTTAAAAATCTCTACTTCTCTTTTTCTCTCACTTTCAAAACATCTCTCTCTTTTAAAATATCTCTCATAATAACTCTCCCAACAACACTTCTCTCTCTCAATATATCTCTCTTTACACCCTCTCTTTAACCCTTTAAAACACACTATCATTCCATTATTATTATATTCTATTCCCCATAAAACCTCATTATTACTACCAACCTCAACACTATTATCTCCTATTACTATATTTTTATTTATTTTATCGTCATTTCCACTACTACTTACCTTGTCATCTTTGTTCAATTCTAATTTGTCTATTACTTTCTTATTTTCTGATTCTATTTCGTCTAACCGTGTCTCTATTTCACTTAATCTTTTATCAATATTACCATTCTGTTTCTTAATTTCTTTTTTAATATCACTAAATTGTTCATCAAACTGGTTTAGTTTATCATCAAACTGGTTTAATTTTTCATTAAAATTGTCTAATTTCGTATCAAATTTGATGCTCTGCTCATTAAAAAGCAGTTTCATCATTCTTATTATGTCATTTTCTTCCACTCTTTTTGTTGGGGCTGGTGTTGAATGGATACTATCACCCATCATTTCTGATTCTGTTCTACTCGTCTCATTACTGTTTGCCATTTTTTATTATATTACTAATAATAAATTTGTTTTAGTTGTTGTATTATTCTATTCGTACCATACATAACCTATACAGGTAACCTCTATTGTTACGTATATTTCACTACCCGTCTACCTCTGCTTTTGGCTTATTTATATAATATAAATCTTATATAAAGTCCACAGTTCGGGGGCCATCTGTTAACTTACGTTTCTTTTTAATAATATATCTGATAATTATTCTTATGTATATTATGATACTCCACTGAGATCCACCGTACATCCGGTGTAACCATGTGTTATTTTGATTAACATAAATTAGGCTTTTCGGGTCCAGAGTTACGTTAAGCGAAAAGGCAGAGGTAGTCAGGGTTTTGAAATGACCATTCACATAACATATGGTAAACAGATTAAGTTTTATTTATTTCAGTGTCTAAATGTTACAAACAATTGGAGTCATTAAACGACTGACAAATTCCAAAATGGCGGCTACATTACTTCCGCCTTTCACCCTGCTTTTAACTTTATATACTCTTATTTCTTTGCAAATGAATTTTTTAAATAGATGTAATTAGTATAGAATGATTATAAAATTTTCTTTATTTTAAAATCAAATAATTAACATGAGTTTCCATCACAAACCAACGCCTCATATATTGGTTATTTGAAGCTGGCCAACTTTCACTTTCACACACTCACGCAAACCTTTCATACTCTGACACTGAATACATTTTAGTATTATTTATACTTAGAGCTCATTTTATGTTTTATAATTTTGAAAAATATTTAAGAAGGGCTTTCCTGAATTGATGCGGTGTAGACTGTCCTCAGAAGACTCCCATGCTGGCTGGCAGATGTTCGGCCAAACTTTTCGCTGTCTTTTCTGAGTGCACTGAATTTACTATTTTTACATTGGTTGTCCACTGATATTAAATTACTTGTGTGACTACATTTTTAAAACAAATTTTGCATTTTTATGGCAACAACTGCCCACTACACTGTTGAGCGTGTGTGCTCTCTGAGTTGTTACTGGAGACTGGGGCGAGTTAGACGTAATTGTTATGTAAGTGGTAGCGTACATGACGTCACCGTCTATTCTTTTACAGCCACCGCCCTGGTTCATACGTATTTGATTGTATGTCGTCAGTGGTTATTAATGACGACATGGCTTTGTGGACCAATGAAAGTTCATATTGTTAGTCCGTGTTCACATACGCCGCCATTATACATATTAAACTCCGCTCGTCCAACGGTGACCTTGAATTCACTCCTCTCTTGTCGAATATGCGTATTTATTGGGACTTGGGTAAAACTGACCTAGCCCTGGTTGACATTCATGATTAGAATAAAAAATACAATGTGAGATCCCTTAATCCCATTATTATGGTAATAGGTCTTTATGTACTATCACAATTTTAAGAAAAATTAACAATAATAAACCATCAGGACAAATAAAAGGTTGTATTTGTTGCATTTTACTAGACAGTACAATAAATAATCTACAGTAAACTATTTGTTCACTTCCTCATTTTGTTTCACTTTTTGTTCGCTTAACGCGAAATTCCGTGTACACGAAAAAAATAACTGGTCCCCGTCATTTCGTGTTAACCGATTTCCACTGTATAAGGATATGACAGCATATCATTTCAAACAAGTTTATCTGTCTTCATTTCAGATAATATACTGAGCTCCCACTGTTTCTGTGAGGTGTATAACTTGTGTACTGTCCAGGCGCTCCATTCCTCCAATTAGGTGTACCAACTACTGCACATTTCCCTGCTGCTTAACAATGGACCGACAATAGAAATTATAACCACTAACACAACTTTCTTAATAAAAAATACCCTATTTTTTGTTCAGAAATGTAACAACTGTATAGTAAGCACACAATACAGGCTAAAAATTTTAAACATCTAATTTGTGTTAAAATATTCTTTAGTCTGACCACGGCCGGATTTCAATAATTTTTTATTCTATTCTAGGCTACTGTGTTAAAAATTTGCATTCCAAAATACTGAAATTTCTAAAGCTCACCACTACATTCAGATTTTAGTTAATATTCCCTTTGATATGCCACATGCCCAATAATCCCTTTGAATTTTTGCTATTTTATCAGAATTTTCCCTTCCTTTTTAGTCCCTGGCATCCAAAAATTTTGATACTTTTAAAAATGAAGCTAAATTCATAATGGTTAAAGTTCTCTTTAATTCGATATTCCACACAGACTTTTGTGATTTTTTTTACAAATTTTCACCCTCACACATTTTTACCACTCTCCCACTTACATTTTGCGGGATCAGTGTCAAAATCAATAGGGTTCTGTAGGGTACAGTTACAGACACACAGGCCATGGTTTACAAAAATCATTTGATGTGTTGAAAAGTAATCGTGAGACATACCCCAACAGACAGAAAGACAAATGCCAAAAAAAGGTCGAGTAAAAACAAAACTCGATTCGTTCATTCAATTATTGATGTACTTACAATGTATTCATATTACATGTTGATAACAACCATCAACCTACCCATTGCTCACAAGGAACAAAAGTGTAGAAGACAGCATTCAAGTGTTTCACTGGTATAGGATAAACTAACAACTGAAATTGAATCACCAACCCCAATCAACTAGCACTCAACTTGTTGAGTGACAACACCAATGCAAGACATCTCAGGTGTCTCCATGTTTTAACCTTTTTGCTGCCAACACATGTGAGCGGTTATGCTTTGCCCGTGTGCCATATTTTCACCAGCAGTGTGTGTATATACGCATGGAGCACTCTACCATTTACAAAATGGGCCGCAATAACAATTATACATGTCATTTACAGCTAAGATTACACAATCTCAAAACACTCAACTGTTAATTAGCAAATGTAGATAAAAAATAAACTCGCCACAACAATTACATTTATCGTTAACGGCAAAGATTACACAACCTGAGCAACACTCAACTGTCAACTGCAGATGTAACTAAAAGAAACACGCCACAACAACAAATATACGTATCACTTAATGGCAGCGTTTACAAAAACTCATCTGCGAATTATCTCAACTTTATCTCAGTTTCTATGTGACACCAGACACACTGAATGACCTATCTTTGTTTCAACAGTTCATAACTAAAGACAATTCGTTGACCTTGTACGCACAACGCTTCTTCCTTGTGTCAAAGCCATAGGCATACTAAACCGTTCTGAGCACTTTACCAATTTAAAACGACGTGCGACTTACCATATCCGGAGCATCATATTGACATAAAAATTTCGTGAGCACACACCCAGAGCATCGGAAAGGCTAAGACTGAATCTAATTTTCAACTATAAATGTTCAACTTCAAAAATATTTTGTTAATAAAGGGACTGCCTTCAATGGAAGACTGACCTACCATGAATCTCACTTGTCTCACCTACTTGTAGATGGAAGACTCTTGAGTGTATATTAAAAAAAAAAAACTTTACCTCTTGTGTATTCATTTCTTTTTCCACTTCTTCTAAAAGAATTTCATCCTTTATAACTGTAGTGATGTCTTCCAAATGCTGTAACAAAATAAATATAAATACAGTAGACTCCCGACTATCCGGCCTAATGTGGTGGAAGGGCAGGCCGGACAACAAAAAAGCCGGATAGGCTGGAGTTCTATAATTACTCACTTCCTGCCCTACCCATACCATTAAAATCACACTTTTTATACCAAAACCCGCTCTTATTCATATTTTGACATCTTAGTACAGTCCAGTACTTTAGAAATGTTTGTTATGTACTGTACTGTACGTTTTAAAAATTTATTACAGAAAAGAAAGTCCAAGAATAAAAATATTGTATACACATTTTAAGATAAATTTTATAATGTCTAACTTAATTGCAGGAAACATAAAATGATGTACACTGTACAGTATGAATACATACAATTTTAAAATAAACAAAACATTAACGAAAAACGTAGGCTCACTTCTTAAAAAAATGATTTAAACTTATTGATAAATGATTACACACGTGCGTAACATCCTAAGATAAAAGAGTGAAAACTTGAGTTTTTAGTTTTTGAAAAAGCCCTTGATAGATGACTGCTTATCCGGTTTAACCCTCTTCCGCGACGCAATGTCCCTCCACTTATGTAACCAGATGATATCAGCTGGCGTCGCTTCCTCCTGCTGACTAATGTACTCCAGCGCTGCCTCAATCGTCTTGAACCCTTCCGAATGTGGGATGAGATTTTTCCTGTCATCTAAAGATGCCTCCTCCTCCTCTTCTTCTATTTCATCTCCCAGTGTCAAAATTTCCACACTATCTTTATCTGTTATTTCATCAACTTCGTCGTTTGCCATCCACTCTCTAATGTCCTCTGCACTGACATCGTCACACCCCGGTACTTTTTCTAGCAACAAAACAAGTTTATCGTTTTCATCTTCCACTTCGGTTTCACACATGGGTTCAAGGTTGAAATGTCCACCTTCATGGTTCAAAAGAATTTTCCAAGACCTTACAAGTGATATGTTTGGAATCTCTTCCCATGTTTCGGTCAACCACCTTACGGCATCTAAGTAGAACAGCTGGGGGGGGGGGAGGAATCCGCGCTTTTCATGTCGCAACTTGTGTTTTGCACATGGCACGTAGGTTCAAAAATAGTCCGGATAGTATGGACACCGGATAGTCGAGTCTACTGTATAAATTAAAATATCTACCCTAAAAAAAATTAATAAATTATTATTTTCCCAATGAAATACAGCTGTTTTAACAAACTGTAAAACATTTACTGCAACTGTTCAAATTGGTCACACGCACACACACACTTTTTGCTAGTCTGTTTCTTGATGCATATATAACTTATTTACCTCAAGATGTTATAGCCTATTTATAAATATACAAACACAAAACTAACAAACTAATACACAAATCAATACAAAACATGACACAATTTTCAAAGTAATCAACATCGAAAACACTCAAAAAGTTAATACAGTAGGACGCTGATAATCCGGCATGGTCGGGACCAAGAGTGTGCCGGATTATCAAATTTTCCAGACACTCAAGGTTTAGATTAAATATGATAAAACAAGGGATAACGGTACAGTACATCTGTTACTGTGTAGTTACATACGTAAATTTATTATTTAAATTACATAGGATCATGTTCAATTACAACAGTAAACATTTTCTTAAAAATTAAACAAGGGGACCCGGTATAGCCTCTCTTCCCCATGTTAACATAATGTACCTTTTCTCAAAAATCCTGTAGGTTAGAGAGTTAATGTTTTCTTTATTTCAAATTATTATTCTTTGGACACATTTTAAGGTAGGGGTTTTTTGAAAAAATAATTTTTAAATTTTTTACAAATTTTTAAAAATATGTCTACAAAAAAACCTTTTTTGCTAACCGTTTTTATAACAAAACTCTAGCAACAGGGAGCAATCCGCAACAGGGACGTGTTAAAATATGAGTTAAACTGTTAGCACAGTAAAAGCACTGATTTACTGACATTCTTGATACACCATCATCATCTTCACAACACGGCACAGGCAAGGTGCTGCCTGTTCCATCTTAAAAACCCTCCAGCCATCTCTTCCTGGGTCAACCCACAAACCTGTGTCCTATAGGTTTGAATTTACAGACTTGTTTGGTCAGTCTGGAATCTGTCATTCTTTCTAAGTGTTCTTTTCACTGTTGTTTCTAATCTTTTAATTTTTCATTCAAGTTAAAAACTTTTAACTCTTCTCTTATGGCCTTATTTCTTATAAGGTCAAGTTTACAACACTTTTAAAACTCCTCTTGAGAATGCCATTTCCGAGGTCTGTATTTTACTGTCTTGTCTTTTCGTTGTTTCCCATAATTCACACACATAGTGCGTGTCCCTTTACATAGTACAGGGACTCCCATAACTTTGTAAAACTTTAATTTTGCATCTCAATCTACCTTGTTTCTAAACATATGTTGATTTTTCCGCAGACTGTTTGGAACACCTAACTTGTTGTGCACTTGTAACGGGGGAGTGGAGAAGAAAGTGATCAAGTGATCTGCTATATGGTCATTTGTATTCGAGGAATGGAGCAGTGCGGACAGTATTTGTTAGCTCGGTCCCACACTTACTACATCGTTCAATATCATGTGAACATGAAGTTTTACATTTGTTTTTCTATAAGGTAAGACCTACTGATTTTCTATTTATTCATTCTACAGTGGTTTCATTTGTAACTCTCTAATTCCGTACATTGACGTCCGTTATAGATTCACTGCTGATGTTAAAACCATCTGACAATTCTATAGGTACTTCATCATGTGTGTGTGTGTGTGTGTGTGTGTTTTATTGCATTATGTAATGCATAACTGTGTATATTTATTGTACCATTTTTATGGTGTAATTATACACATGATTGATGTCATGTTTTATTTCACACGTACTGTTTCGCACTGTGAGCGAGGAAAATGATTGTTTTCATTAAGTTACAATACACAAAATCTATGTGCACACATATACATCAAGGTGCTTTTACGCAAAGGCTACCCGACGCACACATTTTATCTCTCAGGGCGCCAATAATAATGTTCTATTCTCAGGGCGCCAGTAATAATAAACACAAATTAAAATATATCAATCGACTTTTAATGATTCATTTGCATTTATATACTACAAATTTCTTTAACATGACGAATAGTTTTGCCTTACAATTTGAATATTATTTCGTGACAATGAGTTCTTTTTAGACAAATTGAGTCACTATATTTGATTACAAATATATATATTTATAAAACAATATTAAATCAAATGTTCATTTATTTGTTACTTGCGTGGAGAATCCTTCCGATGTGCGTAGTCCTTAAGGTGTTACATGCCGGTGAGTCGTCAGCAGCTGTTTGTTGCGCGTTAATCCTGGTTATGAATGCACTAATTCACTTTATCACAGATGTACACTACACTTGACATATTGGTGATACATACAATTATGTCGTATAATTATACACTCTAGTTTACCACGTATTCTTGAATTTACATTAAGTGCATCTAACACAGTTTGCGCGCATGCGTCTCGATTATCTCATACCGTCGTGAATTTAACCCGAACTAATTCGCTTTCTTCAGTGATTTCACCACAACATATCGTATTGATGAACATTTATATGTAGTATTTACTTCTCGTTGTTTGTTACTACTCCGAACATTCACTCATTAACTTATTACTGTATATTAAACTTTACAAATTTAGCGTTAGCAATTATCGCATTCCCGTACTTCTGTTTACTGCTGCGAATTTACTTTATCCTTTAAATTACTAATAAAATTTATATCTATATAGTTAATGCAAAACAGCGTACGTGAGTCTCTTCAGTGTAGTTTCGTCGATATAAAAGAAGACTGCCTGATTTCTCTCCAAATTCATATTTTTATACTAGGCTTTGAATTTGCCTTACCAAGTCTCGATAGAAAACAATCCCATAGGTTTAGACTAGCGCTAAATACAAAATCGCCCAATCTCCTTAGCGAAAACCTCCCGTGCAACACATGACGCTTCCTCTGATTTGCCAAACGTTTTTCGCGTCTCACGTGCTTAAAAAACTAGCGTCACTATCTATCTCACTCTTACATCGCTCTCTCGAACATAACGGTATCTATTGTTACATGCACTTAAAGTTTACAACATTGGCAAACACCCCTAATATCCTAGCGAATAATACATTTTACGATAGTTATGTCCCAAAACGTGACAGCCTAATATTACCTTCCTTATAGACATCAGCCCCAAGGCCAGTGTTGCTAATCTACCGCTATACTCTACAGCTTTTTTACAAGTTAATTTCTTTCATGTAACGCCGCCTAACGGTACAGGCGTTTCGCTACCTCCCCACTTTCTAAAACATACACATTTCTTTGCGTTCAGCATAGTTTGATTTCGTAAAATTTGCGATTGCTCAATTTTTGCGTTACACTACACAGACAGACAACACGCCCATTTACACATTTCGTTTTCCTCAACACTCATTAATCATTTGTATGAAGGTTAACCTTACTTTTGAACACTGGAAAAAAGCCTGCGACAACAAAGACAAGAAGAGCAGCCACGACACAGTGTTTATCTTATCACACACACACACACACACACACACACACACACACACACACACACACACACACACACACACACACACACACACACACACACACACACACACATGTGCATGAACTTTAACCTTTTCACGGCTCTGGGCATACATCTGGGCGTACATGTATGCTTGCAGAGTTTTCAAATCGCGGCTCTTGGCATATATTTATTTTCGCTGCTTTTGGTATCTGTTAGCCTATGCACCTTTTGCTTACACTCGATATAGTACATATGCGTCTTTGTTTCAAGTTCCCTACCACAGGCACTGTTCTCAACTCTACCTGCCCCAGTACTGTTACTTTCTGTCTGTTTTTAGTGCGTATGTGTCTTTGTTTCAAATTCGCTACTACAGCTATTTTCTCAACTTTGCCTGCACAGATACCGTTACTTTCTGTCTGTTTTTAGTGCGTATGCGTCTTTGTTTCAAATTCGCTACTACAGCTATTTTTCTCAACTTTGCCTGCACAGGTACGTTACTTTCTGTCTGTTTTTAGTGCGTATGAGTCTTTGTTTCAAATTCCCTATCACAGATATTCTTCTCAACTTTGCCTGGAAGGTAGAATTACTTCCTGTCTGTCAAGCATCTATTCAGTCTTGTTTGTGCTTCGTTTTAGCAAACAGTAGGTGTGAATATTGCGTTTACAATGGCACAGAATTATTTATCCGAGAAGAAAGTTATGGATTTATTCATGAAGAATAGTGATGACGAAGACAACATTTTCTCAGACGAAGATATGAATGCTCCCGGGCCTTCTCATAATCGTTCAACACCACATGCAGCTTCACCAGAAAATGGAACATCAGCAGAAGAAGAAGATGAAGAAGAAGAAGAAGAAAAAGAGGTAAGAAATCTTCAGAAGTGAAAAAGAATTTACGATTGGTCGGCCAACAGTCCTGCGACAAAACGTCACTCTTTTGATAAATCAGTTAGTGGGTTACGAATTAGTTTCGAAGACACGGTAACTCACTTAGATTTTTTTAAATATTTTTTCTCCTTAGAATTAATTTTTGTCATTTGCACAGAAATAAATAATTATTAAAAATTTGTTACCACAAAATTGACAACACTACCATCCCGATTGTCCTGATGGAAAGATATAGAGCCTGCAGAATTTTATTGCTTCTTGGCGTGTTCACTGCTGATGCCAAGAGTAAAAAAATTAGAAATAGACGAATATTGGGCAAAGGATTTGCTATTACTGACGCCAATATTTCCCCAAATTATGTGTAAGGACCGATTTAAACTAATTCTGCAACTTTTACACTTTTGTGACAATTCGAACCCTACTCAAGATAGCCTTGTAAAAATACGGCTTATAGTCAAACACACAAGAAAAAAATTTAGAGAGGCCTTAAATCTATTTGAAAAGTTAGTAACTGATGAAAGTTTGTTGCTATTCAAAGGTCGTCTGCAATTCAAACAGTATATACCCAAAAAACGTATCCATTTCGGTATTAAAATTTTTGTTCTTTGTGACGTAGAAAGCAATTATATTATTGATTACATTATCTACGCTGGTGCGGGAACAGAAATTATGTCTGGAAACGCTGAATAGGGAAAATCAGGTGATGTTGTTGTAAGTTTGTTGTTGCCGTATTTGAACTGGGGTGACACCATTTATCTCGATAATTGGTATTTGAGTCCTGATTTGTTTTTATGGCTCAATGAAAAATTGACAAATGCCGTCGGTACAGTGCAAAAAAATAGAAAAATGTCCTGCCGATGTCCGAGAAACTGAAAAAAGGTGAAATACAGTTCAGGTCATCTGGAACACTTCTTGCACTGAAATGGATGGACAACAAAGAAGTTTGGATGCTTTCTACTGTGCACAGATGGTAGAAACTGACAAACAAGAACATACAACTGGCCAAAAAAAAAATTAAACCCGCATGTGTGGTAGACTATAATAAATCAATGGGTGCCGTGGACAAAACAGTGATGCTAAGTTCGGTACAGTCCGTACGTACAGTAAAACAATAAAGTGATGGATTTTTTTCATGTGACGGATTTGTGTGTGCTCAACGCAAAAACAATGTTTGAAATACACAAAAAACAAAAATCTACCAGTTGGTAGATAAATTTCATGGGAATTAGAAAAAAATACGAGTGGACGAAGAACAAGAGAAGAGGAGTCTCCATGTCGACTGGAACACAAAGATGGTCATTACTCAGCGTTTCTTCCAAGGAACAGAAAAAAAAGAAATACCCCAAAGACGTGGTCTGTGCATCTCATTCGCAACGAAAAATGACGCGAATTAGATGCAAAAAGTGAGATGTTGCACTTTGCATGGTGCCGTGTTTTGAAAAATACCATACGTTAAAACATTATTAGATATAATAATTAAAAACATTTGTTTTAACAATTTAATGTAGTAATAAATTGTGGCTTTTATGATACATAAAAAATAACAAAACATAATAAACAAAAATTAAATTAAATTAAATTTAATTTAATTTAAAAAAAGTTTTTAACTCAGCCAGCAGCAGTCCAAAGCCTGCGTCAAAAATGAGGATGAAAAACGTTTAAATAAAGCAAAATAATAGTTAAAATCCATAAAGTTTGAGTTAGTGTGAGCAGCAGGAAGAGCGCTGTAATTGCTTAGCCTACAAGCGCCCTGCTGCTGCGACAGCTGTCAGCCATTCCGTTATACCAAGGTCACTCACCACTCACCGCCGCGAAAAGGTTAATCTTATTTATGAACGTAGAAAAAACAAGACAAGAAGAAGAAACCAGGAACTGGCCACTTTATTTTCTTTCATACACACGTATACATTAAGTTACATTATTTTATGCCTCACACGACATCGCCATATTAAATCAAGACAAGCAGAGGATAAGATGGCCACGGACACGCTGGATACACTTGTTAAGGGAACATAAACACGTTCCTGCCATGACATAGACACACTGGTGGTAGTGGCAACGCTAAATTTTCCCTCACACATCCTTCTTTAACCTATTTCCCTTCTAGAGGGAATTTTCTTCTCCCTTATCACATGTTGGCCACACCGACTACCGCCATTCAAACACACCAATCATAACTGATTCTGCTATATGATGACGTGACATATATTAAACATGGCCGACCAATCACTACACTTCGCACCAGTGCTGTTGTACCCTCACATGGTGACTGTCACATGGTACTCCCACCATGGCCACATGATATCCCTACTTCAGTCACATTCTACCCCCACCATGGTCACGTCGTACTCACACCCCTGACGTCATAAAATTCAAATTTCCTGCCATGTGGTACTGGTGCATGTTATGGCTAAATCGTATGGACTGAAAGTGAACATAAAAATGAATTCCATGACACACCAAACGGTCTCCAACAGTTTTAACCGATAAGTTTACAAATAACAACAATGCTGTTCATTATAACAATAATTGCTTGTTACTATAAACAAATTTATAACTATGTATAATACCTGATCAACAAACTGTTCATTCTCTTCTTTGATGATTTCTTCTTTTACATGCAGTTCTCCTTTTAGGACAGAATTTATAACTGGGAATACATCCTGTAAATTGAACGATTATAAAATTTACTTTGTCTTCTCAGTGATTTATAGAGTACTAAAGAGGTGGTCAATACTAAATATGAAACATATAGAATCATCTATCAATTTTTGCAATAAATATCCATACTCTGTATCTACATGGTGTGAGTGCGCGCACGCGCTCACACGAGTGTGCAATTTTACTTACTTAATCTCATGTAGGTTATATGAATACAACACTATGATACAGTTTGTGTATTCTGTTGATTTTTAATTACATATCTACAAACGAATGTGATCCAAATCTCTAGTGGTACATCACACGGAACAACC
Source organism: Magicicada septendecula (assembly GCA_034769895.1). Taxonomy (NCBI): domain Eukaryota; kingdom Metazoa; phylum Arthropoda; class Insecta; order Hemiptera; family Cicadidae; genus Magicicada; species Magicicada septendecula. The sequence goes on from JAWRYS010001744.1 coordinate 269,744, forward strand.
TAACACATTAGCTATGGGTTAAATAATGGTTATGCACATTACCTGTTCTTCAGTCTCAGCCTCTTCTGGATCTGCTTCTTTCTTTACACTGACCGTTAAAACATCCTACAAATAACAAGGAATTAAAATTTACTTTTATACAAATTCATTACCATTATACAAGAATGCTTTATAAGAGGCTGTAAAGGAAACCATAAAATGTTCAAGACCGTAATAACATCCATGATATTCGTATCCAAGTCACACTTTAAATAAATTAATATATTAATTTATTAAGAAGAACATCAACTGAGTATGGTAATGTCCTTCCGAAAATTCTAACAAATGTCTTTAAGAAAATGAATATAGCGACGGCCTTTCAAACAAGCAATAACATATATAAAATACTTGGTCCAAAAACGGCCAGACCTTTAGAAGAAAAAACAGGTATATACAAGATAATATGTGATGACTGTAACTGTTTTTATATAGGCCAGACGGGGAGACCTTTCATAAAGAGATTCAAAGAACATCTCCCCAAAAAAGACTTTGAAAAAACTAAATCCAATTTTGGACGACATTTGATTGACAATAATCATAATTATACGGATTTTAGTACAAACTTTAAACCAATACACATATACAATAAAGGTAGGAATATGAATGCGAATGAAGAATTTGAAATATATAAGGCCTTTAAAACCAGTCCAGATTATTTATTGAATGATCAGTTGAATTTTCGCTCTAACTCGTTGTATGACACTGCGATGCAAATCTCAGAACAACTAAGGTCCACGTCACACATCATGCGCGAGCAGTGATAGCGGTGAACTGATAGCGTTAGTTCAGTTTTGTCAAGGTGCACACCGAAATAGTATCGCGCGCGTTAGATACTGAATACGAACTATGTTAGTGTTTTATGGGTTTGTGATATATTTTAATGTTTCGACGACCTCGCAAGAGTAATTACACCTGATGATGGAACATACGTTCCGAAACGCGTAGTGTTGTTTTAAAAAGGGGAGTCACAAGACGGATAATAAGGTAAAATATTAATATATTAATTTACCGTAATAACATTTCATGGAGAGTATAAGAGTTAAGAGTTACTGATATTAAGAGTTACTGATGGTATGGTTTCTACTCACAGAAAACAAGGTAAATTGAGAACCCTAATGAATATTATAAAAATTATTAAGGGGAAAAGGAGAATCAGGAACAAAAATAGATAAATATTAAAACTGGTAAAAAGAACTGAGAGGAATCAGTGTCAGAGCACAGGTCAAATGGAGAAACAAATTTGCTACTGTCAAATACTGGATTCTAAATTAAGAAGAAATTCTTCAAATTATATGTTTGCAGCATGCTATTATAGAAGCTCCATGTGAAACCTAGACAACAGGGAAAAGTAAAAGACACAACCACAGCATTTGAAAACTGCTGCTGTAGGAGAATATTAAAAATATACTGGATGGACAAAGTAATTAGAAATCAAAAATGAACAGGTTCTGGAAACAATGGGTGAATTGAGAGGTTTGTGAAGATGAGACAGTGTGGTGGGTCACTATTGGTTGAGACCCAGTAATGACTTTGCTGATGGGTGCACAGTGAGTGGGAAGTACTGCAGAGGAAGGCAGAGACTAGAGTACTGTCTGAACACGATTCGATGATCGAGCATAGTGTATGGTGGGAGAAGCATGGCCGGGTACTACAATACGCTAAGTGGGGGTAAACCCAATGGCTAGTACACATATTTCACCCTACCTTGCTTACAAGCGGCCGCGTGGTGGGGAAGAGCAGCTTCAATCATCCAGTCACAGCCAGACAGTACCCAGGTTGACTGTTCGGTTGTGGGATGCTGTAAGCTCTCACAGATAAAGAAGGTGGTTCAGGAAGAGTCAAAGAAGAAGACACGAAGAGTTTGAGAAAAATGTCAGACTAAGAGAATGTTGTTAAGAGATTATCATGGATGTGCCATGATACAACAATGCTGTTCATTATAACAATAAATGCTTGTTATTATAAACAAATTTATAACTATGTATAATACCTGATCAACAAACTGTTCATTCTCTTCTTTGATGATTTCTTCTTTTACATGCAGTTCTCCTTTTAGGACAGAATTTATAACTGGGAATACATCCTGCAAATGAACAATTATAAAATTTACTTTGTCTTCTCGGTGATTAATAGAGTACTATATAAATAGGTGATCAATACTAAATATGAAATATATAGAATCACCTAGCAATGTTTGCAATAAATATCCATACTCTGTACCTACATGGTGTGAGTGCGCGCATGCGCTCGCATGAGTGTGCGATTTTAATTACTAAATCTCATGTAGTTTATATTGTAATAGTACATGATATCTTCACAATAAAGTTAACAACAAAAGATGTTCATATCAACAAAATGAAACACTCATAAACTCACACCAGAACACCTAAGAAAGGAATGATAACTAAGTAACTGTGTACAAAGTATTATATAAGGTTCAAGAACTCAATAAAACAATTAATGTAATTAACTCAGCAAACAAAGGACAACAAACAGTGATAAAGAAGAAAGTATAGAAGACAACTTAAAAATGTGATTAAACAAATGACTCAATAGATATGGTAAGTGAGAGGACAAAACTGAAGTACAATGACATTCAGCATTAACAAGAGATTGAAGAATATAAATAAACACAAGCAAGGTAACAAACACAGAAGAAGTACCAATTATGCCAAATAATGTGCCTAGTATATGTATTAACAGAAGATGAAACTAATAAAACCATGAATCTACAGAATTAAGAAACAGCAAAGAGACACAGACATAGACAGACATTACCAAAGACAAACCATAACAAAAAACTCTTTATTCTAATAAAAGAACAGCATTAACTGTATAAATCAAAATAATGAATGGTAAGAATAGAGTAATTATCTTAATTAGAACAGTGTACAAGGCGTAATACTGGCAAATTCAAATAAAATAAAAGAGAACCTAGTAATCACCTGTAGACAGGTAGAAATCGTAAAGAGATAGTAAATAATAATTACCAAGTGTATAAGTATCAGATTATAACCTGTAAGGTATTAAAACCAGATAGCCAAAACACAGACCATTGTTGTCTAAAAGGGGGTCCCAAGTAACCTCAATTTGGTAGTAAATCAGCTGGTAATTAGTATAAAATAAGACCAAAACGATGTAAACTAGTGTAAGTTATAAAATAATGATAGAAGACATTATAAAGACCAAACTAGTGATACAATTTTATTAATTGAAAGTGGTATGTGTGGTGTTTAATGCAAATACAGACTGAAATTGGACAGAAAAGTGTACACATTAAACACGCTCAGAATTTCTATAATAATATAAACCTGTAAAGAACAATGTCATAAATATGCAATATAATATGTATTACCACTATTATAGTATACAATGATTATTATGAAAACCTAATTTAACCAGAAATAAGGAAAATTGAGGTCACTGTCTGACCACACTAGCTGCAAGAAGTATTGGTGAATTATTATCAATATCACATGTAATTATAAAAGAACAACCATTGCAAAACAACCTTTAAACTATAAAGACAATTTAGACTTGAAAGAACCACATAAAGATGGGTGTATAATTAATTCAGAATTAAATCATAATGACATGGCATACTAAGACTAGGAACAATAAATGTTATATTAAAAACAAGCAAATAATTGTATTCTAATGAAAACTAAGCTGTCCAGAAGTTGTAATGGATATCTTAGTATATCTATATCATTGTAAAAAAGTGAACAGGACAAATTATGTCAATAAATAAAGTAAATCTAACTGACCATACCCTAGGCCATAGAAAGCATGGGTCAAATATAATAATTTTATTAATCTTACACCATCATGGTACTAAGTATTATCATAAATGAACTCCAAAGGATCCATATGATGAAATGTAATCATCACTTGGTTAATTTTAATAATTAATCATGTAAAAATATAATAGTCATAAGTAAGGAATTAACTTCCTTATTATTAAACTCACACATGTCTTGTGAGGGCTTATTTTAAAGAACAGATTAATTGTGATAACATAATGTAATCATATTCAGTAATACTCATATAACAAGGACATTAAACCAATTTTAAAGGAATTCTGTTTATTTTGAAAATGCAAGAATACAACAAACGGAACTCTTCAACCCGAAGTCATTAACAAAACAATTAATTCACAAGGGGGGTGAACTCGCTGGATGGAATGTCCGCCTTTTTAACCAATGGAATCGATCAAAATCGACCGGGGGGTATGTGCTCCCGATATAGGAACAGCGAAGAAGACAAATAATTTGATTATTCTGCATCAGACTAGCGAAGTGTTACGACGGCCAATTTCTGTGCGCGGATACAGTCGATTTCAAGAGATCAGCTGTTCGGGTATAAAAGTAAACAGAAGGGATGTCCTAACCTTCACATTTTTTGAGTGTCGAGTGTTTTAACTAAAATGCTTATATTATAGCGAATGCAATTGCCCAGTGTACAATAAAGTGGCAATTGAAGTGAATTAACAGGGAGTATAGTGTGAAGTAATTATTAATGATAATTAATGAAAAAACAGAGATTTTCAAATTATAAATTTTTTAAAACATGGAACCAACCATAATCGACTAAAGAGGTTCATAGTGGATATACAAACTGAATAATAGTCTTCAGGTCTTAAACAACCTCAAACAACAACCTCAACCTTAAACAACTCAAGTAATGACGAAAAGCTTAGTCGAACAATAAAAAATTATAGCAGTTAGCAAATTCATAAAAGAAATAGTAAGAATGGCTGCTAATTTAAACAATACGAATGAATAATAGTCATTCACAAACATTGATGAACCATTTATTTATTTTTTTATAGAAATAAATAAGAGAGTTAGTCCAGATATGAAAAGTTATCGAACCCAGTCAAAATAAAATAACCAATAATAAACTACCAAAGAGAGGTTATACGAACTATTGAATTAAATTGGTACTAGACGTAAACCACTAATAAATATTGTAATGAACACTTATTATATGACAAACAATAATTGTTTGAAATACTAGTGCTACATAAGATGGATAATCAATCATCAGTGACCAACATTAAATGAATTATTTTTTAAATACTTATGTAACCCTTTTTGACATTTTAGAGTAAGAAGATAGATATCCCGGTTTTGGGATAGTTAATAATTTTATTATAATCCAGTATGCCTAAAGTTGTGTTCACATTGACACTAGTCAATTTAATAACTATGTTCATTATATTATAAACGTTTGATGTCAATTTTTAGTTCTAAATGTTTGAATTAGTATGCTCAAATTACAGGCTCATAATTTTGAAACCGGTTCAGGTTAATTTTTATAGTAAAGATTATTTCATTATTCGTAAAACCAATATAAGGTTGACCATAGTCGACTATACTTATTATCCAATGGTAATGACTTATCAAACCAATTAATATGTTTATTGTCTATGATAATTAACGCCGCCTACTAAATGTTAAACAGTAGCGCCGACATTTTTTCTTGTTCTTTTGTATTTTGCAGGCTCAAAGGAACCACTGAAGATCTATAATCATAAAGAACCACGGTTCTAGAATTATATTGTGAAATTTTATGTTAACTATTTTAAATGATGTTATGTTAACTAATTTAAATAATGTTCAAAACGTTGAGATCAAGAGCAATTTTAAAACAGTAAAGTCAATGTCTGATTAGGCAAACAGCCTGTATTAAATTTTAAAGTAATTATCAAGATTGTTAATAAAATTTAAATTTCATAACAGAAAAAAGAGTTGACGACTTTTTATTACTAAGACAGTACAGTCACGAGTTAGATTCCAAAATACTTTCACAGGTGGCACCGTAGAACACTGACCCGATTATTTACGAACTGGTCAACCGTCGAGAACTTCAATTAAAGTAAGTAAGTAACTTGTGTTTGTTTTAGCAGAAACAGAATCTGCGGCGATCTACGAATAACCACGGACGCCTGCGAACCAACAACAACAATTCATCGACAGCTTTTTTCACGAAAGACTAATTTCATTTTACAACGTTAACAAAACAAAATAAAACTTTAACTTAAACAATTAAATCCGAAGAAACTACCGGATTGAATCAGTTTTGTTACAATATGTATACAACACTATGATACAGTTTGTGTATTCTGTTGATTTTTAATTACATATCTACAAACGAATGTGATCCAAATCTCTAGTGGTATGTGACACGGAACAACCTAACACATTAGCTATGGGTTAAATAATGGTTATGCACATTACCTGTTCAGTCTCAGCCTCTTCTGGATCTGTTTCTTTCTTTACACTGACCATTAAAACATCCTACAAATAACAAGGAATTAAAATTTACTTTTATACAAATTCATTACCATTATACAAGAATGCTTTATAAGAGGCTGTAAAGGAAACCATAAATATGTTCTAGATCGTAATAACATTTTATGGAGAGTATAAGAGTTAAGTGTTACTGATGTTAAAAGTTACTGATGGTATGGTTTCTACTCACAGAAAACAAAGTAAATTGAGAACCCTATTGAATATTATAAAAAATTATTAGGGGGAAGAGGAGAATCAGGAACAAAAATAGATAAATATTAAAACTGGTAAAGATAACTGAGAGGAATCAGTGTCAGACCACAGGCCAAATGGAGAAACAAATTTGCTACTGTCAAATACTGGATTCTAAGTTAAGAAGAAATTCCTCAAATTATATGTTTGCAGCGTGCTATTATAAAAGCTGCACGTGAAACCTAGACAATAGGGAAAAGTGAAAGTCACAACAACAGCATTTGAAAACTGCTGCTGTAGGAGAATATTAAATATATACTGGATGGACAAAGTAATTAGAAAACAAAAATGAACAGGTTCTGGAAACAATGGGTGAATTGAGAGGTTTGTGAAGATGAGACAGTGTAATGGGTCACTATTGGCTGAGACCCAGTAATGACTTTGCTGATAGGCCCCCAGTGAGTGGGAAGTACTGCGAGGAAGGCAGAGACTAGAGTACCCAGGTTGACTGTTCGGTTGTGGGACGCTGTAAGCTCTCACAGATAAAGAAGGTGGTTCAGGAAGAGTCAAAGAAGAAAAAGATACGAAGAGTCTGAGAAACATGTCAGACACATCAGGTGACACCACATTTGCCTCATGAACAGCTGTAAAGCAACATGTGGTCTGCAGTATTGTTAGGCCTAATTACAGTCATGTAAACAAAAATAAGGAAAGTCAATTTTGTCTGTTGGAAAGGTTTGACTTGATTTTCTGAGTGGCTAAGAGATGGCTAATGTTGTTAAGAGATTATCATGGATGTGCCAAAAAATTAAGAGTGATATTCTAACCTTTTAGACCAAATAAATGAAAATACTTGTAAAAAAAGGGCCAGGTTTAATATATAAACAGATCATTTTGTACTAGGCTAATGGAAGACCTCAGACAAGCATTGTTATTAAGGGAAAAAAATCGCTGAGCTGAAATACAATCTGTTGCAACATCTCACTCACTCGCCTGATTTAGCTCTATTTAATTTTAATTACTCCCAAAACTCAGAAATTCCCTGGGGAGGTGAATTTCTGGAGATGACTGAAAGCGGCAGTAAATGGTTATCAGAGGACCTAGAACAATCAAACTTCTGAATGGGATAAAAGCACTGCAGCATCACTAAACCAAATGTGTTCAACTACATGGAGACTATGCTGAAATATGAAAAGTGATTCCAAAACGAAAAAATACTAGTAAGTCTTTTATTATTAGGCCATGAACTTTTCAAATTGCCCTAGTATATACCTGTAAGGTATATGAAAGGATAAATGATCTTATCTACAAAAAGCCATGTTTCAAATGGATTTCCGTCATATACTGTTGCATTAAAGATTATCAGTTATGATGAGGTGATATGAATTTTAATGATGTTAAAGTAAGATAACAATTTAATTAAGTCAAATGTAATTAATTGTCTACTGTAGTGTAAACTTATTAACACACTTTCTGCATTAATAGTTTGTTAATTATACAGTTGGAAGGAGCATGCCTACCGTGTCTTTGAGTGACTTATTTATACCTAATCTTGAGAGCAGTGGCTTAGTAAGAAGGGTTAACCTCACTCCCCACGAACGGGTAGGTCGTGTACATAAAATCTGAAGGAAGCAATTGTATAGCTAACGGTTACAACATTAAAAGTGGGCAATAAATGGTGAATTTTGGGCTCCCCCGACTTGGCACAGGAGCATGTGGTCAGATAAAAAATTCAAATGCAAGTCATAATCACTCATAGAATAGCCAGTTGTGTGCCTGGCTCTTACTATCTGGCTAACAAACAATCTGAGACAAAACACGAAGGTTTGAATATGTACATCAATTACATATCTAGTATTGACTTTTAGACATACAGTAGCGTGCAAATTAATCCGAACACAGGGACATATATGTTTAACGCAGGGAAATTTCAGTTTATTTGTTCACGGTGGTAACACTGTTTAACCAAAACACATTCTCTTAGTTGTCTTCATGTTGTTTAGTACTTTGAGGTTATGTTCTTGGAGTTTTGAGTTTATTGTGTTGTGAATAAAATACTTTAAGTTTTGTTACTGCTTCTTCTGAAATTTGAATTTTAAAGTTTCTATACTTTGTGTAGTGTAGTGTAGTGCATTTGTAGTAATGGATATAACTCCGAGAAAACTCTCCAAGATTGTTGCTCTTTCTGAGCACACCAATATTACACAGCGTCAAATAGCTATTGAGTGTGGTGTAGGCCTAGGAACTGTGAACGCTCTTGTAAACCAGTTCAAATAAACTGGTTCGGTTCCACCACGAAGAAAGGGAAGTTGTGGCCAAAAAAAGAAAGCTACTTCATCACAAGATCGGATGTTGGTGAGAAAAAGTAAAATTAACCCTACACTTTCTGCTGTGGGTTTGAACAGAGAGTTAGCAGTTAGTGGAACAAATGTTCATGTGACAACAGTTCAACGCAGACTGCTTGCAGCTGGACGAAAAGCTCGCTGACCAATTAAAAAACAGCTTGTAACCACCGCAATCTGCAAAAAATGGTAGCGTGGGCTAAACCACATGCAAACTGGACAATAGAAGACTGGAAAAATGTAATGTTTTCCAATGAGACACATTTTTTTGTTCAGGGACAAAAAGTGCCTTACGTTAGAAAAGCAGCTAATGAAAAAACGTCACCAGAGCACCTCCAGCAATCTGTTAAGCACCCGAAAAAAATGTATTGGGGTAACTTTACTTCTAAAGGCCCTGGATCATTGGTTCCAGTGAATGGTATGCTAAGAAGTGATGAATACATCAACGTTCTGTAAACAAGAGTCATCACACAACTTCAGGACCTGTTCCCAGAAGGCAACGGAACAGGTCCTTCCAGCAAGATTTAGCACCATGCCATACTGCCAAAAAAGTAAAAGCTTTTTTTCAACAACACAAAATTTCTGTTTTAAATTGGCCTAGCAATTCCCTGGATTTGAATCCAATAGAAAAGTTGTGGGCTATCGCAAAGCGGAGAGTGGAAAAAATGAACTGTACCACAAAAAAGGCACTGATTGAAGCTGCCATAAAGGTATGGTTTCATGATGAAGAAATAAAAAAATCTGCAACACACTTGTCGAATCGATGCCGAAACGTGTCTCTGACCTCATTAAGAACAAAGGAGGACATATCAGCTACTAGTTATTTTTCTAAATGTACTTGTGTGGTTTTGTTTGTGATAAAATAGCTTTTTATGGAAAAACATCTGTGTTCGGATTAATTTGCACGCTACTGTATAATACTAATAATAATACAAGGTGAAACATAAGACATATAATACATCTTATACTGATGTATTCTGCAGAAACTGGGAGTGAGACAATGCAAGTCAAAACAGCGAAATGAGATGTCACAAGTATGGAATTCAGGAGAATACCAGGAAGACTTGCAGAGGACAGTACTACCAGAATGGACAACACAAGAGAATGAGTGATGATAGAATAGTATGAGTATGTTGACATAATTGGGCAACACAAAACAGAGGACTGGCAGATCGAAAAAAAGTTTTAAAGCTACTTTGCAACTAACAAACAGACTACAAGTCTAAATTGGATGAGGGAGGAAGAGAATTGCTTGAAAGTTAGGAGGTTATGGAAAATGCATATTGTCAATGCGAACCCTACACAAAAGAATATATGTATAAATCATATTCTGTACAGCAATTAATTACAACTCAATATGATGATTAATAAACTATTATTAATATAAGAAATGAATGTGTGTATAAGATAGTGTATATAACATGTGTATCAATTTAATACATACATTAAACAGCAAAAAATACATTTTTATTTTTAAACTTTATACCTTGTCCTCAAATTTGATCTCTTCCATTTGTCAGATGATGGATAAATTGATCTTGTTAACACCTGAAACAAATGAAAACAAGTTGGCAGTCAATGAAGACTAAATCTACATCACCCACACGTTAGCACAAGAATAACATCTGATTAAGGACACTTATAGATTAAATTCACATGTCTTTATTAATAAATGTCTTCCCATTGGCAGACCTCAACTTAACCAATGAGGATGCCATATCTTAGTGTGGGCAAGGCACTTCATTTAATACAAAAAAGTGTTCTTGGTTGAAAGGAGATACCGAGACCACTTATGTAGAGGAAAAGTCACATTACTTCTGCACATGTAATTGGAATAAGCTAACGTACAGAAGAGCATTCAACCTATAGTGCTAACTATACTGATGATTCCTGGAAAATGTTTTCTCCATAAAGGTACACTTCTTTTCTTTGAAGCCTGTAACGGGACAGATTAGGGGGGTAAATAATTTTAACCCTCTACCTGGAACACCCGTCATAATGACCGCTATTTCAGAAAAACACAATTTTCATTCATTTTTGGGGGGATTTTCGAACTCTTCAATCATTTTTTTTGTATTCAGCAACTGAATGGGATAATTCAGAACACAATTTGAGTAAAAATTGTTTATTTAAAAACGTTTAAAAGCAAAACATTGGGAATAAGTCACATTGTATCATAATATCACACTGTATTATTGTATCATTCACATTGTATCTTCCGCATTTCATCAGTCCATTTGTATCAGTCACATTATCACGAATCTTCCGCTCTAACAAACAATAAAATATAAGGAAAAAAACATGAACAAATAAACCGTCTTTCAATAAAATATAAGGAAAAAATACATATGAATTTGAAAACTTAAACAAATAAACAGGCTTCCAATTCGAAAATATGTAACTTATTAGCTAAATCACAAGTAGATCAGCCTTACATTCCATTTAGTATAAAATATACAGTATCACTATCAACTGGAAAAATTAATTCTTTTTTTTTTCTAAAGTCTACTGACTACTTGAAATATCACAGATTGATTGCCTCAAAAATTTGAATAAAAACAAAGTAGGCCAACAAATTATTTCAATACAAATAATTTAAAAAAGTTGAATCACTATCAACGAGACAAATTAAGTTTATTTCTACAATGCTAATGACTACCTGAAAAATCACATAATACAGATAATTCAAATTATGAATTACTTCAAAAACTTGAATTAAAAAAATTAAAATAATTTCAATGCTAAAATTTAAAAAAATAAAAAGTAACTTCGTACAACACAGGAACACTTTAGTTAGATACACAGCTTTTGCAAGTTTTTCTGGAACATTCCGCACATATAGCTTAGTCACATTTTATGCATTTAAACCCTACCTTCCTTTTCTTTTGGCAAGGACAAAATCGCCAAGTTACCCTGCGTACAAGTTTATCTTTTCAAGGCCCAATGGAAGACGTTTCTTGACGTGAATTCAAAGCTGCACCTCCGTCATTTGATGGCCGTCGTCGCTCTGACTCTACTCTCAATTTAGTTGCTTCTTCAGCTGCTTGAGAAATAATGGCCCTCAGGTCATTGGGCAAATTAGATATTCCCAACCTCATCTGAAGGTAGTTGTGAACTAACCCGAATGCGACCTCTCTAGTAAAGTTATACCTCGTCATTTTTTTTGTGTTCTTTATACATTGCATGCAAGGTATGCGCATTCGAGCCTGCCACGGCTATAATGTGATGAAAAATAGCCAGTGGCCCACTCCTCGTTTTGCAGTTTGCGCTGTAATTACTGCACTTCATATCCAAAGTATCAACGCCACCCTTCGTGGCGTTACAGAAACCAATTATTTCAGGTTTGTTTGCCCTGTAATCTGTAAATTCAGTATGGTGCATTGATGACAGGAGGACTACGGCTTGGTTCTTTTTAGGAATGTAAGAGAGTGGTGTGAGATCTTTAGTGAAACCGTAGAGACTTGAAGGCACTGCTCTCTCTTTTCTCGGTTGAAATTCGGGGGGAATCTGTGGTTTGTTCTTTTTCATCATTCCAACTATGGTCAAACCGTTTTTCAACAATACCTCTGCCAATTCCACTGAAACAAACCAATTGTCACAAGTAATATTCCTATTAGTACCAAACAGGCCTCTGGCCAGATGAATTACAGCCTGAGTGGGAATAAGCAGATTTTTTTTCTCGGTCATAAAGAGAAGCCCCATCCACTACCTTTGCCAGTATACATATATGTGTTATAAAGATAGGAATTGTGAGCATCTGTCATGCACATTATTTTTATGCCATATATAGCAGGCTTCTTCGGGTTATACACAAGAAATCTTACTCTACCTCTAAATGGTACTAGGGTTTCATCAACAGTCATGTGGGCTCCTGGCAAATAATTTTTTTGACAGCTGGAAACAAAGTCACTGAGGAGGTCAGTAAAGCAAGCACCCTTGTCTGTTTTTTCTCTATCTGTTCTGGTAGCACTGTCATCAAACCTCAGTGCTCTGAGAAGTACAGAACACCGTTTTTCAGTCATTATGGCACAGAATAGCGGATGTCCAGAGATAGTGGTTGCAAACAAAGAGGAGAGCGAGTTGCGTGATGACTTATGTAGTGTCATATGTAATGTGTATTCTATAGTTAGATTATGTTATTATTTACTCTGCACTGTGTGTAATTAATTGGTGATTTTTGTGGGGAATAGTGTCTTGTTAGGGGAGAAAATTACCAGTATATAATTTGTATGGGATTTATATGTATTAGATGTAAGAATATAGTAAGGTTATGTTGCTATGTGGACATTGTATTTTATGTAGTCAATTTATGGGGTTGTTTTAAAATTAATGTAAAATGTTTAAAAGATAGAAATCTCGGTAGTCAATTTGAAAGTTTTTGATTTGAAGGCTATAAAAAGGCTAAATGAATTATATTATGATGAACTGAAATGATTGTGATAGTGTAATTAAAGTAACTCACAACGCTTTGAAAAGTGATGGAATTAAATTAATCTGAGATGGGTAAATTAATCTAAAAGATGTGAAAATTTGGGTAATAAATTTGAGAAATTTATTTTGAATGGAATTGTATAATAAATGGTAAAGATATTATAATCAAAGTAGTTACAGTGTTGTGTACATACATGGCAGTTGCGGTAAGCAATGCTTACAGTTTGGAGTGAGTTGATAGCAACAACCATAGTTTATTTTGAGGAAATAATTGACATTATTGCGATTTTATAATGCAATGGAAGTAGTTTAAATTGTTGTAAATTATGTAATTAAATTAATGTGTAAAGAAAATAAAAGTGGAATTTTGGATAAATTTACATTTTTGGTTGAGATTTGAATTGTCGAATAAATGGTAACTGAATTGAATAATCTATGGTAGATTTAAATTAAGAATTGAAATTAAATGTTGTGCAATGTTAGTAGATTCTCTTTAAACTCGGAGATAAAATGTTTTATAAAACAGTTAAATCCTCTTTAAAATGAGCTATTACACAACTCTCTAGGACTTATAGAACTGGAATTAGAACATTTTTTAGCGCTGAGCGCATGTAAAAAAAGCGATATTTTACAATTTTCAAAAAATTATAACTCAAAAACTGTAAGAGATAGAATTTTTTAAAAATTATATATGAATTCAGGATGTTAAAGAGTATAGTTAGCCAAAGTTTCAACAAAATCTGAGATAGTCAATTTGAAAACTATTTTTTTTTTTGTTGATTTGATATGGAATGACACTTATGTTAACCTGAGTTTAATAATGTATTTTGAGTCTAAGTTCGGGAAATGTAAAAGTTTATTTGTGTAGGCTGCAATTATGTCTAGATGTGTAACGTGTAAAGTGTATTAAAAAATAGAACCAGTACTTTGTTAACGGCCAACCAGTATGACTAAGGGGAACAAAATCAGTTGAGGATATGGTATAGTGAAATGCCGTGTATTGATATTTTGATTGAATGTTTCAGAATCAGGTGATACTGTGGTGACGTGCCTGTCTGATTTTATGGTGTTGGGATCTCGAGAGGGAAGTCCAGTAACGGTGCAGCCACAGCCACCAGACTAGGGGGGTAAGAAACCCATGATGTTAGTAAAGATTTAAGGGGGGTCGTGGCGCTATAGCCTCGCTGATCCTCTTAGGTTTAGGCAATGAGAGTTTTTATGCTTCGACATAAAACCTCTCATTGGGGGGGGTACTGTAACGGGACAGATTAGGGGGATAAATAATTTTAATAAATGTTAATTCAATCAGTGGTCAATCTCAGGGGAACCTCTTTTTTACCCACATGCTGACAATTTTATTATGAAACATCAGCCTGTGTTGATGTCTAGCGTCAGTCTGGCTAGACGCGTTATGCAACTATCTACACTTTGTGCCATCTGTGAATTACAGAAAATGTGAAGGTAACACGTTAATTTCACCAGGCGGCAAGAAAGTGTAGAAATTGCTTCCAGAACATTTTAAACCAACCAATCAGAGCTCGGATTTGTGATCACGTGACCGGTCACATACAACGTAATGTGCGCCCCAAAGTCAGTTTTCAGGGTATGTCGACTAGAAACTACAGAACCGCGCGGTTCAGTAAAACAACGCGCGGTTCCCGTAAATCAGTGCTCGCGAGCAAGTTACGTCGGCCGACAAAATTATTAGTTCAAATGTGACGAAACCGTGGTACTGTATAATATGTAGCAAATGGGACAATCGACGCTAGCAAAAAAATTTCAAACATTTTCAATCTATTTTCGGAGTGTATGATGGAAAAGGGACTCAACAACTGGACCAGGTCTACAATAAGGCTGAGTACCAACATAACCAAATTTTAATTTAAAATCATCAACAGAATTTAAATTCATACACGGGGATGACTAAAACAATTATAAGATCTCAATAAACGGGGAAAAATAAGAAAGAGAGAGAGAGTACGAGAGTGTGCCTAGCTATAGAGTCAAAGTACTGGTCGACTAGTAAGCATTATTTTAAGTAATCTTGTAATAGCATTTAATAAGAAGTAAATATTTATGTTTTTGGGAAGTTTGTTTTGGAGAGGTTTAATACCAAGGATATTAAAAAATTGATTGATTGCTGAATAAGAATAAAGAAAGAGGGCTTGTAAAACAATTATGTGTTAGCGTAATTATTTCACTACTCAAACCTAAATAATCATTTCTGCAACAGTTTCGTCTATAGAACCCTGGAGGTGAACATTAAGGTAAGAAAAGTCGTAAATTTGATAAACTTGTGAAAAATTTTTTTTGATATCAGAAAAATCGAGTAGTTACAAGCCATACAAACATGTGTCTACAATTTTTTTTATCAGTTTGTCATAGGCTACCATGTTACTTCTTTCGACACAGACTTTGTTTTTAAATTCCTATTTACCAGAAATTATGTCTTTTGACATAATTTTAGAATTATTTTGAGAAGGAAACAACAACTGCTTATCAACTGAATGCTAAAATTTTTATGAAACCTCAGAGTCAAAATGTTTGCAGAAGTTATACAGTATACTCTGTTTCATATAACTTCCAAATCGACAGCTGTGGGAATACACTACAATACTACTAGCAAACTGTTGTTTACAATGGAAGTTTGAAGCGTATGACAGATTTAAAGAGTTGAAATATTTGTTCTGCTTTACCTAGTCTGAAGACGCGTTTCATCTTATTTATAGCTTTCAGGGTGCAGTAAATTTAATCTAGTCTTAAACAGAAAATCTTTGACAAATATTAGAAATCGTGTAGAAATTATAATTTTTAATAACTTGAAATACCATAATGGACAATGGAACAATATTTCATAGTTTATAAACTGCATATAAAAAGGAGAACTGGGACTGATTGAATTCATGATCCGCTGAGACCACTTTGAAGAGTTTTCCAGTAACATGAAGGGTAACATTAATGATATTCATGTCACTGATATAATTTCTGACAGCCTAATAACACATTACTAAAACAAACCACATACAAAAACAGCTAACAGATCCAAAACGTGATTTGTCATATCACTGAAAAGAGACATTTGTGTAAGCTGATAAGAATTGGCAACATTTATTTGTTGGTATGGGAAGGACATCTTAACATCAGCTATGAATGGCAAAGTGAAAGAGCACCAAATCTGAATTTCTTGTGCATTCCCAAGTGTCAACACTGATGTTATATGAAAGATATTGTAGGATTAAAAACAAAATTATATTTTATATTTTATTTCTTTGAAAAATTCATCTCAATCTTCAGAATTTAACATAGTGAAAATAGGAATATCCACCTTGCAATCATATTATGTTTATGTTGACCTGTTTGTTTATAATAAATGGCTGTGCATGGCCAAATAATAATATTTGGTAGTTCGTTAACATACACATTTATGTAATAGATTTTTAGTTTACTTTGTGTATTTTAATAATATCTAATGTCATGTATTGGCTTAATACAATACAGTACTGACCAAACCAGAAATATTATATACAATCCGTTTGAAAATAAATTTCTTACAAGAAACTATAAAACTACTTTATGCCGCCTCCGCCACAAAGCTATCTCATGCACAACATAACATGGCTCCGCTACTGTTACTGTTCAAGCTGAACTGCACTGCCTTTACATTACACACATTGACTTAAGTAAAATGGGTATTTATTACATACATAAAACATATACTGACAATAATGTCTAAACAAAAAGTGTTCAGAATCTGAAAGTTTTATTTTGTTTTGGAAGTCTACAAAAAGTTTTATTTGCTTTAATTCAGTTCAATACAAATTATATAATAAATCGTTTCAATAATAATATAGTGAGCTTCATAATTTTTCTTGTTTTCATTTGGAAGAACTGTAATAAATTCATTTGTCATTTCAAATTGTCATTAACCTGAGTAACTACAATTCATTTTTTAATGTCCATTGAATCGTTGTGAAAACATTATCACAAAAGCATAGTTTTGAGAAATATTATTTTGAATGTTCATCACTACTTTTTTCACAGCACTTAATAATTATTATTTAATGGTACTTTCACTTGTGAAACTTACTTGTTGATATTCCCTCAAACACCGTTTCGGAGTTGTATTTTCCTTCTTCAGTGAGGTTTGAATACGGAATGTGTCAAGTAGTCGGTAATTTGTAATGGTTTTTTAGGTGACTGGTTGTGTGTGGGGGTGTGGAGATGGAAGGGGGTTGGTGCGGGATTCTGAATTGTTGTATGCATTACGCGTTTTTTTAGGTTAGAAGTACAATAACTTTGTTAAATGACTAATAAATGCATAAAAGTTAAGGTATACCAAAGTTAAAAACAAAACTTGTAAAGAATTTAATTCTGAGAAAAATGGTGTAAATAAAGTCAATAAAAATCAACAAAAAATTCCAATTTTCCAAAATTTGTTTTTAGGCAAAGATTTTTCTGTTTTACGTCGGATATCATGAAACTTATGGGAGATACAGTTCTGCGACCTGTTTTATTCGATTTTTCAGGTCAAAAACCATAAGAAACAACAAAATTCGCCCCTTAATTTACCTTCCCAGAATTTCAGTCTTTATTTACCCGGGGGAACCGAAACCCGGGCGAAATCTTTCGCTAGCCGTAACTCGCTTACAAAGCGTTTCCGGACATATGTTTATATGAACTTTTGGTATACCGAACTTTTTTTCTTCTTTTACACTATAGAACCATTTCTCAAATTATTTCCCTCTCCTCCCGGGACACCCTGTATTATGCTGATGTGAAAGTTGGAATTATTAATTCAGATATTAAAAAGAAAATAAAAAGTAAACAGGAAACCTTGGTAACTTTTTACTGTAACGGAAAACGTACAATCGAGTAATTCTTCTAGCTTGTGGATAATGTCAACACACAACAAAGAACCACATCCAAATTGAAATTAATTTTTGATAATGAGTGAGTCTGCATTATATTACAAATGAAATTATCCGTAATTATACTTCATACCCATCAATGACTATTATCGATACTTCCACCATAGCGAATAGAAGAGATCTTTCTATCTCTTCTACTTGCTGTTTCCACCTTAACCTAACCTAACGTCAAGTTGTCTTTAAATAAGTAAATTACCTTAAACCTTCGTAAGTATTCTGCGGCTGCTATAATTTAGTTTCACCAACATAAACTATTCAATACACCGCTGCAGGTAATAAACTTTTCGAAAGCACGGTAACAATAATTAATTGATGAATATGTAAGTACAAACTACGCTATACACAATATTATCACACTATTCAAAGTCAGTGCCATACAAATCACATAATACGAAACTAACATACAAACAACATATCTTCCAACATAGACACTAAAACTCTGTCAGCATAATCTGACACGTAATTATATGAATAAATAACCGAACAACGACTACAGTCAGATCTAGCTAAACAGCCGTCTAATTGCTTCTGCGTTACAGTATAAAATTATTACATATCCCTGCATATAACAACAAGGTGTACACAAACAGAAGGTACATGTACGTAGTCCCATTTCTCCCAGACGCAAAATGTTTAGCAAACGCCTGAAATCAAAGTCGAGCGAAATGGCTTATAACGCAAACAAGGTTTATTTAGTCAAATAATACAACCAAATATGTAATTAAATAAGTTTATTTATAATCGAGTTTCCATTGATTTTTGACGGATTTTGAATATCACAGAGTTCTAATTAATTTTATTCAGTAGTGGAATTTTTAATTTCTTATAAATCACGATATTGGCCAGCGAGTTCGGGGTTTCTTAAGTTAAGGTAAAAATTCTTAAGTTAATCATAATAGCGGTAAGCGATCTGGAGACCGCAAAAAATGTATTTTTTGTTGTTGTTCCCCCCTAAAATTTGCATTTGTGGTTGTCCGAACAGAATCAAACTAATTTATGTTCTAAACCATAGTTCTTTAACATTTTAACTTATAATCTGACAACATTTTTACAGTTTCTGTACTGACATTGTCAACCTCTAAAATCTTGACCTTAATACCTTATGTTAGATTGAAAATTCTACACATAACTGGCACCAAATTGACCTACTTACTGTTAAACAAATCTATTGTAAAGTTTCAAAATTGGCTTTGTCGAGTTCAGATCTGACATCATCAAAAAATTAGAAGCAAGGACATTAACTGCTCTGGCCTCAGAGATACTGTCTGGCCACGATTTGATGATCGAGCATTGTGTAAGGTGGGAGAAGCACTACGGTAGGATAAGTGGGGTAAATCAAACGGCTAGTACATATATTTCACCCTACCTCGCTTACAAGTGGCCGGGTGGTGGGGGAGAGCAGCTTCAATCATCCAGTCGCGGCCAGACAGTAGTCCTAGGACTGCTATACTTTGGTCATACAACTTGGTGATAAGCTTACACTGACAGCCAATAGATCTGAAATTCTGTTCATGACTTACATTGTGCTATGAAAATGTGGTTTATTTTTCTGCAATAACAAGGACATCAGTCTTTGCCACTGTATTTTTAAAAGAGTCTACAGGTTAACTTGTATTTGCACTCTGGATGGTTGTCAAATGTTTTTGAGTTAAATTCTTGGATTTCGTTGTCCATGACGTGTCCGTTACTTAACTAAATATCACTATAATATTGACGACTCGGAACACAAAGTTTTTTATAAGTAAAAACGTAAAGTTTTACCTTACAGCCTAAACCGGCTTTCACCTATAGAAGGCTTCATCAGAGGCTGTCGTTAGTAGCGCTGCTCGTCTTGTTGTTGGCGACGAGAAAGTGTTTCGAAAGATTGAAGCTGTGTGTGTGTGGTGAGATGTGTTCGAATAATGCGTGCGATTTGAATTGTGTCTGTTCGTTTAGGATGTCGTTCTTATTTGTTTTTGTGTGTTTGTATATTTCTAATTGTTCTAGAGTGTCTAGTTTTCGGCCTTTTGTGTGTACGTGTTTTTGAGTGTCCAAATCTTCCATATACTGCTGGGCGCCAAATGCAATACTAAACCTGGAGCTGCACACAGTACATACAACGCCTGAATCACTAGTATCAATTATTTTTTTAAATGGGAAATCGATCATAATTTAAGACTTAACTTGAGAAAAATGACATTTGTGTTTTTTTTTCTACTCACATCTTGTATATTTCCTACCATTAATTTCGAATATATTTACTCCAGACTACTGTTAAAGTATTAGCTTAGCATAATATGTAAAACATGTTAATTGGCAATTCCTACCATGATAGTCAAACTCCCTCCATATAATTTCTGTTATTCTTTAGCACTCAACTTTTTATAAATAACTATCATTACTGATTTATGTTCCAAATCAAATTTTAATCTCTCTTGTACCATTAAATTACCTTTTCAACTGGATGGCTTATAAAAACAAATATGTGCAGTTTATTTTATATCTGTCAAGCCTATGTCACAATATGCTACTTCACTAGCCGCTACTCGTGTAGCGGCTACTAAGTAGCCTAGTGTGACATAGAAGTAGCTACTAGCACTCGCAGGCGAGTGAAGAATCAGTAGCTAGAGAAGTTGGACGTGTTCAACTTAAGGCGCTACTAAGTAGCCAGTTGCAGACCCTGAGGTCATATGACTCACTAGCCGCTACCAAGTAGCGCCCATGTTGCCCAGTGTGACAGTGCAGTAGCAGTGAAGTAGCGTCTCCATTGTCACCACGTGTTTGTCTCTACATTTGTTTTGGTTTTGTTGTCGTAATGTGCCTTTTGAGTGTTCTATATCTACATGTACAATGAGTGATTTATTAAAATGGTCAGGTGATGAAATAATTACATTCCTTAACATATATAGAAAATATGATTATCTACGGGACATTACATCCATAGAGTATTTGAAACACGACGCGATAAAACTGCTTTCACTTGGTTGCTATATGAGCTGGAACTTCCCTGAATACCAGCAAAGGGAGACGCTTTAAAAACAAAATTAAAACACTCCTTGGTGCTTATCATAATGAACTGAATAAAATTAAACATTCTGAAAGCGTAGTGCCACAACAGAAGACATATACAAACCAAATTTAGTTTGGTGACACTAAATCTAGCAACTCCTGAAATTTTGGTAAGGCTAATCGCATGATGTAACATGGTACGATTGGGGGTCCTCAAATGCCAGCTCTCTGATTAGTGTTGTTGAAGTTCCCAGTTTATCCATTCTACATATCAATTCCCGAACCTGCATGCATTTATTTTTGTTCCTGATGTTACGCAGCAGCTCCTTACAAAGTTCTAACACCAATTAGTAAAAGGTGTCTCAAAACCTCATGTCGCACGCTCACAGATGACATTCTGCACAATACTTTTTAACATCAAACCAATCTACACAATATGTACTTCGCTGTACTAGCCACCACTAATGGTGGCTATCTAAAAACATTGTGACATAGAAATACTCATAAAATGCAGTAGCAGGTATTTAGTAGCAACTAGTTAAGTAGCACTGTGTGATACAGGCTTCAGTGTCTGCCACATCTCAATATCCACCAACATTTTCTGTCTTCACAGCCTGTGATTTGAAGGCCCCTGCTGTTCATAACAGTTTATTTGCCATTGAACCAGGAAATTTATGGTCTACCATTACTTCTTCTTATTGTGTTTATTCAACAGTTGCTTAGAACTTCTCATGTCAGGCACTTTATGTAGGTGACAATAAAATTTTATTTCTTTACTTCGACTGTTCTTGTAATATTTATATCCATGCCAGTTCACCTTCTTATTTAATCATTTTCAACCATGACTAGCCACTTGTTAAGTTACAACTTCTCCTCCAGCACCCAATTTTAACCGAACTTAACCTTTCCCTATTTCTTTTATGTACATTCCACACTTGTGATCCATAAACATCTATCACCTCCACTGTGATCTTTTATTTAAGACTTGTAATTCTCTTGGAACTGGTTGGTTTTGGTATTAATAGGATGCAAACTCTTTAAAGGTGTTCATCTTCTTTGTACCAGTCATATTTTTTTATTGAAACCTGATGATGAGAATTTATTCTCGAAACGCGTCGTTTTAAGAAAAAACCAAATAAGTCACAAGACGGAAGTTAATACAGGTAATTGCCTAATATTAATTCTAAATAGTCATATTTTTGTTCCCTTTTTCATGATTGGGTTTATCCAATATAATCAGATATTTGTTAAACTGTATCAAAGAATTTTCTACAACTCAGGGTACGTCTGCTTATGTCTAGCCATATTTCCATTACAATTTAAAACGCATACACTTCCTTGTTCAGTTGTCAAGACAGATCCATTCCTGTAGAAAAAGTGACAGAAGTAGACTAATAATATACAGGTCAGTAATGACCACAAGGAAATCAAACGACTTAAGTTATTATTATTATTCCCTTTCAGGTAGATTAATTACAGTTACTTACTTGTCTTCCAAAAATTTGTCTGTGTGTTTTTCTTAAATCTGTATTTGAATATTCATAAAACTAACTTTACAAAATAATAATTAACAAATAAATCATATTTAATCTACTATTATGCGTAATAGACAGTTGCAGACTGACCAGGATTGTCAAGTAATTGATAATATTAACAAAGCTCTTGCAGACAAGTTGAAGGCTAATATACAGGTAGGCCTATACATGTATTTGCCAAACCCTATTTTGATGTAAATAATATTATAGATGATATAAAAAGGATTTTCTTAATGTCAACAAAAGAGTCACATTTAATGAGAAAGTCCTTTTCTGTAGCTATTACAAACAAAATTCTGAACTCAAATCAAGAGCCACAGGAAAAGTAAGTGTGGCCACTGTATAGTCTGTTACTTATTACTGAAATCAATGCAAACACTTTAATGACAGTGATGTGAGCTTGACACCCCACATTATTGACTAATCTTTTCATTGGTTGGGGTCTGGTCATTGGTTCCAACAAGAGTTTTTTAAAATATTCTAAGTAAATTTTAATTCGGGTATCAAATTTTACTAGAAACATGATAAATTTAAATTAAACTTTAATTTTTTGTACTTGTGCATTATCCCCTCCCCCTTACCAACTGGTACATTACATCTAGATGATGATTTGCCAGACTAATTCCTAAAAGCGTAGGAAAGTTGGTTTTTGGTGTATTAAAACACTGCCACTCATAAAAGTAATAAATAAAACCACAACCAGTCGATATACATAACCTCCACACGTAAAAAACACCAGCAGATGTTACCATATATTACATGTACTGAATTTGGACAAATGGGAGATAATATACTGAGCTCCCACTGTTTTTGTGAGGTGTATAACTTGTGTATTGTCTAGGCGCTTCATTCCTCCAATTAGTTGTACCGAGTACTGCACATTTCCCTGCTGCTTAACAATGGACCAACAATGGTGATTTATAACCACTAACACAACTTTCTTAATTAAAAATACCCTATTTTTTGTTCAGAAATGTAACAACTGTATAGTAAGCACACAATACAGGCTAAAAATTTTAAACATCTAATTTGTGTTAAAATATTCTTTAGTCTGACCACGGCTGGATTTCAATAATTTTTTATTCCACTCTAGGCTGCTGTGTTAAAAATTTGAATTCCAAAATATTGAAATTTCTAAAGCTCACCACTACATTCAGATTTTAGTTAATATTCCCTTTGATATCCCACATGCCATATACCTAATAATCCCTTTGAATTTTTGCTATTTTATCAAAATTTTCCCTCACTTTTTGGCCCTTGGCATCCCAAAATTTTGAGATTTTTAAAAATGAAGCTAAGTGCATAATGGTTAAAGTTCTCTTTAATTCGATATTCCACAGAGAATTTTATGATTTTTTACCCCTACCTGGGGTAATTTTGGGAAACATGAAAAATAAATAATAATTATGGGGAAATTAAACATAAATTTGATTTATAATGACAATATACCAAGCATAATTGTAAAGTTTTAAAACGACGCAACAAACAAGCATGTGGATTTGTGTCAAGGTCAGCTCCAGACGCATGTAGAACAGTTATTTTTAGATACGTGACAAGCAAGTTATGTAACGCAGCAGTCATACGATGTTACGTCAGTCAAATACGTCACGCTGGAATGCGAGGTGTGTTCAGATCAACCTCACAAGTTGGCATAGTGATACAAACAAGAACAATAAGATTTGGTCGTGTGACCCCGACCACATCAGAAAATAGTGCCGTTAGGGCGTTCATCTCGCCCCAGTAGAAATCTGCTCCTTGTGCCGGCCGGCCACATACAAAAGTTCAGATACAAAATCGCGGACGTCCGCACGTTTAACAGTTTTAAAATGTGAAGTAAAAATTTAAAACCGTAATCAGAGTGAACTAACAGTTAAATTGTTCTTCAAAAACATGTAAATTCAGTGAAGTTTAAATAATGGTCTACGTGGTGCGCGTGGGACAATGCGGCATCTTCAGAACTAATTATCAAGATAAGTAGCAAAAAGGGGTATAACAATATTTAAATAAGGGCTAAAATCAAAAATTTTAACATGATTATTATATTTAAAAAAATGAGATCTCTAAGGGAATGGGATGGTTGTGTGTGCGTGTGTGAGTAAAAAAGTATGTTATACAAAGAAGGCTGGTTTGCGATAGGTAAATTTAAATTTGTGTTTAGTTTCTTGTTATTCTGAATTTGTATACAATTTTATTTTTCATTATGTCGATATAATCATATAATCAATATATAGTTTACTGTTAATTTCATAACAGGTAAGGTAGGGGAAGGAATATTTTGTTTGTGATGAAAAAGTAAGAATAGAAATAATAACAATAAAACTTAATTCATGGGAAACAAGTAAAGTTTTATTTATTTTGAATAACCATAATCTGTTCTCCTGTTCGCCGAAAAGAACCCTGGTAAGTAACAAATTTTTATATATAGTTGGCAAACTTTAAAGATGGCATCTGAACGAAAAAGACCCTAACAAGTGATTATGTGAAAGTAAATAAAATAAAATAAATGATTAAAGTAATGATTAGAGTTACACTGTTTCGCCCAAACTGGGACAATTAAATAAATGAATCAAAAAATTAGAGTTACAACTTACAATGTATTCATATTACATGTTGATAACAATCATCAACCTACCCATTGCTCACAAGGAACAAAAGTGTGGAAGACAACATTCAAGTGTTTCGCTGGTATAGGATAAACTAACAACTGAAATTGAATCACCAACACCAATCAACTAGCACACAACTTGTTGGGTGACAGCACCAATGCAAGACATCTCAGGTGTCTCCATGTTTTAACCTTTTCGCTGCCAACACGTGTGAGCGGTTACGCTTTGCCTGTGTCGCATATTTTCACACAGCAGCAGTGTGTGTATATACGCGTGGAGCACTCTACCATTTACAAAATGGGCCACAATAACAATTATACATGTCATTTACAGCTAAGATTACACAATCTCAAAACACTCAACTGTTAATTAGCAAATGTAGATACAAAATAAACTCGCCACAACAATTACATTTATCGTTAACGGCAAGTATTACACAACCTGAGCAACACTCAACTGTCATCTGCAGACGTAACTAAAAGGAACACGCCACAACAACAAATATACGTATCACTTAACGGTAGCGTTTACAAAAACTCATCTGCGAATTTCTCAACTTTATCTCAGTTTCTACATCACACCAGACACACTGAATGAACTGACTTTGTTTCAACAGTTCATAACTAAAGACAATTCGTTGACCTTGTACGCACAATGCTTGTTCCGTGTGTCACAGTCATAGGCGTACTAAACCGTTTTGAGCACTTTACCAATTTAAAACGACGTGTGACTTACCATATCCGGAGCATCATATTGACATAAAAATTTCGTGTGTATACAGACCCAGAGCACCGGAAAGGCTAAGACTGAATCTAATTTTTAACTATATGTTCAACTTCAAAAATATTTTGTTAAAAAAAGGGACCGCCTTCAATGGAAGACTGATCTACCATGAATCTCACTTGTCTCACCTACTTGTAGATGGAAGATTGATTGTATATTAAAAAAAAAAACTTTACCTCTTGTGTATTCATTCTTTTTCCACTTCTTCTAAAAGAATTTCATCCTTTATAATTGTAGTGATGTCTTCCAAATGCTGTAACAAAATAAATATAAATACAGTAGACTCCCGCCTATCCGGCCTAATGTGGTGGAAGGGCACGCCGGACAACAAAAAAGTCGGATAGGCTGGAGTTCTATAATTACTCACTTCCTGCCCCACCCATACCATTAAAATCACACTTTTTATACCAAAACCCACTCTTATTCATATTTTATGACGTCTTAGTACAGTCCAGTACTTTAGAAATGTTTTTTATGTACTGTACTGTACGTTTTAAAAATTTATTGCAGAAAAAGGAAGTCCAAGAATAAAAATATTGTATACACATTTTAAGATAAATTTTATAATGTCTAACTTAATTGCAGGAAACATAAAATGATGTACACTGTACAGTATGAATACATACAATTTTAAAATAAACAAAACATTAACGAAAAACGTAGGCTCAATTCTTAAAAAAATGATTTAAACTTATTGATAAATGATTACACACATGCGTAAAATCCTAAGATACAAGAGTGAAAACTTGAGTTTTTAGTTTTTGAAAAAGCCCTTGATAGATGACTGCTTATCCGGTTTAGCCCTCTTCCGCGACGCAATGTCCCTCCACTTATGCAACCAGATCATATCAGCTGGCGTCGCTTCCTCCTGCTGACTAATGTACTCCAGCGCTGCCTCAATCGTCTTGAACCCTTCCGAATGTGGGATGAGATTTTTCCTGTCATCTAAAGATGCCTCCTCCTCCTCTTCTTCTATTTCATCTCCCAGTGTCAAATTTCCACACTATCTTTATCTGTTATTTCATTAACTTCGTCGTTTGCCATCCATTCTCTAATGTCCTCTGCATTGACATCATCACACCCCGCTACTTTTTCTAGCAACGAAACAAGTTTATTGTTTTCATCTTCCACTTCAGTTTCACGCACAGGTTCAAGGTTGAAATGTCCACCTCAAAAGAATTTTCCAAGACCTTACAAGTGATATGTTTGGAATCTCTTCCCATGTTTCGGCCAACCACCTTATGGGATCTAAGTAAAACAGTTTGGGGGGGGGAATCTGCGCTTTTCATGTCGCAACTTGTGTTATGCACATGGCACGTAGGTTCAAAAATAGGCCGGATAGTATGGACACAGGATAGTCGCGAGCTGGATAGTCGAGAGTCTACTGTATAAATTAAAATATCTACCCTAAAATAAAAAATAAATTATTATTTTCCCAATGAAATACGGCTGTTTTAACAAACTGTAAAACATTTACTGCAACTGTTCAAATTGGTCACACGCACGCACGCACGCGCGCGCGCGCACACACACACACACACACACACACATTTCAAACACTTTTTGCTACAGTCTATTCTTGATACATATATAATTTATTTATCTCAAGATGTTATAGCCTATTTATAAATATACAAACACAAAACTAAACAAACTAATACACAAATCAATACAAAACATGACACAATTTTTGAAGTACTCAACATCGAAAACACTCAAAAAGTTAATACAGTAGGACCTTCATAATCCGGCATGGTCGGGACCGAGAGTGTGCCGGATTATCAAATTTTTCGGACTATCAAGATGTTTAGATTAAATATGATAAAACAAGGGATAACGGTACAGTACATCTGTTATTGTGTAGTTACATAGGTAAATTTATTATTTAAATTACATAGGACCATGTTCAATTACAACAGTAAACATTTTCTTAAAAATTAAACATTTAAAACAAAATCAATAATTCGTCCATGTTAGGGTGAGTGTTAGTGTGATTGTCCATGGAGGTCAATGCCACGTTGGTTGTCGTAGTTGAGGTTTGTTAAAAAAATGATCTTATATCAACTTGTCTTTTGTTGTTAGATCTTTTGTTTAAAAAGTCATTGTGGATTATATGAAGATTCATAACTTCAGCCATGTTGTAATGTTTATTTGTCTCCACAAATTTTACAAAAGTGTGTATCACATCGGTTGCCTCGTGCCAAGTAATGTTATTTGATCCACTACCCTCTTCTTCCTCAACACTTTCCACTTCTTGATCTGTTTGAGGATTTCACACACTTTGAATGATCGTATCATCATTTATCTCCTCCAGAGTAGGTTCGTCCTTGTCAACATCTAGCCAGTCAAACACTTCATCAGACATTTTTGACAATGATGAACAGCCTTCTGCAGCATTTTTAAGAGTCTCCAGCAACTGACTTTCAGGATCGTCTAGGTCATCTAGTTCATTATGTTCACTAAGGGGATTGCTCATCACAGCTGGCCATAACTTTCTCCATGCTTTTGTTAACGTATAATTTTTTACTTCTTGCCAAGCAATAGCAGCTGCAAAAATAGCATCTTTCATGTTAAAAGTTGATTGAAAGTCTTTTACACTACAGTCTGAGTTTATGAGTTCTTGAATAAATGAAAATCTGTATTTGCACTTAAAGTTCTGAATTACTCCTTGATCCTTAGGCTGAATCAAAGGGGTAACGTTTGGAGGGAGGTATTTCATTGTTATATTTGCTTACTTTAATTCACTAGCAGGAGGATGGGCTCTACCATTATCTACTAACAGAACAGCCTGTGCGTTTTCAGGCAAACCAAGTTTTTTGAAGTTTTGTTTAACTCCAGGAACAAACTGGTTGAAAAACCAATTTTTAAAGAGCTGAGCGTCCATC
Source organism: Magicicada septendecula (assembly GCA_034769895.1). Taxonomy (NCBI): domain Eukaryota; kingdom Metazoa; phylum Arthropoda; class Insecta; order Hemiptera; family Cicadidae; genus Magicicada; species Magicicada septendecula. The sequence continues at coordinate 298,769 of JAWRYS010001744.1, forward strand.
CAAAAGTAATTTTAAATTCATTTGCTGCAGCCTCATCAGCAGATTTAGACTCCCCTGAAAACTCTAATTTGCGTATCCCATGACGAGTTTTAAAGTTGTGCAACCAACCTCGTGAAAATTTACAGTCTCCTTCTTTTACGTTCAAATCATTGCTAAACTGTTTGGCTTTTTCAATTACTAATGGACGTGTTATAGGTTTTCCTTCAGAACATTTTGCTGAGAACCAGGTGTACAATGCATTATCCAACTGGTCAAGCTTAGGCTCTTTTAGTGTTCCGAGTCGTTAAAGTAATAGTGATATTTAGTTAAGTAACGGACACGTCATGGGCAACGAAATCCAAGAGCTTTTTTAATGTTTGACAATTGTCAGTACCGGTAGCTATTTTTGTATCTGCTTGAGCCAAAAATTTTTGAAGTTTTTCTTATTTTTTTTTATATCATATAAGGTTGAGGACCCAATATTAAATTCTTCCATAATTACGTTCCTGTTTTCTCCCTTTTCTAGCCTATTTATAATGTCAAGTTTTTGTTAGATTGTCAAAGTCACATGTTTTCTTTTATTAGAATCACTGGATTCTGGTTTTTGTGTTCAGAAAACATTGTGATCAAAACTGTGAAGCAATAACTTAAAACTGAACTCCACTGAACAAAAACAGAATAACTAAATGTAGCGGAGTTCACTAATACTGTAACTCAAATACGGTACGGCACGCACTGTGTAAACACAAGAAGCAGACACTCACAACTAACCAATACGAAATGGTGCCAATGACCCGTACAGTAGTCAGCTCATAAACTCTGCCAAGAGTTCCCAATTGTGTCAAGGACAACTGAGCATTTTCGAAGAAACACGATCACACTGATAGCAGTAGAGACATAAAAAATGCATTCCAGTGTGGCTGAATATACCACATTATGTCATTCTAATGAAACATCTGAGAGTCCACAAACACCACCTGAATTAGAGTCAGCAATTTAGTCAAACATTGGGATATTTTCAAATCGGTTGCTGTTGATACAAAGTGCTGGACTATCAAGGATTCCGGACTATCAATTTCCAGATTATCAAGGCCTTACTGTATATACACAGCAATCACACACAATAATACCAGTATAAAATACCAAAAACCAACAGGAAAGCATAACAACAACATGGCTCAGGATGGGAACAATAGGATTCCCGAAACATGTTGCAAATAGAAGAAAATACATCTTGAGGTAGAGAAATTAAAAATGTTCAATAAATTTCTCTAGGTACGGTAGAGAAATTTTGGTCAGATGTCTGAGTCTGAACAGTGCTATGAAGAAGTATGGAGTTAACAACTGTGAATCTACTTCCTGTAATGGGACTCCTATAGGGCAGTTGCAGAATTATGGAGCCAACTTATTTAATGTAAATTATATAATCAATGAGAGTGAAGGACATAATATTAGACCAAAGGATGTTCATTAACAAAGATATGTGTACATTTGGCTGTTATGGCAAGCGTGACGGTATATTTATATGGTACCTTATACATTTATAAGGTATTTATAAATGTATAAGGGGTACCTTATGCATTTATAAGGTATTTACAATATACAAAAAATATTACACACAGAATGATGGTCTACCCATGGGGTCCCCCATATCCAGCATTCTCGCAGAAGTCTTCCTCCAACACTTAGAAAAAAAAAATACTCAAACAATGACAGACAGTCACATAAAATACTATATTGGGACAGATACATTGATGACATTCTAATACTATACAGGGGAAACAAGAGAAAATGTGAACAGTTACTAACGCACAAACAAAATAAATACATGAAAACATAACCTTTACTGTCGAATATGAACACAACAATACCATAAACTTCTTAGACCTCTCCATCACAAAACTTGAACACAGGCACAAATTCAGTATATACAGAAAACCGACTACAACTGACACACTAATACACAACTCCTCCAATCACCCAATACAACACAAACTAGCTGCCTTTAGAACCATGATACATAGACTTAAGAACATCCCCTTAGATGAAATAGACTACAAAGACGAACTAAACACAATAAAATATCTAGCAGTATCTGACGGATATGACAGAACAATAGTCATTAAACTCCTACACAAAACAAACAACAGACAAAGACAGAAAACAACAAATTCATAACACTAACATACATCAACAAACAAACTGAAAAAATAGCACACAAATTCAAAAAAGCAGGATACAGAATCGCTTACAAAACTACTAACAAAACAGAATACACACTATCAAAACACATGCACAAAACAAATTCGATCTACCCGGTGTATATAAGCTAAATTGTTCAAATTGCAATAAATTCTACATAGGCCAGACAGGACGTAGCTTCAAACAGAGATACATTGAACACACAAAAGCACTCCACACCACTACAGAATCTACCTTCGCAAACCACCTCATTGAAGCAAACCACACATATAAAAACATCGACAATAACATGAACATACTACACGTACACACAAAAGGCCGAAAACTAGACACTCTAGAACAATTAGAAATATACAAACACACAAAAACAAATAAAAACGACATCCTAAACGAACAGACACAATTCAAATCGCACGCATTATTCGAACACATCTCACCACACACACACACACACACACACACACACACACAGCTTCGATCTTTCGAAAAACTATCTCGTCTCCAACAACAAGACGATCAGCGCTACTTACGACAGCCTCTGATGAAGCCTTCTATAGGTGAAAGCCGGTTTAGGCTGTAAGGTAAAACTTTACGTTTTTACTTATAAAAAAACTTAGTGTTCCGAGTCGTCAATATTATAGTGATATTTAGTTAAGTAACGGACACGTCATGGACAACGAAATCCAAGAAATTCTTACATTATCTATCACCCGTTTAAAACTGACCCTAACCGGTTTAGTTTCTTTGTCTAACTCTAACACTCATTTATTAAAGTCAATCACTGCTTTGTGTCTTTTAAAAAAATCGTTTCCCAAAATTACTTCTAAATTCAACCCTCTGACTACTAAGAAGGTATTCTCGAATTCAACCCCATTTCTCAACATGTTTTATTGGACTTGTTTAGTTACTCTTTTACTTCGAACCCCCGTAATCCCTATTATAGTGACTACCGCAACTGGTAAAGATGGAATATTTTTAGTTACTTCTTTTAATTTTTCTAACCCATTTTCAGAAATCACTGATACCTGACTACCCGTGTCTATTAAGGTTTTAAACTCCTTGCCTTCTATGTTGACCATCACCTCTGTCAGTCCGGTCTCTGGTTCAACAACCTCTGCGTCGTCTTCCTCCAGCAATTCCTTTGATATGTCTGTTTTAATCAGCTGGCTCCGATAGTGACACTCCTCTTGGACCCCGCTGTTACCTGTTGACAGTGGTTGGGTCCTTTCATCCACTGTCCTTGCTAGTTTCCCTGTTGTACGGCGGCGCTGCCCTGTGGATATCCGTCTCTACCCCTCGTATTTCCAACTCCTCTGGGCGCTCCTCGGCTGCTATCTCCTCCTCACTGCTGCTGACTGTGCTGGTTGTACGCTATGTTGTTTCACTGACAATCCCTCGCCTTACTACACCTATAACAGGTCGTTCTTACAGAAAAATTTTCAACATGGCACTCCGAACATCGCCAATCCTCGTCTCTATTACCACTATTATTTCCACGCTCGCCTCTATAAGAGGTTGGTATCCCCCTGGATCGATGATAATTCCCGTTATTGTGTGACGCTGGCGGATTCGGACGCCTACCCATTTCCCGGTCCCTTATGTTTTGAAAGATATCTAATATCTTCTCAAGTTCCGTAATTTCTGTAATGTCGCGTGTCATTAAAGTGATCTGTATCTCGAGGTATGTGTTTACTTACATGTCGCACAAATGATCGGAACGGTAGCGGGGGGTCTAAATATTTCACCTCGTTGTATAACCGCATTACATACATCGTCATGTTATTCCCGTGGACCCCAAAATTACCGGATCCCATGATTTTACTGTGTAATACTTCTTGCTCTTCTTCCGACCAATATTTACTTCTAAAAGCCCTCTCAAAACTCTGATAATCTACCCAATCTATTTTATGTACCTCCGCCCACACCGTGGAACTCCCTTTAAAACATTTCATTATTTTTAATAACTGCACCTCCCAACTATTACTACAGAATTTGTTGAAATCTTTCACTCTATTCAAGAATTGCATGGGGTGTACCCCCCTACTTTCACAATTAAACGATTCTAAATCAATATCAGTATTCATGCCTCGAGTAATCACTACTCGCTCAGCAACACTACTAAGTTTTTTACTTATCGCTACATTTAACTCATCTTTGACATTAACTATGCTTTGTTCAATTGATACAAATTTATCGTTATTTAAACATTCAAACTGCATGCTACGTCTATCCATAACATTTACGGTATCTTGTATCGCTTGTATCTCTATTTTACAAGTACTTTCTATTTCATTTATTTTAAGATAGTATTGGTTTCATAGGTCTTAATCTTATTACTAACTTCTTCTATCTTATCAACTGCACAAATAAACTTATACTCACTGTCAGCATTTCATTCATTTATTTTACTTTCAAAATTTAATTTTACTTCGTTAATTTGTTCACTAACTTGCTCATTTACTGATTCTATCACTTGTTCTTTAATTGTATTGAAACATTCGTCAACCTCACTGATACGCTTATTAATATTGACATTTTGTTATTTTATTTCCCCCTTTAATTCATCAAATTTATTATTTTGTTCATTAAACTTAATGTCAAAACGATTATTGATGTCGCTACTTATTTCATTAAATTTAGTGTCTAAACGATTATTTAATGCATCATATAAAAACATCGACAATAACATGAACATACTACACGTACACACAAAAGGCCGAAAACTAGACACTCTAGACACAAAAACAAATAAAAACGACATCCTAAACGAACAGACACAATTCAAATCGCACGCATTATTCGAACACATCTCACCACACACACACAGCTTCGATCTTTCGAAAAACTATCTCGTCTCCAACAACAAGACGAACAGTGCTACTTACGACAGCCTCTGATGAAGCCTTCTATAGGTGAAAGCCGGTTTAGGCTGTAAGGTAAAACTTTACGTTTTTACTTATAAAAAAACTTAGTGTTCCGAGTCGTCAATATTATAGTGATATTTAGTAAGAATTTCGGGAATAAGGGTAGTATACCATCTGGGTGGTAGGAGGGACACAGAAGCGAGGGTGAATGTATGCAGAGAGAGAGAGATAGATGAAAGCTAAGAGAGAGTGTGGGAAAACAGGGCAGATAGATTTGTTAATGAAGGTGGAGTTGTAGAGAGACCCGAACGCGAGGAGTTGTGGGCAGTAGTGGACCGTTTTAAAGAAGTGTTTGCGGAGTTACCCGGAAGAGCCAGGAACTTTGAAAGTACAGGAACACACACCTTTCGTGCAGAGAAGTTATCCAGTGCCTTATTCTAAGCGGAGAGCTGTTCAGATAGAGTTATATAGAATGATAGAGGGGGATATAATAGAGAGATCAGTGTCACCCAATTCAAACCTTTTAGTTGTTGTTATAAAAAAGGATGGTAGAGTGCGGTTATGTTTAGACACAGGCAGAATAAATCAGATTATTATTCCTGACCGGGAGTCACCCGAACCCATGGACAAAATTTTTCAGAAATTCACCGGGGTTAAATATATGACATCATTAGACTTAACCGCGGGTTACTGACAGGTCCCGTTAGAGATAGAGAGTAGGAAATACATTGCTTTTTTGTTTAATGGGAAAAATTACCAATTCAAACGACTACCCTTCGGACTCAACACTAGTGTGGCTAGTTTTATCAAATGTTTAGATGAGATTTTGCAACCGAAGAACTTAGAGTTTTTAACTATGTATGTAGATGATATTTTAATAGCTTCAAGAACGTTATCAGAGCATGTAGAACATTTGGAATATCTACTAGATAAGTTACAAAGAGGAGGTTTAACAGTAAACTGGGAGAAGTCAAAGTTTTTACAGCAAGAGATACGTTTTTTTGGGTTTCATTATTTCACCTGACGGAATTCGGACTAACCCCAAAAAGTAGAAGCAATAATGAGATTCCCCGACCCGAAAAATATTAAGCAAATACAAAGTTTTTTAGGTTTATGTAATTTTTATAGGAAGTTTCAAAAAACATTATGCACAAGTAACCTCTAAATTAAGTGCGGTCTTACAAAAGAATAAACAATGGAGATGGGGAGAAGCGGAAAGGGTCACATTTAACGAAATCAAAGAAAAGTTTATGGGTATGATAATGATGAACCATCCCAATTTTCAGCAAAAATTTTATTTACAGACGGATGCCAGCAACATAGCCCTCGGCGCGGAACTATACCAGGAGGGTGAGGATAAGGAACATCGGACGATCGCTTCTGCTAGCCGGACTTTGTTAGCAGCGGAGAGGAACTATACAACCACCGAGAAGGAACTGTTAAGTATCGTGTTTGCAGTGAAGAAATTCCGTACATACCTTCTAGGGAACCAGACCATTATCAGGACAGATCACAAGGCATTATCGTGTTTAAACACTTGCAAATTGACTCATAGCACACTAACCAGGTGGGTGTTAGCATTACAGGAATATAACTTTTCATGGGAATACATTAAGGGTACAGAAAACAAAATACCGGACACTTTATCAAGGATAGACCTAGAAGGAAACAAAACCAGGAGGGATTTGAAAGAAATAGAAATTTTTAGGCTTAGCAGGGAAGATAGACTTTTTGGGGAATAATTAAAAGATGTTCATAATATGCAGCGATCCGATACAAAATTGGGTAAAATAGTAGCAAGTTTAGAATCCAACCTAGATGATTCTGTATATAGCTAATATTTTCAAATTCATCAAGGGGTTTTATTCAAGAAAGTAGAAGGGGTGAACGGGATTGGAAGTTGGTCGTGCTGGAAGGGTTAGTAGACAAAATAATATGGGATTGTCATATTAGATATGCGCATTTTGGGGCTAGGAAATGTATGAACGTATTGAAAGAATCGTGCTTGTTTAAAAATATGGAACGGAGAGTTAGAAAATTACTCCGGGGTTGTGATCTTTGTCAGAAATCAAAAGTAGTTAACTATCGATTAGAAGGGGAATTAAATTTTATTCAAGTGGAAAAACCTTTTGATTTAGTCGCAGTGGATTTGTTCGGTCCGTTACCGATTGGTAGGGGGGGAGTGATATATGTTTTTGTAGTATTGAATACTTTTTCAAAGTTTTTAAAATTATATAGCGTCAAGAGAGCGACCAGTAAGGTTTTAAGTGAAAAAATAACTAGGGACTACATGGTCCACGTGGGAAAACCGAAGGTAATACTTTCCGATCACGGACACCAATTCATCAGTGGGAAGTGGCGGCAGACTCTGGGCTGGGAAGGAATAATACCAAAGCACACGGCAGTATATCATCCGCAGTCCAACCAAGTAGAGCAGGTGATGAGAAAAATCGGCAGGATGTTTCGAGCATATTGTCACGCCAAACATAGTGAGTGGCCGCTGTACATGAAAAAGGTAGAAGATTGGTTGAACAGTACCACCCATGAGTCAACCGGATTTACACCGTATGAATTGATAAAGGGGACGCGCCCGCCTAGAATTTTAGAGCAAATTTTCTATATCCGCCGGCAAATCAGACAACAGATGTGAACGTGAAAATACAGCTAGCAAATGAAAGTTTATTGACGAAGGGGGAGAAGAGAAAGCAGAGACATGCCACAAAAGGTAAGTGGATGAAGTACGAAATAGGGCAGTTGGTGTTAGTGAGAAGGCATGATCTATCAAGTGCACAGGATAAGGAAATAAAAAAATTCTTTTTGTTGTATGAGGGGCCGTATGAGATAATAGATATCAAGATGGGTATCGCGTATGTATTGCAAAATCAAGTAACACAGGAGATAGTGCGTACGCAGAACGCGACTGCATGGAAATTCCCTACCACCCTGTTTGTATTTGGGTTTGTGACAATACACGTATTTTTACCCACTTGTTCCGATAAAATATATAGACCATTGTATAATCTAAAGAATTTGGCTGCAGTATTATCTTCCCTGTGACCTACATTTAAAGCTCGCAAGAGTACCTTCTCGCCAGTTTTGAATGTTACCAGTTTGTGATCCGCATTAAATTTCTCCGTCCGTTCTTCGGCACACTTTTTAATGTGTCTCCTGGCTTCTATCTTTTTAACCAAATTTGGAATAAGCAAATTCTGTGTTGTAATCCTCCTGATGCACCCATCCCAGACACGCTTTTGCATTTCCCCGGTTTGTAGTTCGTTAGGTGTAAATCCTGTCATGTCATTGTAATTCCCGTTGATGGACACCTCGAAAAACTGTAGATAATCCGGCCACCTATACTGGTTGGTATTACAATAAGTGCAAAACAGACCCCCTAACTCCCTGTTGACCCTTTTGGCGAGGTTACCTTGCGGTCTCCGGATTGCTGTTAACACTGCCTGTATATTGTGCTTCTCTAATTCGGACTGCCACTTCTTGTTGGTGAATTGCTTACCCTGGTCAGATAGAATTTTCTTCACCAGACCATATTTCGGAATGTATTTATTTAATACTGCCATTGTGGTAGGTCGTCCAATTGCATATAAACTTACGTTCTTAGAAAATGCATGTTGTTCACCTTATTATTTCTTGCTGGCATTGGGAATTACTAATCTTATAAACTTGGCTTTACTTTCTACAGAAGACTACTCACCTTTCTTCCAAATTCAACAGGAATCCGGAAAACTTCTCCATTCCCTTAAAACTCCCTCAATAAAAAATGTATTCTTGTAGAAACAGACAGCATGTTTTGAAAACCTTCCTGCATAACATCTCCATCGGCAATACAAGCTAAGTGCTTCTGTTTAGCATGTGATGAGTAAATATAATTTCTTTCCTCAAAATCAGGTTTTCCTTGAGCTCATAGTACTTTATTGCCATGTCAGTTGCTGAAATATTATTTTGCTAAATCGCAGGGATGGTGGTGCTGAACATTTCTGGGTACCATGCAGAAAACATAGCCACACCTCATTCACAGGATTTTAAAAGAAATATTTTGGTCTTAACGATTCCTATGATTTTAACCCATCAAAATTTAGAAGTATTCTGTTGAAAGTTGACTGAGAAATGGAAAAATTTTGTTATTCTATTCCATCCCAAAAAAAAAATCACAGAAATTTTAGAGTTTGTAACCCTCACAGAATAAATATGAAATAATCAGTCATGTCATTTGATCAGTTAATGACAGTAATTTCAACATCCTGCTTGCTGAACACAATTGTGCACCGTATAAGGTGCACATCCTTTGTCTGATATTCTCTTCCCAAACATCTGTTCAAGTTTTGTATGAACATTTGTTTTACCTTTTGTTTGTTCCCCTCCAAAGTATGCATTTGTGTTTCTAAACAGTAACAAAGTTATTCATCTTCTAAGCCATACTTCTTCAACACTTTTGACGTATAATCTGACAGAATTTCTGCAGTTTCTCTACTGACTTTGTCAAACTCTAAAATTCTTACTTTAACAGCTTATATCATAATGAAAATTCTACACATACCTGGCACCAACTTGATCTTGTTACTGGTAGAGATATCATTTGTGACAGTTTCAAAATTCGCTTTGTACTCATACAGATCTGACATCAACATAACTTTAGGATCAAGAACATTAACTGCTATGGCCTCAGATTTAGTCCTGGACTGCTAAACTTTGGGCCATACAACTTGGTGATAAGCTTACACTGACAGTCAGTAGATCTGAAACTCTGTTCATATATTACACTGTGGTATGAAAATGTGGCTTTGCTTACTGCAATAACAAGGACGTCAGTCTTTATCACTTTATTTTTAAAAAGAGTCCACAGTTCAACTTGCATTTGCACTCTGTATGGTTGTCAAATGTTTTGAGCTCCAAATCTTTCGTATCTTGCTGGTCATGAAAGGCAGTATTCAACTGACTCACTACCATCAATCGTTATTAAAAATGGGAATCGACCATAAACATAACTTGAGAAAAATTATACTTCTGGCTTATTTTCTACTCACATCTTGTATATTTACTACCATTAAATTAAAATATGTTTACTCCAGACTACTGATATATTATCTGCTTAACATAATATATAAAACATACGAAATGGCACTTCCTACCATGTTAGTCAAACTTCCTCCATATAATTTCTGTTGCTCTTTAACATTCAGTTTTTTATATCATTACAGATTTATGTTCCAAATCAAATTTTAATTTATCTTGTATTATTAAACTGACCTTGTAAAGGTACAGAATCCGGGGTATTCAGTTTATTAAATTGTCAATGGTAAAAAAGGTAGTTACCCACACGGAGCCTCAGTTTTAACAATCGGCGTTCGCTTGTGGAACAGCCAATTGCACATTTGTTCTGTCCGCCCCTCAATATGCGACAATTCCAGGTGCTTTGGAATGTGTAAGGAATGTGCTTCTGCCAAGCGGACATGGTGAACGTCACGTACGATTTCGCTGCTCGGCGGGCACAAGTCTGGAGCGAAAGTAGGAGGTATCACGTGACGCCCCCTCAGCCTATCAGGAGCAAGTAGCCCCTCAAGGAGGACATTTGGCCATCTTGAAAAGCATCGAAGTCGGCGTCAGTTGGCATATATCATCTGAGCCGCGCAGTTGCGTGTACGCGCGGTTCGCCTAAAATACATTAAAATGTAGACAGACTGGCCGAAAATGTGAGAAGTGGATTAAGAAACTATAACTATAAAAGCACCGGTTCAGGGTACAAGATCGCGAGCAAAATTTTTATTATAAGTATCAAAAATGTGAAGTAAACTATAAATTAAAGTGGTCTAAAACTGTGAGACATCAATTAATCTTCAGTGACATCAAAATTAAAAAATTAGGACGCAATTCGAACAAACCAGTGACTATAAAAATACGGAGTGCAAAACGTGATCGGCAGGGACAACACCAAAGCAGTAACAGTATACTTTAAATAAATATCATTATGAAAATATAAAAAATAAAAGCGCTTTTTCCAAATTAAAGGGGGTAAAAGGTATGAAAGCGAATGTGTGTGTGTGTGTGTGTGTGGCAAATGCTGGGTTGTCTTTAATTAATTTAATTTATCATGTATTTTAATTATAAGGGTTAAGAAATGTTAAATTTTGTTTGTTTAGTTAAATGGGGTCTTTACCTCAGTGTTGAAGTTTGTTTAATTTAAATGTTGGAGAGTAGAGAAGGAGAAGTCATAATTTTAATTGATTCACAAAAAAAAGAGAATAATAAAAAAGAATAAATGAGGTTGAAATAGTGTACAGTAAATGAGAGTAATTATTACGCCGTAAAACCCTAAATAACTTATAGGTCACGAGTTCACGTGAAGACCTTGGGACCGATAAAGGTAAGAGGTGTATAAAATGTTTAATTTTATTAATTATTTTGTTACAATTAATGTCAGTTAACAATGGCGCCCGAACAGGGACAGTTTTTACAAATTTAAATTTTGTACAGACCACGTCTACTCGTGAATATAAAGTGATTTAGAGGTTAAAGCAGAGTACGTATAAATTACGTGCAAATTATGCGATGTTTATACTATATTTAAGTAATACGCATAATATTAATTAATACTGAGTACAGGTAAGGTTAATTTGTTTGTAAGACTAAAATCTCATAAAGAATATAAAAAATGAATACTAATGAAAATAGTAACAAGGACATCAGCTTCACTGACAGCCAGATGGAAAGTCAAATAAATAGGGACTTAAGCGAACCGAGTCAAAAATAATGGAAAACGTTGAACACCAATCAACGCCGGTCCAAAGTAAAAAAATCTGATGATGATATGTTAAAACGGTTGTATAGTATGATGTGTAGCAAGTTTAATGAACTTAACGTAAAATTTGAGGTACAGAATAGTAATCTAAATGAATTAAAAGAACAAAATAATAAGTTCGATGAACAAAAAAGTGATTCCGTTTTTAAATATGATAAAATAAATAGTCGTTTTGATGAAGTAAACACAAAAATGAATGATCAAATTAATGAGATTAGAAACGAAATAAAGCCTCCAGGTGGTCTAGTGGCTAACGCGGGTGATTGATGCACTCGTGGTCCCGGGTTCAATTCCCGGCGGAGGCTCCATACGGCGTGCACTCAGCATCGTGAGGCAAACTGAGTAGGCGCTGAGATAACAGCGCCACCTCCTGGCCGTGAATACCGCAACTAGCGGCTGGTGGCGCGTAGTACTAGCCATACACCGTCACACTAACACAAAAGCCGCGCGGTACGCCTTGGTCCTTAACGGACTGTGGAGCAGAGGTTTTTATTTTAGAAATGAAATAAAACAACAAAATGTTAATTTGAATAAGCAAATGAATGAAATTGATACACGTTGTGATGGTATGAAAGAACAGATATTAGAATCAATAAGTACCAATTTCAAGAAGATTAAAGAAATGAATAAAAATTTAGAAAGGAAATTAAATCAGATAATAAATAAGAAGTTAAGTGACAATGCTAGAGATATGACAAATAATAATAATGATAAAATAGTGGAAGTGGTAGCGTTAGAGAATAAAATATTGAATAGTGACGATGATTATGATAGTATAGTGGGGGTAGAAAGTGGTGAAAAGACCGATAAATTAAACGAAAATAAAGACGATCAGTTAACATATAATACGGTAAGTAAGGGTGAGAAAAATTATGATATAATTAAAAATATGGTGTTAGAGAGTAAAGTGGTGAATATCGAGAGTGCTGATGAAGTTTTAGTGGGAGTAGAATTTAATAATGGAATGTTAGTGAGTGTTGATAAGTTAGAGAGAGAGAGAGAGAGAGAGTAGAGAGAGTTTACAGGTAGAGGGGTTGCAGAGGGTAAAATTTTCCTGTGGTGTTGTGGGGGGTGAAGAAAGGTCTTCACTAATGTATTGGGTAGATAAATGTTCTACAAATAATTGCCCTTTGAGTTTTAATGAGGTTCCTGGAAGACCCAGGAAGTGTTTTTATGAGTTAGTGCCCTCTGCATGGATTAAGAAAGAAAGTGTGAAATGGCGTTATGATGAGAGATATTTTGAGAGAGAGTGGTATGTTGATAGGGAGATAGTTATTTGAGATTCGTAGAAGGTATAAAGAATTAGTAGAGAGGTTAGATGTAGAGAGAGCTGATAATTATATTACATTCTTACCTTGTGTTGAAACTGATGTAGCAGCAGTAGATTATGATAATGTTGATGATAGGGTGACTTACCTGATGTTAACGGAAAATACTAAGGGATAACTTACCATACCAAATGTCGACAGGAATTTTGAGATAATAGTATGCAATAAGTGTTGTAACTACTGTATTGATACAATGGAGAAAATTGATGATGATTATTATAATTATAATAGCAATATGTCTGTAATTGTAAATGAATAGTGTAAACGTAAGATAAGACTAATTTACGATGATGGTGGTTAGAAACAGTGAATGTACAATTAATTATTTTAGTTTATGGTGATGACTTGGCTAACTTATGTAATGAGGTGGGGTAAACAACAAAATAATGACGAAAAATTGTAGATAAATTTATAGTGAGGTTAATTGTGTTTGTGTAGTAGGTTATGTTGTATTATGTATTTCATGTAAACAATGTGTTATTAAAATTGATTTAATAATAATAATAATATTTTATCAAACTAAATAAATAACGAGAGTTTATAATGCAAATGAATTGTAATTGTTTTGAAATAAGGTGGTTAAAGTAAATTTGTGTTTTAAATAACTGATTGAATTAAATAATTTTATTCTTCCTATTATTTGAATTAGCAGCCATCCTTACTATTTCTTTTATGAAATTGCTAAACTGCTACAATTTTTGTTCAGACAAAGCTTTTCGTCATCTCTGATATCATCAGGTCTTGAACAACATAAATGGTTGTTCAAGACCTGATGATGTCAGAGATGACGAAAAGCTTTTCCTGAACAAAAATTGTAGCAGTTTAGCAATTTCATAAAAGAAATAGTAAATAATTTGAGATGAACCAATTGAGTAATTAATGTTGTATAAATGAATTTTGGTAATGAAGTTAAATGATTTTTCTGAGATTTGGCCTTTATAATAAATAGTAAATGAGTAGAGGTAGAATGTGTTAGTGGTTGAGTCATATGGTTGTTATAATGTAGCAGAAAGTACATAGGGTTCTGTACATTATATTTGTTATAATGACTGTTTATATTTTTGAGTTTATGACAGTAAGCATGTTTTCTTTAGTTGAATAATTTACCATATGTAAGTATGAATTTTGTAATAATGAAATTAAATTAATTTAAAAGGTTTTAAATTGGGTGATTAAATTAATTTGAGGTAATTATGAATTTTCTAATGTAATTTTCAATGGTTAACTTAATGTAAAATGTTGTAAAAGATGGAGTTTGGGTGACAATAATTATTCCAATAATGCATTGAGTCAGTCAGAGTTAATTTTAAATGGGTGTTAGACAAAATAAGAATTTTGGGATAAAAGTAATACAGAAACGGGTCAGTAATAGGGACACAGTAGCGGGAGTGCATGTATGTAGAGAAAGTGAGAGTGATGTAAATGGAGAGTAAATAGGTGGTGGTGAAATTTTGTAGTGAGGGTGGTGTGGTAAGGAGTCCTCAACGCAAGGCGTTGTGGCGGGAGGTGAATAGTTTTAAATGAGGTTTGGCAGAGTTACCTGGGAGAGGCCACGAACTAATAAGGGAGTGAGTATAAGGGAACGGAACACACATCCTAGGTACAAAGAGGCTATCAGGTATTTTGTAATAAGAGGAGAATGATTTAAGTGGAGTTAAAGAAATTAGTAAAGGTAAATATTATTGAGAGATCGGTGTCACCTTATACAAATCTGTTAGTAGTTGTTAGAAGGACGAAGGTGGGTAAGGTTATATTTTAATGCCCATTCAATAAATCAAATCGTTGTGAATGACGGAGAATCACCCGAACCAATTGATGATGGAAATACTTAATAGAAATTCATGATTGAAATGTAATAATAGAATTTGAAACTAAACGTAAAGTTGAAATGTTTGTAAATTGTATTCTGATGCAAATGAGATGTTTATTTTGATGAAATGAGGTTTATGTTCTTTATGAATGTTTATGTTGTATTATGCTTATTATGTTAGTGTGTAGGAATTTTAAACATGTATTGTGTATTTTACCTGTGATTCCCCACTTTCGGGCGGTCATGGCGTCACCGAACCCTGACCGTGGATTTGGATTATTGGTAGCAAGTGTGGTTAGGCAGATTGTATCCTAGCCATACTTGTTATTATTTTAAAAATTGGTGAATTTAGAAATAAACCGGGGGGTAAATCAGGGGAATCACCACAACTATGGAACAGCGGCTATCATCGAAGGGGGTGGTAGTGCCGTGTTAAGGGCTTATAAGTAATATTTAGTAGGATTACTGGTGTCCTCGGACATCAGTAATGCCAAATTGTTATAACGCTGAAACAAGAACGGTGTAGGCAGCGTCTGCACCCTAAATAACTTCAGTTCTTGTGGATGCACATGGGTGCTACAGTCGTCCGCCATCAGGAAAAAATAGTGTGTGTGGAAAAGGAGCTGGCCGTTACAAGCCAGGGGCACAGATAACGCATCTGTGCACAAGGTAAATACCTGATCCGGTTTACCCGGCAGGTGATTTACCTAAGTGTAACTGGGTTAAGGGGGGGTATAATAAAAATGATGAAGTAGGAGAAGTAACTGAGAAATCAGTGAGGATGAATGACCATAACAGTGGTAAGGTCAAGTTTACTTTGCTCTAAATAGAGAGTTTGTTATTAATGACCCAATTACTGTTCTGTAATGGTTACTATGTGCTTTATGATTCAATGATTAGTGATGAACATTCACTTATGAGAATAAATGATTTTAAATACTAGACTCTGTGTTGTAATGATTTTTTAATCAACAAGGACATTTTATAACTTGAATTGGATAATTTTGTGTATTTGTGTTACTTGTACTCAGTGTACCTAGAGTAAGGTCGTTCACCTGGAAATTAGACATCAGCTGATGACTGGTCGTAAATGTATAGTATGTTACGTGTAAGTAATTCATAGATTCAGTTAAATTGATGGTAGTAATAATTTTGTTCCTTTTATGAATTGTCAAAATATATATTTCTGGAAATTAAATTCATTAAAAAAAAATTTTAATTTTCTTTGAAGGAAAGATTGTATTTTGTTTTCATGTTCTCTATATGAGGTTATGCTATATTGGTAATGTATCAGCTGATTCATAGTATTTTGTGGAGATTATATTTTTATAACCAAGTAGTTGCTTTTGAGTCGATGATAGTGATAAGTTGTGTATTTTATAATAATTGTCAGCATAGGAGTATAAAGAGTTTTAATGAAAATTAAATTCATTTAAAGGCGGGAAAGTTTGAAAGTAAATTTGAAAGTTTGATTTAAAGGTCATGGAAGAGATGACAAAGTATGCAAATACAAAATGCAGTTAAAACAATTAATTGAAAGAGAGGATGCAAATTAAATCAAAATGTGAACTTTGGTAATGAACTTAGATTTATTTCACTACATGAATGAAATTTAAACAATTTATTTTCGTTTTGAAATGATATTGCCAGACAAACAAGTAAAAGTTGAGTAAAGTAAGGGAATTGTATTTATATGTAAGGATGAAATGTTCATGTTAATTTAAAATGATTATACTTGTTTTGAGGTTAGGGTTTGGTATAGTAAGGGATGTTTAGTTGAGTTAATGTGTATTAATTTTAAGATAAGAGAGCACATATGTACGCACCCAGTACTTTGCTAAAGGCAATCCAGTATGTATAAGGGGAGATATATCGGTTGAGGGTTTGGTTTGGTACAAGGCCAGTTATTGATTTTTTTTTTAAATGTTACAAGGTTAGTTGATACTGTGGCGAGTGCCTGTCTGATTTTGCGGTGTTGGGATCTCGAACAGAGAAGTCCAGTAGAGTCGTTCAGGTACAGCCATAGTCGCCGAACTAGGTGGGTAGATTACCCATGATTTATTAAGGAATTAAGGGGGGTTGTTGGTGCCATATCCTCACTGGTCTTCTTAGGTTTTAGCAATGAGAGTTTTTCTGTTTCGGCAGAAAACCTCTCATTGGGGGGGGGGTATTGTAACGGTACAGAATCCGGGTATTCAGTTAAATTGTCAAAGGTAAAAAAGGTAGTTACCCACACGGAGACTCAGTTTTAACAATCGGCATTCGCTTGTGGAACACCCAGTTGCACGTTTGTTCTGTCCGCCCCTCAATATGCGACAATTCCAGGTGCTTTGGAATGTGTAAGAGTGCGCTTCTGCCCGCGCGAACATGGTGAACGTCACATATGATTTCGTGGCTCAGCGGGCACAAGTCTGGAGCGAAAGTACGAGATATCACGTGATGCCCCCTCAGCCTATCAGGAGCAAGTAGCCGCTCAAGGAGGACATTTGGCCATCTTGAAAAGCATCGAAGTCGGCATATAACATCTGAGCCGCGCAGTTGCGTGTACTTGCAGTTCACCTAAAATACATTAAAATGTAGACAGACCGGCCGAAAATGTGAGAAGTGGATTAAGGAACTATAACTATAAAAGCACCGGTTCAGGGTACAAGCTCTCGAGCAAAATTTTTATTAAAGTATCAAAAATGTGAAGTAAACTATAAATTAAAGTGGTCTTAAACTGTGAGACATCAATTAATCTTCAGTGGCATCAAAATTAAAAAGTGAGGAGGCAATTCGGACAAACCAGTGACTATAAAAATACGGAGTGCAAAACGTGGTCGGCAGGGACAACACTAAAGCAGCAACAGTATACTTTAAATAAATATCATTATGAAAATATAAAAAAATAATAGCGCTTTTTCCAAATTGAAGGAGGTAAAAGGTATGAAAGAGTGTGTGTGTGGCAAATGCTGGGTTGCCTTTAATTAATTTAATTAATCATGTATTTTAATTATAAGGGTTAAGAAATGTTAAATTTTGTTTGTTTAGTTAAATGGGGTCTTTACCTCAGTGCTGAAGTTTGTTTAATTTAAATGTTGGAGAATAGAGAAAGAGAAGTCATAATTTTAATTGATTCACAAAAAAGAGAATAATAAAAAAGAATAAATGAGGTTGAAATAGTTAACAGTAAATGAGAGTAATTATTACGCCGTAAAACCCTAAATCACCTATAGGTCACGAGTTCACGTGAAGACCTTGGGACCGATAAAGGTAAGAAGTGTATAAAATGTTTCATTTTATTAATTATTTTGTTACAATTAGCTTGTCAGTTAACAACCTTTTCAACTGGACAGTTTATAAACACACATACACGCACACATTTGCAGTTTCCCCTGCTGTTCATAGCAGTTTATATGCCATTGAACCAGGAAATTTATGGTCTACCATTACTTACTTCTTGTTTTTGTGTTTATTCAACATTTGCTTAGAACTCCTTATTTCAGGCACTTCATGTAGGTGGCAATAAAATTTTATTTCTTTACTTCAACTGTTCCTGTAATATTTATATCCATTCCAGTTCACCTTCTTATTTCATCATTTCCAACCATGATTAGCCACTTGTTGATTTACTACTTCTCTTCCAGCACCCAATTTTAACCGAACTTAACCTTTCCCTATTTCTTTTATGTACATTCCACACTTGTGATCCATAAACAACTATCACCTCCAATATGATCTTTTATTTAAGACTTGTAATTCTCTTGGATATTGGTTGGTTTTAATCTTAATAGGATGCAAACTCTCTAAAGTTGTTTTTCACCTTCTTTGTATCAGTCATATTTTTTGTTCCTTTTTTCATCATCAGGTTGTGCCGAAGTATTTAAGCTTAAATTATTCGGCGTACGTCGCGGCTACAGTGCCGTCTGTATAACGGGTTCAAGGGTTGCTTGAGTGGCCACGGCTTACTGTAGAGTTTAACCTTGACCGTGACGTGGCGATAATTGTGTGTGTACGTAATCAAGCATGCCGCGCCATTCAGCTGATTTGTGAATTTTCTGTTCGCGTGGGATCGCAGGTATCGACATTCGCCCTCATTTCTTCTTTTGCATTCAAACGGGACACTGGTCTGGCGGCGTTATGAATTAAGATTCATCTTTTGAACTGAGTTCGTGATCATTTAAAGAGCTTCAGGTGAGCCAAAGTGTTGCTTTAATATTAATTAACTAAGCGCTTGCGGGGGTATTATATTATGATATATGTACGTCTTTTTTGTGTGTGTGATTTTTGTGTGTGTTGCGTCTGGGATGGTTAAGAGCACGTTGCCGACTTGCCTTTGCTTGCATGAAAATTAAATAGAACTTGCCGTTACAACTATATTCCAATGTAAAGTAATAAAGATTTAAGGTTAAAAATAATTTAATTCTAAAAGTGGATAATTTAAAGAGAAATTGTGAGGAGTAATATTTATGTTGACACTTAATTTTCGGAATGGAATTGTGACAGTGAGTGTGTCTGTGATCTGTGCTTACCGGGGCGAGAAAGAATTGTGTGAGGGTATTTTTTCCTGACGGCTACTTACAAATAAAATGTTTTCCAGGGTTCCCGCCTAGCCGAGAGGGAAAAGGGGACAACGAAGATGGGGACAGAACATCGGTCATCATCTGCAGACTATCGCAGCACCACCCCAATGCCGTCAGACCTCGAGAAATCCCCACGCTGCCAGCCCAAAATGACTGCCCTAAGGAAGAAATGAAGCACAGAATTTCGGAGACACCAGTGGTTACACCATAGTCAACATCAGCGCGCATTCTGGGTAACAATAAATCGTCTAAGCACAGGTGGGACTTTTCCTATATTTTAATCCACAAAACACAAAAAGAAACAGCAACCTATTGCAGTTAAAACATGAAATGAAAGACATCTTCACAACCGTAATTTTAGATGTTCAATGACCAACTGTCTATTATAGCATGTCTGGTGGACTTATAGTGACTAGTGTAATTAAAGAGTTAAAGAATCTACCTGTTGAAGAATGTCAATTACTATGCTATATTTTATAGCACGCCATTTGCCTTTGTCGTGATTAGTGACCTAGCATAATTTAAAACTGGTAGTTGGGCAGTTTAATTAACTGTTTCTTATGAAGATAAAATGTCATTAACAACTTGTAATTAACGCATTGATAATAACTATGGAGTAGTTCCTTCCTAAATCTTCTTGTGGGTACAGGTCCTTATTAGGGGGGCTGTTACAGAATTGAGCCAGTATAATTCTTGTAGTATGACACCTTAAATTGTTTCTTAAGCGGGCAACTGGTGTGTGTAAGGCATGGTGATAGTATTAAGATATATATATTTATATATACATGTATTAATCCTGTGATGCATAATTTATTTTAAAAGGAAAAGAGAAATATTTTATTTGGCAAGTATAAAACGGCATATTACATTTCTTGTTAGGCATGATGTATCATTGTTTGAGGGTCAGTTTAATTCATAAAGTTTCTGTAGATTCAACCTTTAGTAATTGTTTATTAGAACTTATTTAGAAAAGTCATGTGAATAAAGGTTAATACTTAGTGATGTCAGCTTATGTGAAGGCAATGCACTTAAAGGTGTTTGAATAATTTGTTGTTAATTAATTATATTCAAAATTAATTCTTTGTTAATATTGCCAATTGTTATTCAATATTGGAGAGATGCACGTTTATTAATGACAGTGGAAAATATAGCCGTGCATATTGTAATAAAGGTGTTACTATTATAACAAGAGAACACTAATAAAAGCTGTTATCGTTTGCAAGTGTTTTATTGCAAGTCCTGTCACGATGGGCTCAACTCAATTTTTCTTCCGTCTAGACCGCAGGTCTAGTTTTAATAATTAAGTAACGACCCCTGAGAAAAAAAAAGAAAAACAAAAAAAAAAATTTTTTTTTAACAAAAAAAAATTTAAAAATTTTATAAAAAATTCAGGGGGACGTTTCAAGGTTTGTCCAATATAATCAGATGTTTGTTAAACTGTGTCAAGACTTTTCTACAACTCAGGGTATGTCTGCTTATGTCTACCATATTTCCACTACAATTTAAAATTCATACACTGGCTTGTTCATTTGTTAGACAGATCCATTCCTATAAAAACAAGTGATAGAAGTCACTGGCATAGCTAGGCTTTTTTGGCATTCAGGGCAAGGAGAGCATCAGCCGCCTTGCCTCCACAATTAAAAGGGGACACAAGAGTAAAAATGAAATAATTTATTACATCCCCACAGACAACCTACACAAAAAAGTACAAAACTTCATGGAACAGAACAACATCACAGAACTAAAACACGACCCCACTGACAGATACCAAAACACAATAAAACAACTAGTCAACAAAGCCAAACACATAATGACACACAAACCAAAGCCCTACATGAAACAAATCCGACCATCAGCCCCTACCCTCCAAGCGCTTCCCAAAATCCATAAAGAAGATATTCCGATCCGCCCCATTATCAACTACCGTAATGCCCCTGCACACAAACTCGCAAAATATCTAGACAAAATTATCAGACAACACACACAACTAGATAACAACATTGCAGTAAAAAACAACACAGACCTAGTAATAAAAATAAAAGACATACACATCCCCCATAATGCCACATTAGCCTCCTTTGACATTAAAAACCTGTAGGCCTACACAAACATCCCCATCTCTGAAACAATCACCATCCTACAAAACAAACTCAAACAGAACAACGCACCAGACGAACTTATCAACGAAATAACAGAAACTCTGAACATTATCACAAAACAAAACTACTTTACTTATAACAATAAATACTACACACAGAACGATGGCTTACCCATGGGCTCCCCCATATCCAGCATTCTAGCAGAAGTCTTCCTCCAACACTTAGAAAAAACAAAAATACTCACAAACAATGACAGACACTCACATAAAATACTATATTGGCACAGATACGTTGATGACATTCTAATACTATACAGGGGAAACGAAAGACAATGTGAACAGTTACTAACGCACATAAACAAAATACATAAAAACATAACCTTTACTGCCGAATACGAACACAACAATACCATAAACTTCTTAGACCTCTCCATCACAAAACTAGAACACAGGCACAAATTCAGTATATACAGAAAACCAACTACAACTGACACACTAATACACAACTCCTCCAATCACCCAATACAACACAAACTAGCTGCCTTCAGAACCATGATACATAGACTTAACAACATCCCCTTAGATGAAAAAGACTACAAAGACGAACTAAACACGATAAAATATCTAGCAGAATCTAACGGATATGACAGAACAATAGTCAGTAAACTCCTACACAAAACAAACAACAGACAACAGACAAAGACAGAAAACAACAAATTCATAACACTAACATACATCAACAAACAAACTGAAAAAAAAAAGCCCACAAATTCAAAAAAGCAGAATACAGAATCGCTTACAAAACTACTAACAAAACAGAACACACACTATCAAAACACACACACAAAGCACAAAACAAATTCGATCTACCCGGTATTTACAAGCTAAATTGCTCAAATTGCAATAATTCTACATAGGCCAGACAGGACGTACCTTCAAACAGAGATACATTGAACACACAAAGGCACTCCACTCCACTACAGAATCCACCTTTGCAAACCACCTCATTGAAGCAAACCACACATATAAAAACATCCACAATAACATGAACATTTTACACGTACACACAAAAGGCCGAAAACTAGACACTCTAGAACAATTGGAAATATACAAACACACAAAAACAAATAAAAACGACATCCTAAACGAACAGACACAATTCAAATCGCACGCATTATTCAAACACATCTCACCACACACACACACACACACACACACACACACACACACACACACACACACACACACACACACACACACACACACACACACACACAGCATCGATCTTTCGAAAATCTATCCCGTCGCCAACAACAAGATGTGATATTCAAATTCATTAATAAATATATAAAAATACATAAATACAACTCCCACCTACCTTCAAAGTTTCGTTTGTCTGGGGCCAGGATTCTTTCGTACGAACGCTAGATACAAACATGTGGTTCATGGGTTATCGAAATAACTAACTCTACACATCTTTATGAAGAGAAATAATTAGTTTTTAATGATCAACTATTGCAAATGTAAATTTTTGTTTACCAAATAAATTTACTTACATGTCATCAAATGTTGTGCAACTCTTGTTCATACATTTTACTTTTATAGATTTAACTAATACTAATTACTTACTCAAGATGGCCCAGCCTGCCTTTCACTCACTACTCACATTCTAATATAAAAACCCCGTTACCCTGATTGCTCGAGCTAATACATGATATCAAATCCCCGCCGGCAACGCGTTCATCAGTGACCTCGTGGCCACCCCGCGGTAAGTTGTAATCGTCCCGAAAACAAAAACTGAATAAACCAATTTGTATGTGGATGTTCTGTAGTTATTTCTCCATCACTGTCACTTGTTTAAAAAGATTGATTCACTTTTTAAAAAAAAAACTGATGAAATTTAACAGAGCGCACTTGGCTCTGGTGTCGGCCGACACGGATAGAGTAATACTGGGGAGCGTCCTTTGTTGAGCGGTAGCAAGTTCATATCCACTGCCAACAGATCTCGTTGCCGTTCATAGCGGATTTGCTGTGGCTTATTAGCTATGACCATGACACATAGTGTGTTTTTTTTCATAGTGTGTAACGACGATATTAGCCATTGCTATTCTGACATCACTGAAAGTAGGCGGTCCTTAGCTACGTTTCCTGTAGGTCGCTTGTTGGTTTTCGCCAATTGTTCGCTCCAGCGCCATTTTTTACAGCGTCGTTTAATTTTCTTGGCGTCCCAACAGCGCGCATACTTGAGTCGTTGCGTACGTGTGCACTGTCACATTCACTCACAGTTCTGAGAAATCGAGGGTGGCACATACCTCGGGTACTAATTTCACAACGGGAAACTGCGTCTTGCCTTTGTTCTAACTGTTATCTCGCCACGTGGTCTGTTACAATGGAATTAATTTTTGCACAATAATTTTACGGAACCCCGAAACATAAAATTTAAAAATACAGTACAAATACCCCAGAAATTCAATAAATAAAATTACCCAATTTTGACACGTTACAATACCCCCCCTCCAATGAGAATTCTGCTGTCTAAAACAGAAGAAATCTCATTGATAAACCCCTAAGAGGACCGGTGAGGAACTGGTGCCAACAACCCCCTCTTTGTTCTTACTCTTCATGGGTACATGACCCCCCTGGCTCGGCGACCATGGACGCATCTGAACGAGATCACTGGACTTCTCCGTAAGAGATCCCAACACCGAAAAATCGAACAGACACGCACCGCAGCACACCTCACCTTCTAACATGCTACCCCCCAAAATCCTCAACCCCTGGCTTAGACTATGCCAGATCCTCCACCGATATGTTTCCCCTTGTATGCAAGCTGGGCTGCCTTTAGCAGATACTGGGCTCACACACACTCACATTGCATACTGACATTACATATTATAAAATTGAAAAATTTTTCAAAAGTTATTTAAATTACAACCCATTGGTTGTTTTCAGGTAAAATCGATTCATAAATTTTGTATAAATTTTAAATTATTCTCTTCCCTGGTTTCTGTTTTTATTTAAAATAAATTGATTTAAACATTTCTTATAATTAAGAACATCCTTAACCTAACATGTGAATACTTAGAGTCTAACAACACAAGTCAATACAATGAATCAATAAAAATAAACATGGTTAGTGCACAAACAATAAAATAATCAAAGCTTAAAAATATTCATTAGCTGGCAGGCGAAAAATCAAGATTTTTTTTTTTTCAAAAAATATTTTCCAAAAAATTTTAAAATTCAAAGAAAAATTTAAATTTATTAAAATGTTTCCTTTACATTTAGAATTCATTTAAAATTTGTTTGGATTGATCAAAAAACACAAGTTGAATTGACTTCCTTACTATGCAAGCTGAATCTGTATATGACCTCACTGTCAGCTGATCGAAACTAGGCCACGTCCACAACCTTGACCCACATACCTTATGTACCAGTTATGTCTGAAAATACATCTAACATCTGTAACATTCTAACTTTAAACACCAAGCATAACAAAATGAAATATTTAAAATAACACAATATTATTATAAATAATAAGCAAATTGACATTTAAATTATTCAAAATAAACACTTTCTGACTTTACATTTCCAAATTCTATCAAAATTTGTCACTGGTCTCAATAAAAAATTTTATATATTCAACTATAACTTTCTTCATTTAACAATCTCATTCTACATTACTTTGGGTGATAGAAATACTTGTAACAATTTAATTTACTACTTGATCGGAATACATATATAATCTTTCTCCCTCTGACTCTAACCTCTAACAACTGTAACTCACATGACACCCATCTCTATCAAAATATTCGATCAAAACACTCTCCAAACCTCAACTTACTAATAAACTCAAATCACCACCTTCTCTCTCTATATATAAAAAAAATACTCTCTAACCCTTTGTACTTGGGATACGTGTTTCCCCCCCCCAAAAAGCTCATTTTCCTTATTTGGTCCCTGGATTCTACCTGAGGCGACCCCTTCCCACTAAATCGATCCCATCCCGTCCCAACCTATCATTATGTTGCGGACTCCTACATTACACTACCCCCTACTACAAAATTGCCATCCCCAAAAAATCTCAAACTTATTACCTCACTTCGAATACAACAAAATAACATCATTAATTATAAACATCAATATATCACTCTATACTCTACATATATTACCCACAACTACTGTGTCAACATCAATACTTCGCAAATTCTATTACATTACCTCATAACAACATTACATTACTTCAAAACAATATTTCAATCTTTACTACTTCAACTTTAACTTCAACTTGGACTGATCTATATGCCCCAGTAAAATACTAATCACCACCAAAACTGTCTTTTATTAGCTTTCACAAATTATTACTTTATTTCTCACTTTATCAAATTACTTTTCTCATTACTTTAAATAGCATCTGTAATACATTGAAACATTACATTAAACATTAATTACCTGGACCATTTATAACCAATATAACGGTGACATTTTATTGCTGATCCGCTGATCTCCTAACACAATGAAAACACATCTCAAAATTGAACAAATTACCTGAAATATATTATAACTCTACTTCTTTGCGTTATTGTTATGTTGTGTTGTGTGTGAGTACCCACCTGCTGCCTGATCTTGCAGATTCTTCCGACTAGGGCGTGTGGATTTTGGATTTGAAGTTCGCAAGCTAGTAATCTCAAATTATTACAACAACACACAAAGTAGGTTACTTTAAAGGGGGAGAGTTTTGTGAGACTGGTAGGCTTTATCGTACAACAATAAAACACTGTTATATGGGGTAATAAAACGTTGTTTATTACACCAAAAACACACAAGAATAGAATGGTTATTATATTATGAATTTCGTACAGTCTAAACAATGAATCAATGTTTTTCGATTGGTCAATAGTTGAAAGAAACTGAACTCGTTCTTTGGCGAGTTAATTGCAATTTAAATTTTACTTTATTAATTGATTTGAATTTAATTAAATTTATTTAATTAAATTGAATCTAAATGTTCATGAAACAAAATATAAAACTCTGAAATTAATTAGAATAATTAATTAAAATAAATTAGACGTGACAGTCTAGTTCACGTTATTTCATTTCTAGTGATTCTACTTCTGATATACTGCAGTATGATCTAAGATTAGATTGTCAGTTAAGATTTGTATAGCGCTTTTATACTACTTCTATTTCTTAACTATAACTTACTAATGGCTTAAACTGCTATACAGATTATCACAACGAATTTACTTTTTAATTACTAGAGTCTTTGCTTTTTGTTTGGCACCTGAATTATTTGAATTACAATGTTTTAATTGAAAAGTAGAAAATTTGATCTGAAAAATAAATAAGTGGATTTTGCTTTCCTGTTACTGAAGAGGATGTCGTCCCGATTTGTCCCTCGTCGATTCGAGTCCTTGGTTAGAGAAAGTAATCTGCTTAGAACTGCTGGATTCGGTCGTGGAGTTCAAAATTCGGCAACACTCTGCTTCCTTGCTGTTTGTGAATATTTTAACGTCTGCTGCTGTCCGCTGGAACTGCTTCCTGTCCCTCGTCGATTCGCACGTTGCACGTCAGCGTGTGTGTGTGTGCTTCGTTCGGATGGTCGCTCTGCTCGTCAGCTGTTCACCAATGATTTAGACGGCCTCTCTGCTGTATTCTTGAAGTCTGGTCTTGAAGTCTGGTGGATCTCTTGCGTGCTTATGACTAACTGGTAGTACACAATAAGCTTGGTTGATGTCCTGAAGAGTATTGATTATTGATCTTCACCACTTTGGTTACTAGACGATCGACGGACTACGTCTTAACTTCGTGAGTACTGGCAAAAGAGTGATCTTTCAGCGTGAAAACACCTCGCTGGCCGGGGCTCGCGTCAAATGATTTCATTGGCTGACACACTCTCCCTACTACATAAAATTTGAATTCCCTTGGTCCGTGAGAATGAAGTTAGGTTCCCACAGACGGAGAATTGATATTATTTCTAATATTCTTATTATAATTATCCGGCGGAACCAATTTGCCGCTCCGGATATCCTGTGCTTATTTAATTTTGCAATAACTTGATTGCAAACCAAGTTGGGTGAAATCTAAAATATACAATCTGTCAGAAATTATTATCTTTATAACATACTAAAATCTCATTACTGTAACTCTATTTTTACAGAAGTTATTCAATTATTTTAATTAACTATTTCATTTGTTAATTATATTGCATCAAATTTGCACACGTCATTATTAATATTTCGGTAAACATTTTGGCTATATTGGATTTCGCCTTTATTTATTAGTTTCCGAGATATTAATAATTAATAGTTTGGGTGTGGTCGCTTCCTTGTACAGCGAACTGATTACATAATGACCACGTGTGCGTTGCTTTACAAAGCATTATTTTCAATGCGCTACATTCAAATGGAGTTTTGACTGTTACAATTTATTTAAATATGCTTTCAGTATGCGGGAAACATATAACCCCAAATAGTTAATATTTGGTGCTGTTATATATTCCCACACCCGCTTTAAAAAAAAAATGAATGTAATAATTACAGTTATTTTTTTTTTTTTTCTTAATCATTACACACATATTCTGTAATCACTATTCTTATTACCTATACATTGTATTACTTATTCAAAAGAAAAACATACATGTGTGTTAATGTTGTTCCATTACATACAACTTAATTCTAAATACATTTATTAATAATATTACATTTGCAATTATCTGTGTATTAATGTTTTTAGAACGGCTAATATCTAACTGTAGCGTTTGTTTGTAAACAGTAGCACGCGTGCAAAGGAATTTGCTGACAGTCTAAACAATCGTTATCGCCGGGCGCGCGTAGCTAATTGCTTGACCTACTTTCAAATGTCGGTCAGCAGGTTATCGCGTGACGTAACTATTTCCTGCTGTGTGTTCGTTCGGTTCTACACGCCCGTTGTTTATCGCGATAGAAAAACATTATTATTATTACTACACAAGCTATCTACAATTATTATTAATAATATTATTAAACACAAATTATTTATTTAATTTTAATTATTATAATACAATTACATTATCTTTAAAGTGCATCCAGTATATCGTATGCATTTTTATGGGTGGCTCGACAATATTCCGCTATGTACTCGTCGAATTCGTACGCGTCCCCGGATATGATTTCTACGTCTTCCCACGCTGACTGTGTGGGAACGTCGTCGTCACTTTCCTGCTCTACCGGACGTACAATTGTCGGTGCCCATTGTTGCATTGTGTTGACGGCCAACCACGGTTCCTTCCCTTCCGGTTGAAATACTTTGTCAACTGGCGTACAAATTTCTGTAGAAAAATCACTTTTTTTAAATCTAACATTTTTCTTATTTTTACCTACTTTATTGCGATACGTTTTAGCATGATTTATGGCGCTTCCATCCTGGAGGCGCCCGTTTCCAAGTTTTTTGGAAACTTACGATTCTTTTTCCTCTCGTTGGGGTCTTTATTACTTGGAGTATCGCTGTCTTGCTCTATTGTATCAGTTCTAGCTATCTCAACCGTTTGCATAGCTCTAATCGGGGCCCCGTCGTTACCCTTATATTGCCCTTTCGATCTAGCAATATTTTGTTTGCCTTTGTATTCAAAGGTCTTATCTGGGGGTTTTGACGATGTTTGGGGTGGAGTAGAACTAGTACTCGGTCTCTGGTCAGGTTGCTGGTATTGTTCTCGCGTATTCTGCCCTTCATTATTTCGGCGAAAATCGGGATTATAACGCCACCCACCAAAATCAAAAACCGTCTCACTTTGGGACACTAGAATGAGGAGTTCGTCTATCGTGCGAATACCCTGCGTAAATACAGCTACTCTAATGTTATGATTAAAATGGTAGGCAAGTTTCGTGACTATGTCAATCTCCGCAAATGCTGGGGTTAAATGCTTCGCGCGTTCGACCTGCTGGATTATATAATTTTCGGCGGTAATACCCATTTTCTTATCAAATCTGCCATATTCCAGTTCATTGCGCAGAAGTCTTTGGGTATGCGAGTTCCAGTACCGGCTTTCAAATTTTTGTTTGAACTCCGCGTATGTGGACACTCTATCGCGTACAATGTTATACCACTTACGCGCCGAATCACGCATCGCGTTAACCACCCACTGTATTTTGTCTTGATCTTCTAGTCGGGAACCTACTCTAGCCATTTCACTCTCACACGCTAATAAAAATTCAATGGGGTTTTCGTTATTTTCCCCCCTAAAATACACGCGATTTTTCTCGTCGACAGGACCTTGTACCAAAATATTTGGCGCAGATCTCCTCCGTACCTCCTGTCGTACTTTCAAAATCTCGACGTTTAACGTTTGTAAGACACTCTCTTTATTAGAGTCAATGTTAGATCGCGTCTCTACAATTGAAGCGTCTAATTTATCTACTCGTCGTTGCGTTTCGGTCACGTCCGCATAAATCTTTACCTCTAGGGATTCCACCTTTTTGGAAACCTCTAGGGTCTGTTTCTCGCAGCGGGTTATGTGGTCCTTGAACCGGCCCTCCATACGTGTTACTTGTTCCATAAACGATTTTTGCATAGTGGTCTCAAAAACCTTAAACCGTTCATTGATTTTAGTATCGACCGTATTTACTTTTTCGGCGATTTCCGCGACTTTCACAGTTAACTCGGTTACGCTTTCGTCTATTTTCGCAGTTAATTCTTTACTACTTTCTTTATTACTTTGCTTAATCTCGGCATTTATGTCAGCGTTACTGCGTTCTAATGCTTCGGTTAGACTAACTCTTTGTGTTTCGATTTTAGACGTTAACTCTGCTATACTGAGCTCAGCTTTGGCTGCACTCTGTTCAAATTTCGCGTCTATTTTAGCGGTTAAATCCGCACTCATTTGCTGCATTTGTTTAAGTATTTTATCCATATCCATTTTAAATACACAACAATTCCAAATATAGACAATTTAAAATACACAGAACAGTTTCAAATACACACAATAACTCTACTGCTGTACGAACACCAGTCACAAAACTCTTTGGGGATTGTTTAGTTGGACGCCAGCTGTTTTACGAGTTAAAACAGCAAAGTTTGTTTTACACGTGAAAATTAAATTTAAATTGAATTTAATTAATTTTCTCGAGCCCCACGAGATTGGAGCGCCATTTATAACTCTATTACAAATGTGGCGTTTCAATCTCGTTGTGATTTAATTAATTTAATTCAATCGCGCCCAACGTTCCGAGCAACATTTGTAACTCTATTTCTTTGCGTTCTTGTTATGTTGTGTTGTGTGTGAGTACCCACCTGCTGCCTGATCTTGCAGATTCTTCCGACTAGGGCGTGTGGATTTTGGATTTGAAGTTCGCAAGCTAGTAATCTCAAATTATTACAACAACACACAAAATAGGTTACTTTAAAGGGGGAGAGTTTTGTGAGACTGGTAGGCTTTATCGTACAACAATAAAACACTGTTATATGGGGTAATAAAACGTTGTTTATTACACCAAAAACACACAAGAATAGAATGGTTATTATATTATGAATTTCTTACAGTCTAAACAATGAATCAATGTTTTTCGATTGGTCAATAGTTGAAAGAAACTGAACTCGTTCTTTGGCGTGTTAATTGCAATTTAAATTTTACTTTATTAATTGATTTGAATTTAATTAAATTTATTTAATTAAATTGAATCTAAATGTTCATGAAACAAAATATAAAACTCTGAAATTAATTAGAATAATTAATTAAAATAAATTAGACGTGACAGTCTAGTTCACGTTATTTCATTTCTAGTGATTCTACTTCTGATATACTGCAGTATGATCTAAGATTAGATTGTCAGTTAAGATTTGTATAGCGCTTTTATACTACTTCTATTTCTTAACTATAACTTACTAATGGCTTAAACTGCTATACAGATTATCACAACGAATTTACTTTTTAATTACTAGAGTCTTTGCTTTTTGTTTGGCACCTGAATTATTTGAATTACAATGTTTTAATTGAAAAGTAGAAAATTTGACCTGAAAAATAAATAAGTGGATTTTGCTTTCCTGTTACTGAAGAGGATGTCGTCCCGATTTGTCCCTCGTCGATTCGAGTCCTTGGTTAGAGAAAGTAATCTGCTTAGAACTGCTGGATTCGGTCGTGGAGTTCAAAATTCGGCAACACTCTGCTTCCTTGCTGTTTGTGAATATTTTAACGTCTGCTGCTGTCCGCTGGAACTGCTTCCTGTCCCTCGTCGATTCGCACGTTGCACGTCAGCGTGTGTGTGTGTGCTTCGTTCGGATGGTCGCTCTGCTCGTCAGCTGTTCACCAATGATTTAGACGGCCTCTCTGCTGTATTCTTGAAGTCTGGTCTTGAAGTTTGGTGGATCTCTTGCGTGCTTATGACTAACTGGTAGTACACAATAAGCTTGGTTCATGTCCTGAAGAGTATCTCGCCTTTACGCAACAATTACGAGCTATACAGATGATCTGTACTTAGTGTGTTCGTAATTGCGTGTGTGTTGACCACGTAGAGTCTTCTTATTGATCTTCACCACTTTGGTTACTAGACGATCGACGGACTACGTCTTAACTTCGTGAGTACTGGCAAAAGAGTGATCTTTCAGCGTGAAAACACCTCGCTGGCCGGGGCTCGCGTCAAATGATTTCATTGGCTGACACACTCTCCCTACTACATAAAATTTGAATTCCCTTGGTCCGTGAGAATGAAGTTAGGTTCCCACAGACGGAGAATTGATATTATTTCTAATATTCTTATTATAATTATCCGGCGGAACCAATTTGCCGCTCCGGATATCCTGTGCTTATTTAATTTTGCAATAACTTGATTGCAAACCAAGTTGGGTGAAATCTAAAATATACAATCTGTCAGAAATTATTATCTTTATAACATACTAAAATCTCATTACTGTAACTCTATTTTTACAGAAGTTATTCAATTATTTTAATTAACTCTTTCATTTGTTAATTATATTGCATCAAATTTGCACACGTCATTATTAATATTTCGGTAAACATTTTGGCTATATTGGATTTCGCCTTTATTTATTAGTTTCCGAGATATTAATAATTAATAGTTTGGGTGTGGTCGCTTCCTTGTACAGCGAACTGATTACATAATGACCACGTGTGCGTTGCTTTACAAAGCATTATTTTAAATGCGCTACATTCAAATGGAGTTTTGACTGGTACAATTTATTTAAATATGCTTTCAGTATGCGGGAAACATATAACCCCAAATAGTTAATATTTGGTGCTGTTATAATATATTTATCAATACTTACTTCTATTATGTTAACTGCCTGCCAGTCGGTTTAATTATTTGCTTAGTTTACAAACTACACAAATCATATACAACATATACTTTCTATCAATTCTTATATCTATCCTACTACAATAAAATATTACATTTAAACAGAGTGAACACCTTATATTGCATGTCTGAGCATGTAGTTATTTAAACAGAACACAAGCATTTTTATTAGATCAAAATTTTAGTTAGCAATTTTTTATGTTATGCATTTAAATTCGTGGCTCCTCTGAGTCACCTCCCATCCACACACTCTATTGCAAGTTATGTAAGGCTGTGGCGCCTTTTCGCTTCCACAAAGACGGCATATTTTGGAGTAGTTTGACCTCTCCGTGTCTTTGTTTCGGCAGTTACATTTTAACGTTATGAATATCAGCATATTCTTGTCTATAATTAAACGCCCTTAAACGGGTCTACCACCTGGCTTTGCTGCCCCCATGCAGACAGAGTGGTAGCCGCTGTTCCCTAGTACCTGGATTTCACCTAAATTTCACCCCCCATTTAATTTCTACTATATACCAATTTCAAGTCAGCCATGGTCAAGGGACTTGATATAACCATAGCTAACCGCTAGCCAAATCCACGATTAGTGCTGGTAAGGCAGTAATCGTCCGAAAATTCGGGGAAATCTAACTTGCATTTCAATGCCTGTTTCATTCATCATTGCTATGTGCGACACGAGCGTCTATCAGTGTGCAAATTGAATTTGCACGAAAAAAAATGTGCCGCACATTGTCGCCCTTTTGGCCTCCAATGGAGGTAACACTCTCTATTACCCCCAACCCATTTCACTATCTACGAGAGCACAGGCCACCCCCGCAATAGCAACTTAATAACTAACTAATAAATTTTTATATACATTCTAATATAATATTTTCATCAATAATCATTTAACTCATTCATAGCTTTCTACCATTGGATTATTTAAAATTTTCCAAAATTTATTATTAATAATTATCATATATCATCGTTCAATTATTATTAAATTTTTTAATTATCATTTTTATGGAACACAATTATTTCAAAGCATCTCATTATAACATTAAAATCTGAGTTACACCTGTAGAAAATTTTTTATTATACATGATTCGTACTATAAAATGTCTATACTTACAGTCCATTCAAAATGACATACACAAAACATATTCACCATACCACATTACTTTCACCTCACCTCTGAAACATTTAACACAAATATTAGTTTAAATCAAACAATTTATCATCTATTACCAAATTTCCAAATCTCGTAAAATAAATTGAATTCATTTAAAGAATTTAATTAATTAGCATTTACATAATCAATCAAAATATTTAAAACATATCAAACTGGTTTAATTGAATTAATTACTGAAAATACAAATTACCTAGCTATCAAAACAATTACAATTATTCAATTACTGTTTTTTTAAAATTAATTCGGTTATTTATTTAGATTACAAATGTTATTATTATTATTATTGCAACAATTACACACACTTGTTTACTTAACATTCTACAATGCACACAAATTAATTTACTACATTTTATTTACAAACTTTTGTTATTAACTGTTCAGTTTTTCCGCACTTCATTGTCCAAATCTGCCATGTCAAAACCA
The DNA here is from genome assembly GCA_034769895.1 of Magicicada septendecula. Classification (NCBI taxonomy): domain Eukaryota; kingdom Metazoa; phylum Arthropoda; class Insecta; order Hemiptera; family Cicadidae; genus Magicicada; species Magicicada septendecula. The sequence continues at coordinate 333,302 of JAWRYS010001744.1, forward strand.
CAAAACAAAATGTTTATAACTGTCTTTTATTGTTTTATAGTTTAGCCTCCATCATCATAGATTAACCTTGGTTTTATATAACATCGTTCAATTTCATTCACACACAAATTACTGTTTTGTGTGTTATAACCACAAAAACCAAATTCATTCATCTTACCAAAATAATCATAAAACCAGTCAACGTTTAGTACATTTGTTAAGTCTCCATCAGTAATTGTATTCATTATTGAGTTATTTGTTTTTATATTATCCATTAACTCATCATTAGTTAGACACATTTCTAACCTCAATTTCCACTCAACATACTCTCTATTCAATTCATATAATTCTGTTTCTTTATTAACATACAATTCTCTACTTAAATCTCTCTCATCACAATACCAAATCACACTCTCCAAATTATTACAGACAGAGGGTACAAAATTATACAACAAAAATAAATACTTCAATTCATCTACCAACACGGGAAGTAGGGGAAAATGCCGATCCTGACGCAACACAATGTCAACTAATAGAGTCCCGCACCAATCACTTTCACTTTCTACTGGACCACAGCATCCACGACTTTTTCGCGTATATGCCGCCTTTCGTGAGCCTAGATCACTTTCACTTTCTATCAGCCCGCGAATTTCCGCGAATAAATTTTTTTATTTTTTTTTTTTAATTTGATATTTTTATTTTTTTAATTAAATTGATTTGCATATCCGTGAATATATGCCGCCTTTCGTGAGCATAGATCACTTTCACTTTCTATCAGTCCACGAATTTCAGCGAATAAATTTTTTTAATTTGATATTTTTATTTTTTTAATTAAATTGATTTGCATATCCGCGAATATATGCCGCCTTTCGCGAGCCTAGATCACTTTCATTTTCTACTGGACCACAGCATCCGCGACTTTTTCGCTGATCTGTGTCAAGATCCGCGACTTTTTCGCGTATCTGGACCACAGCATCCGCGAATATAATTTTTTATTTTTTTATATGCCGCCTTTCGCGAGCTTAGATCACTTTCACTTTCTATCACTTGATGCATTATAGTGTATATATTAAATATATGATCAGGGTTACCAACCTTGCATGAGTTCAAATTTGTTATAATGTATATTAAATCTATATGATCAGGTTTACCAACCTATGGTGGGGGGTGGGGGTTCCGACTTGATGCATTATAGTGTATATATTAAATATATGATTAGGGTTACCAACCTTGCATGAGTTCAAATTTGTTGTGTGTTATAATGTATATTAAATCTATATGATCAGGTTTACCAACCTATGTATGGGTTCAAACTTGATATGTGTGTGTATTATAGTGTATATTAAAATATATGATCAGGGTTACCAATCCTGCATTATTGTGTGTGTGTATAGAACAGATCTGCCAACATTTTTCTTCGGTGGGAAATTCAAACTATATTATAGTAAATTGTTGACGACGACTTCGATATCAACTCTCTCTCCCCTCCTCTCTCTTTGTCTCTAGACACAGTTGTCGATCACGATATAAACTCTCTCTCTCTTTATGTCATCAGTTTTACATAAGCGTCGTGCTACTTATGGATTATTGTAAGTAGCGATACTAAAATGTAATCACCAGGAAATATATATATTTATCACCTACCTCGTTGCATCCTTTTTTGACACATGACAGTCATTGACCACGATTTAGAAATTAATATATCCCTTATTCAAACGATTTGTATGTGTGTACACGAACTTAAATACAGACGATTGTAATTTTAAAAATTCATTTTTTGCATTAAATATATATCGTAAACAATGAAATAATAATATTTCGTCATTGTAAGATGTTAATAAAACAATTATCAGTTTAAATAATAATTTTCATGATTGTAAGATACAACCTACAAATTAGTAAAATGTCTCTCTCACACACATTTCTGATTACTATACAAATAATTGTATGCATATTCGGAGGTTTATAACGAAATAAATTAAAATAAACCATAATTTGTTTTAAATAATTAAATATATATATTTACAACACTGTTGTTACTCTCTCTCTCTCTCTCTCTCTCTCTCTCTCTCTCTCTCTCTCTCTCTCTCTCTCTCTCTCTCTCTCTCTCTCTCTCTCTCTCTCCTCTCTCTCTATCTATTTATCTCTCTGTCCGTCCGTCCGTCCGTCCATCCGTCCGACTGTCTATATCTGTCTGTCTGTCTCTGTCTGTCTGTCTGTCTCTCTCTCTCTCTCTCTCGTTGTCAAACGTTATGTTCAAACCGTTTCTCCTCTCTGCGGTCATTACCGCGCATGTATATGATTTTAGAAAGTTTATATATTCGACAAATATTAACTGTGTACGTACTTACAACACCCGCTCTCTCTCTCTCTATTTATCTCTCTGTCCGTCCGTCCGTCCGACTGTCTATATCTGTCTGTCTGTCTGTCTCTGTCTGTCTGTCTGTCTCTCTCTCTCTCTCGTTGTCAAACGTTATGTTCAAAACCGTTTCTCCTCTCTGTGATCATTACCGCGCATGTATATGATTTTAGAAAGTTTATATATATTCGACAAATATTAAATTTGTACGTACTTACAACGCCCGCTCTCTCTCTCTCTCTCTCTCATCGTCAAAACGTTGACTTCATTTTTCATTGTATTAAATAATTAACAAATATTAACTATGTGTGCGTGTGTGTTGTCAACTACTTACATGCGCGTTCTCTCTCTCTCCCTTAACATAACGCTTCATGTGAAGGGTTTTGTAGAGCAGGTTTCAACTGTGGAAGGTTTCATACCGTTTCTCCTCTCTCTCTCTCTCTCTCTCGCTCGCAGACGTCGGAAGCAATTCCTAGTTTATAATGTAATTACCTGTGCGTGTATGTCTCTCTTTATTCGACAAATATTAACGCCCTCTCTCTCTCGCAGACGTCGGAAGCAATTCCTAGTTTATAATGTAATTACCTATGCGTGTATGTCTCTCTTTCACATAAAAAAATCTCCTTGAAATAAGGTATTTTCAAAAGTTTTGTGTACACATACAAATCGCTATCGGACGATGTACGTGCTGCTCACACACATTGTGTATGTCTCTCTCTCTCGATGCAAACGTTAACAAGAATTCCCTTATTCAAAGCGATTACGGTGTCACAAATTTAAATATGTCTTACGAACCATTGTAATTTTAAAAATTCATTTTTGCATTAATTAAATATATATATATCGTAAACAATGAAATAATAATAATATTTTTAATAAAACAATTATCAGTTTAAATAATAATTGTCATGATTGTAAGATACAATCTGCAAATTATTCAGCTTCAAATAAGTGATATTTACAATGAAACTATTTTCAAATAAAAATGATGTTGGTTCGACAACCTTTTGTTTTTAAGACTATAACAAGAATGAGACAAGGATCAGCTCTCTCTCCCCCTCTCTCTCTCACACACATACACACACACACACACACACACACACACATTTAGTATGAACAGACGTGTCTTTGTTAGTAAAATGTACAAATCACATGACTTTATGTGAACTTCAAAGGGTTCAATGTTTCAAAATAAAAATATATAAAACAAAAAAATACAGAATATATGAAATGTATATTACAAATAAAATATATATTACATATTATGAATTTGTGAAGCAATCTTCTTCTTCTTCATTTGGTACTACATTAAGACAGTCCTTGGACTTCACTTTTATGGGGTTTTCATAAACATAAAGATCACTACCACCAATAATTTGTGGTACAATACTTCTGTTTAATGGTAAAACCTAAAACAAAGCATTAAATAAAACATGCAATCAGTATTAAAAATACAAAATCACTGTTTTATTAATTTAAAATACTGTATAATTGCTTACGATTAACAAATAAGAGAAAGACATACATTACAATTCTTTTCATTCTTTTATTCAAATGTAACATTCAAATTTAAACGTTACAATCTGTATAACGTTCTGTTTCAGATAATAGTTTGAATATAAAATGAAATGGAATGCAGTATTTTGTTATGAGAAATTACATTTGTAAATTACAGAATTGTTCCAATTTGTTGACAGAAAACAATTATGTGATCAAATAAACATTACCAGAGCTCAAAACAGTACAAAGTCATACTTTTGGTGAAGAAAATCACGTCATCAACAACAAAAGTTGTTTGTGTTTAAACAGCTACAAACAATAATTAATTTTCTTACACTAGTAAACATTTTGCTGTAATTGTTTCAATTAAAGGAAACATATATATTCGTTGAGAAAATCTGTTGTGGCTGGACGAAACATGTGTCTGAATAAATTTTCTCTCTACATAGCAGTTGTAAAAGTAGTCATATACATTATGTGCTATATATATATATATATATATATATACAAAAGGCTTTCAACGTGTTTGTCATTTCAACCAATTTGTACAGCGCTCTAATTATGTAAAAATAACTGTACCGCTCCATACAACTGAGAATAAATCCGCACAAACACACATACGCATACACACATACACATACACAACGATGTTTCTACTTATTTGAACAAGTCCTGTATTAAATGGACTTGTTAATGTTTTAATGTGAACAATTTTACGTTTAAATAAAATCTGTACATACAATAAAATTATGTTTCAGTATTAATGATATAAATATTACTGTTTTATTAATTTAAATTACCGTATAATTGCTTACGATTGACAAATAAGACATACTTTACGGAATTTCTTGAAATTTTTGCATTTAGTCTTCTGCTCATGTGTACTAGCAACCTGTTTGGTTACAGTTAACCATTTAAATTCAATGTTCTTGTTGTTGTTAACCTTCTGCTCGTCTCCCTTTCGTTTACTGACGGTATGTTTGGCTACAGTTAACCATTTAAGTTCAATGTTCTGAGAAGTATTCATCATCTTCTTGTTCCTATAATAACAGTACTTGCTTCAGTACTATATATATTATGTGCTATATATACATAAGGCTTTCAAATCTAATTGTGTAAGAATAACTGTACCGTCACATACAACTGAGAATAAATCCGTACAAACATACACACACACTTAGCGATGTTTTTACTTATTTGAACAAGTCATGTATTAAATTCAATAAATAATGCACTTGATAATGTTTTAATGTGAATAATTTTCCGTTTAAATAAAATCTGTACATACAATAAAATTATGTTCACTTTAAGAAATAAAAACTGTACAGTATGTTTCTTTGATTGCGAACGAAACATCAGACATCCCGTCTGTCTAAGCGTACATTTATTATGTAAATCATCTCTTTTTCAGTCATCTATGTATATGCATTTGAATTATTTGCGCATGCACATACAACTGAGAATAAATCCGTACAAACACACACACACTTAGCGACGTTGATATAAATATTACTGTTTTATTAATTTAAAATACCGTATAATTGCTTACGACGCGCACACTTAGCAACGTTTTTACTTATTTGAACAAGTCATGTATTAACTTCAATAAATAATGCACTTGATAATGTTTAAATATTTCCAACAACTATGTTGATTAGAAGTGCTGTAAGTTCAATAACAATGTTCGCTACGTAACGTATTCAAATCTGTTTACTCACCTCTTAAATGTTGATGCATGCAATTATCGATTTCACAATGAGGTATGAAGGCTAATTGCATTCTTCACGTATATATATTGATGTATCTTACAACGGAAGGGTAGGGGTAGCTTAGCGTGTTTGTTTTGAAAGTCATTGTCCGCCGTTGGAAACTTTCAGAAGTTAGCGATACTGAAAGTATTTTCGTGCATTAGTCAAAATTAGGAAAACAATGCAGAGAGAGAGCGAATGGACACACATGTAAGTAGCTCGATACTCAGTGACAACAACACACACACACACACACACACACACACACACAGTTAATATTTGTCAAATATATAACAACGAGTGAGAGAGAGAGAGGAGGGGTCATCGACCGTGATGGAAAAGCTTTACCTCACTGCTTTAAGAAGTTAGCGATACTGAAAGTATTTTCGGTCAAGTTAACACGGCTCTTTTTAAGAAACATTCTATCATTTATTTGATGTCGATACCGGTATTAATTATAGATTACACTTAGTTCCATTCACTTCCATGTGCTTACAAATACTTGTAATTAGTTTCGTTAATAACTAGGCCAAAACATTGTCATTACATGTCAACTCTTCCGTCTGTCTCGTAAATTTTGCGCAGCGCTGTTTGAGTCTTATCTTTGTAAATAAAGAGCAACAGCAACAGTGTCGTAATACTCTACTTATTTGAACAAGTCCTGTATTAAATGCACTTGTTAATGTTTTAATGTGAACAATTTTACGTTTAAATAAAATCTGTACATACAATAAAATTATGTTTCAGTATTAATGATATAAATATTACTGTTTTATTAATTTAAAATACCGTATATATATATATAACCTAGGAACTTCGCAGGTGAAGAAATTAATTTCTATTTTTCATCTGTAACGACATGCGTGTATAATTTTAACGTGTGCGTGTGTTTGCATTTTAACCTAACGTGAAACGTAAGTAGACTGTATTTTAACCTAACGTAAACGAAAAACGTACGTGGACTGCATTTTTTAACCTAACGTGAAACGTAAGTAGACTGCATCTTAACCTAACGTAAACGTGAAACGTACGTGGACTGCATTTTTTAACCTAACGTGAAACGTACGTGGACTGTATTTTTTAACCTAACATGAAACGTAAGTAGAACGTTTTACGTTTTTTTTTGTTTATTCGCGGAAATTCACGGATGCTGTGGTCTATTGGGACTGATGTTAATCGTTTCGAACGAGTACTGATGCGTTTCCTAACTGATCTTTCTTCTTTTTTTATTACTGACGACTGTGGTAGCAGCGGTGGCGAAGTGTGCCCGCTATCGTTTCGTCAGTACCTACTTTGATTAATCGAGCGGTGGACGCATTACCAGTAGAATTACACCTACCGGGCTACCGATTCTGTGGACCTGGAACAAAACTCAAAGAGAGATTGGCGCGTGCGAGCGCGAATCAACGAGTTGGACGAAGCCTGTCGCGAACACGATATCGCTTACGCTAAGTACAAGGACAACGAACGAAGACGCGTAGCGGATCGTGTGCTAGCCGGCAAGGCGTGGGATCGAGTGAAAGCTTTGAATTCAGGCATCAGCCGGAAATAGCACATGCTAACGCCGTAATTACTGAATCCCCCTTGCCTTCACAAACATTGCCCTGTATCAACAACAAGACCCCTCACTGAAGCCTATTATAGAACAACTACGCAAGGTATTAAATCCGAGAAGTACGTATTGAGTAGAAATGTACTATGTCACAAGATAAGAAGCGGAAAGGAATTAAGAATAATAGCCCCGGATGTAATTAAGCCCATGCTGATGGAATACTTCCATTCATCTACCATAGGAGCCCATATGGGAATCAATAAGACAATACATCGTGTTCGAAAGGAATATCATTGGAACAATATGAACAGCGAAATAGGCAACTTCGTAAAGAAATGTACATTATGTGCCCTCAGTAAACCGGCCCGAAATAATCAAGTGAGCCAAATGATTTCAGAAATCCCTAAGACCCCTTTTTCTAAACTTATCTAGATTTCTCAGGTCCATATCCACTCCACGATCCAAATCAGGCAATACAATGTTACTCATCTGTGTAGATTCGTTCACTAAATTTGTTTGGATGTATCCCATGCGACGAGCATTAGCGTCGACGACTGTAAAAATATTACAGGAAAGACTATTTAAAGACTACGGTACTCCAGTACGTATAGTATCTGATAACAGTCCACAGTTTAAAGCGAAAGAATTTAGGAATATGTGTTTCAAGTTAGGGATAGACCATATAACCACTACAGAGTATCGACCGCAAGGCAATATTGCTGAAAGGTATCTACGAAACCTCAAATCTGCGCTAATCGCCTATCATGCAAACGATCACACGTCGTGGGACCAAAACCTATCCTGGATTCAATATGCTTTTAATTCAGCTTATCACGAAGGTTACAAGTCGACCCCGTTTGAGTTACTGTACAAATACCGACCAAACCACCCTTTGTCCACAAGATGGAATATACACAATCTGCTGCCTCCGCAAATAACGGATAAGCAGATAAAGCGAATATGGAATAAAGCCCGCTCTAATTTAAGAGCAAACTTAGAGAAATCCAGAAAATACCACTGCATTTAATACAGGACTTGTTCAAATAAGTAGAAACAGCGTTGTGTATGTGTGTGTGTGTGTGTGTGTGTGTGTGTGTCGCAAATTTCTGAAAGCATTCCACTGTGTGTGTACAATGACCCTAATTGAAGATATATTTTAGGTATAGCTGAATTTAAAGCGTACAAGCCTTCAGTAAGAAACTATGCTAAACCATTGTAATACAGGAGGTCATTGACACGACTTTACACTGACACATTGCAGTCTCTCCCTAACGTCTGTGTGTATGTGTTAAGTTCAAGCTATATTTGTAAAAGTAATACGTTTTTTAGTTTAAAAGATTAGGCACTAGAAAAAAAATATATTACCATCCTTGTTAAAGTACAGTGAAAACTTTGTTATTAAAATTTTACTTTTAATCGTGTTGACCGCATCTAGGGAAGAAACACGATTCCCAAGTTCTTTTTGTGTTTCACAGAGAAAAACAGAGGAAACATTTCCATCTAATGTATATTTTATCTTTTTTTAAATATATTTATTTGAGACTGTAGTTGTCATTCTGCTTTGTGAAGAATTATTTTTTCTTCCGAGCCGTTTATCTAAATAGACGTGGTTGCGGTAAAGTCAGCGTATATCTTTTACGTTTCTTATTTTTTTATGAAATTATCTGCCAGCGAATATTTATATTTTGTCCAGTAAGCATATGAAGACCTTCCCTACGTACACGCATAGCCCCAGATTTAAAATATATTTATTTGAGACTGTAGTTGTTGTTCTGCTTTGTGAAGAATTATTTTTTCTTCCGAGCCGTTTATCTAAATAGACGTGGTTGCGGTAAAGTCAGCGTATATCTTTTACGTTTCTTATTTTTTTATGAAATTATCTGATCACTAAATAATAATAATATAATCGTTCTAGTGTTAACGTTTGCTGCAACAGTTCCTCCATAGATAACGCAGTTTACAAAATAATTACACATAGGTTCAGAGGTGTATAGTGAAATAAATTAAAATTATACACGCATGTCGTTACAGATGAAAAATAAAAATTAATTTCTTCACCTGCGAAGTTCCTAGGTTATATATATATACGGTATTTTAAATTAATAAAACAGTAATATTTATATCATTAATACTGAAACATAATTTTATTGTATGTACAGATTTTATTTAAACGTAAAATTGTTCACATTAAAACATTAACAAGTGCATTTAATACAGGACTTGTTCAAATAAGTAGAGTATTACGACACTGTTGCTGTTGCTCTTTATTTACAAAGATAAGACTCAAACAGCGCTGCGCAAAATTTACGAGACAGACGGAAGAGTTGACATGTAATGACAATGTTTTGGCCTAGTTATTAACGAAACTAATTACAAGTATTTGTAAGCACATGGAAGTGAATGGAACTAAGTGTAATCTATAATTAATACCGGTATCGACATCAAATAAATGATAGAATGTTTCTTAAAAAGAGCCGTGTTAACTTGACCGAAAATACTTTCAGTATCGCTAACTTCTTAAAGCAGTGAGGTAAAGCTTTTCCATCACGGTCGATGACCCCTCCTCTCTCTCTCTCACTCGTTGTTATATATTTGACAAATATTAACTGTGTGTGTGTGTGTGTGTGTGTGTGTTGTTGTCACTGAGTATCGAGCTACTTACATGTGTGTCCACTCGCTCTCTCTCTGCATTGTTTTCCTAATTTTGACTAATGCACGAAAATACTTTCAGTATCGCTAACTTCTGAAAGTTTCCAACGGCGGACAATGACTTTCAAAACAAACACGCTAAGCTACCCCTACCCTTCCGTTGTAAGATACATCAATATATATACGTGAAGAATGCAATTAGCCTTCATACCTCATTGTGAAATCGATAATTGCATGCATCAACATTTAAGAGGTGAGTAAACAGATTTGAATACGTTACGTAGCGAACATTGTTATTGAACTTACAGCACTTCTAATCAACATAGTTGTTGGAAATATTTAAACATTATCAAGTGCATTATTTATTGAAGTTAATACATGACTTGTTCAAATAAGTAAAAACGTTGCTAAGTGTGCGCGTCGTAAGCAATTATACGGTATTTTAAATTAATAAAACAGTAATATTTATATCAACGTCGCTAAGTGTGTGTGTGTTTGTACGGATTTATTCTCAGTTGTATGTGCATGCGCAAATAATTCAAATGCATATACATAGATGACTGAAAAAGAGATGATTTACATAATAAATGTACGCTTAGACAGACGGGATGTCTGATGTTTCGTTCGCAATCAAAGAAACATACTGTACAGTTTTTATTTCTTAAAGTGAACATAATTTTATTGTATGTACAGATTTTATTTAAACGGAAAATTATTCACATTAAAACATTATCAAGTGCATTATTTATTGAATTTAATACATGACTTGTTCAAATAAGTAAAAACATCGCTAAGTGTGTGTGTATGTTTGTACGGATTTATTCTCAGTTGTATGTGACGGTACAGTTATTCTTACACAATTAGATTTGAAAGCCTTATGTATATATAGCACATAATATATATAGTACTGAAGCAAGTACTGTTATTATAGGAACAAGAAGATGATGAATACTTCTCAGAACATTGAACTTAAATGGTTAACTGTAGCCAAACATACCGTCAGTAAACGAAAGGGAGACGAGCAGAAGGTTAACAACAACAAGAACATTGAATTTAAATGGTTAACTGTAACCAAACAGGTTGCTAGTACACATGAGCAGAAGACTAAATGCAAAAATTTCAAGAAATTCCGTAAAGTATGTCTTATTTGTCAATCGTAAGCAATTATACGGTAATTTAAATTAATAAAACAGTAATATTTATATCATTAATACTGAAACATAATTTTATTGTATGTACAGATTTTATTTAAACGTAAAATTGTTCACATTAAAACATTAACAAGTCCATTTAATACAGGACTTGTTCAAATAAGTAGAAACATCGTTGTGTATGTGTATGTGTGTATGCGTATGTGTGTTTGTGCGGATTTATTCTCAGTTGTATGGAGCGGTACAGTTATTTTTACATAATTAGAGCGCTGTACAAATTGGTTGAAATGACAAACACGTTGAAAGCCTTTTGTATATATATATATATATATAGCACATAATGTATATGACTACTTTTACAACTGCTATGTAGAGAGAAAATTTATTCAGACACATGTTTCGTCCAGCCACAACAGATTTTCTCAACGAATATATATGTTTCCTTTAATTGAAACAATTACAGCAAAATGTTTACTAGTGTAAGAAAATTAATTATTGTTTGTAGCTGTTTAAACACAAACAACTTTTGTTGTTGATGACGTGATTTTCTTCACCAAAAGTATGACTTTGTACTGTTTTGAGCTCTGGTAATGTTTATTTGATCACATAATTGTTTTCTGTCAACAAATTGGAACAATTCTGTAATTTACAAATGTAATTTCTCATAACAAAATACTGCATTCCATTTCATTTTATATTCAAACTATTATCTGAAACAGAACGTTATACAGATTGTAACGTTTAAATTTGAATGTTACATTTGAATAAAAGAATGAAAAGAATTGTAATGTATGTCTTTCTCTTATTTGTTAATCGTAAGCAATTATACAGTATTTTAAATTAATAAAACAGTGATTTTGTATTTTTAATACTGATTGCATGTTTTATTTAATGCTTTGTTTTAGGTTTTACCATTAAACAGAAGTATTGTACCACAAATTATTGGTGGTAGTGATCTTTATGTTTATGAAAACCCCATAAAAGTGAAGTCCAAGGACTGTCTTAATGTAGTACCAAATGAAGAAGAAGAAGATTGCTTCACAAATTCATAATATGTAATATATATTTTATTTGTAATATACATTTCATATATTCTGTATTTTTTTGTTTTATATATTTTTATTTTGAAACATTGAACCCTTTGAAGTTCACATAAAGTCATGTGATTTGTACATTTTACTAACAAAGACACGTCTGTTCATACTAAATGTGTGTGTGTGTGTGTGTGTGTGTGTGTGTATGTGTGTGAGAGAGAGAGGGGGAGAGAGAGCTGATCCTTGTCTCATTCTTGTTATAGTCTTAAAAACAAAAGGTTGTCGAACCAACATCATTTTTATTTGAAAATAGTTTCATTGTAAATATCACTTATTTGAAGCTGAATAATTTGCAGATTGTATCTTACAATCATGACAATTATTATTTAAACTGATAATTGTTTTATTAAAAATATTATTATTATTTCATTGTTTACGATATATATATATTTAATTAATGCAAAAATGAATTTTTAAAATTACAATGGTTCGTAAGACATATTTAAATTTGTGACACCGTAATCGCTTTGAATAAGGGAATTCTTGTTAACGTTTGCATCGAGAGAGAGAGACATACACAATGTGTGTGAGCAGCACGTACATCGTCCGATAGCGATTTGTATGTGTACACAAAACTTTTGAAAATACCTTATTTCAAGGAGATTTTTTTTATGTGAAAGAGAGACATACACGCATAGGTAATTACATTATAAACTAGGAATTGCTTCCGACGTCTGCGAGAGAGAGAGGGCGTTAATATTTGTCGAATAAAGAGAGACATACACGCACAGGTAATTACATTATAAACTAGGAATTGCTTCCGACGTCTGCGAGCGAGAGAGAGAGAGAGAGAGAGAGGAGAAACGGTATGAAACCTTCCACAGTTGAAACCTGCTCTACAAAACCCTTCACATGAAGCGTTATGTTAAGAGAGAGAGAGAGAACGCGCATGTAAGTAGTTGACAACACACACGCACACATAGTTAATATTTGTTAATTATTTAATACAATGAAAAATGAAGTCAACGTTTTGACGATGAGAGAGAGAGAGAGAGAGAGAGAGCGGGCGTTGTAAGTACGTACACAGTTAATATTTGTCGAATATATATAAACTTTCTAAAATCATATACATGCGCGGTAATGATCACAGAGAGGAGAAACGGTTTGAACATAACGTTTGACAACGAGAGAGAGAGAGAGAGAGAGAGAGACAGACAGACAGACAGACAGAGACAGACAGACAGACAGATATAGACAGTCGGACGGACGGACGGACAGAGAGATAAATAGAGAGAGAGAGAGCGGGTGTTGTAAGTACGTACACAGTTAATATTTGTCGAATATATAAACTTTCTAAAATCATATACATGCGCGGTAATGACCGCAGAGAGGAGAAACGGTTTGAACATAACGTTTGACAACGAGAGAGAGAGAGACAGACAGACAGACAGACAGACAGAGACAGACAGACAGATATAGACAGTCGGACGGATGGACGGACGGACGGACGGACAGAGAGATAAATAGAGAGAGAGAGAGAGAGAGAGAGAGAGAGAGAGAGAGAGAGAGAGAGAGAGAGAGAGAGAGAGAGAGAGAGAGAGAGAGAGAGAGTGAGAGAGAGAGAGTGAGAGAGAGTAACAACAGTGTTGTAAATATATATATTTAATTATTTAAAACAAATTATGGTTTATTTTAATTTATTTCGTTATAAACCTCCGAATATGCATACAATTATTTGTATAGTAATCAGAAATGTGTGTGAGAGAGACATTTTACTAATTTGTAGGTTGTATCTTACAATCATGAAAATTATTATTTAAACTGATAATTGTTTTATTAACATCTTACAATGACGAAATATTATTATTTCATTGTTTACGATATATATTTAATGCAAAAAATGAATTTTTAAAATTACAATCGTCTGTATTTAAGTTCGTGTACACACATACAAATCGTTTGAATAAGGGATATATTAATTTCTAAATCGTGGTCAATGACTGTCATGTGTCAAAAAAGGATGCAACGAGGTAGGTGATAAATATATATATTTCCTGGTGATTACATTTTAGTATCGCTACTTACAATAATCCATAAGTAGCACGACGCTTATGTAAAACTGATGACATAAAGAGAGAGAGAGTTTATATCGTGATCGACAACTGTGTCTAGAGACAAAGAGAGAGGAGGGGAGAGAGAGTTGATATCGAAGTCGTCGTCAACAATTTACTATAATATAGTTTGAATTTCCCACCGAAGAAAAATGTTGGCAGATCTGTTCTATACACACACACAATAATGCAGGATTGGTAACCCTGATCATATATTTTAATATACACTATAATACACACACATATCAAGTTTGAACCCATACATAGGTTGGTAAACCTGATCATATAGATTTAATATACATTATAACACACAACAAATTTGAACTCATGCAAGGTTGGTAACCCTAATCATATATTTAATATATACACTATAATGCATCAAGTCGGAACCCCCACCCCCCACCATAGGTTGGTAAACCTGATCATATAGATTTAATATACATTATAACAAATTTGAACTCATGCAAGGTTGGTAACCCTGATCATATATTTAATATATACACTATAATGCATCAAGTGATAGAAAGTGAAAGTGATCTAAGCTCGCGAAAGGCGGCATATAAAAAAATAAAAAATTATATTCGCGGATGCTGTGGTCCAGATACGCGAAAAAGTCGCGGATCTTGACACAGATCAGCGAAAAAGTCGCGGATGCTGTGGTCCAGTAGAAAATGAAAGTGATCTAGGCTCGCGAAAGGCGGCATATATTCGCGGATATGCAAATCAATTTAATTAAAAAAATAAAAATATCAAATTAAAAAAATTTATTCGCTGAAATTCGTGGACTGATAGAAAGTGAAAGTGATCTATGCTCACGAAAGGCGGCATATATTCACGGATATGCAAATCAATTTAATTAAAAAAATAAAAATATCAAATTAAAAAAAAAAATAAAAAAATTTATTCGCGGAAATTCGCGGGCTGATAGAAAGTGAAAGTGATCTAGGCTCACGAAAGGCGGCATATACGCGAAAAAGTCGTGGATGCTGTGGTCCAGTAGAAAGTGAAAGTGATTGGTGCGGGACTCTAGTAGTTGACATTGTGTTGCGTCAGGATCGGCATTTTCCCCCTACTACGGGACTCTTGCCCTTCTTAAATAACACTTGTGAATACATTAAATCATCATCATCATAAATAATAAAGGGAAAATCTACCCTCTGTCCCCATTCTACCACAACATTATTTTTCCGCTCTCTCTCTAACTCATTAACACACATTAACATCTCATAATCACATTCTACAAACTCATCAGTACTCTCAGATACTACATTTTCAATTATATCATCGTCATCATTTGTTAGCTCTTTATCTAATATCATAGTTTTACACTTGTCACTACAATTTTCATTTGTTTTATTTTTCTCTGTACATACACACTCTCTTGACTCATTTGCTTCTCTTTTTGCTTCACTACATATTTCGCTTAACTTACTCTCAATACTACACAGTGACTTAGTTAATACGTCAAACTTAGCATCATTTATGTCAAAACGTTTATTCAATTTAGTCTCATTTATGTCAAAACGACTATTCATGTCGCTACTCATTCTCTCTAATTTACTGAGTATGATACTCATTATATCGTTATCGGAC
The DNA here is from genome assembly GCA_034769895.1 of Magicicada septendecula. Lineage (NCBI taxonomy): Eukaryota > Metazoa > Arthropoda > Insecta > Hemiptera > Cicadidae > Magicicada > Magicicada septendecula. The sequence goes on from JAWRYS010001744.1 coordinate 348,978, forward strand.
CTATTACATTTTGTTGAGATCGGGGTTATCTGCACCCCCGAATCTTCAGTTACATTACTCTGGTCACTTAAATTTAACTCTGTTTTCTCTTGACTCGCACTTGGAGTCGAATGTATCTCAAAATTGCTCATGTTTGACTCGTCAAAAATTTCGACATTAGTCATTTCATTTTTATTACTTTCGTTATCTGCCATTTTTTTATAATTGATATTCAGAATATTTTAATTAATCTAATTAATTAATTTAATTAATTTTTTGTAATGTACTTTCTATATTACTTTCTCATATTAACTTTGCGTACATAACGCATTTTTATTTTACTACGCTAACCTAACACATGTTTGCATCCTCGTAGATGTGGAATTTAATTAATTAATTTAAATTCGTGCCTGTCACGGGCGCCATTTTTTATACTCTATTCCAATTTAAATATATTAAAATACAAACTTACAATTCCCACCTACCTGCACAGTTTCGTTTGTCTGGGGCCAGGATTCTTTCGTACGAACGCTAGATACAAACATGTGGTTCATGGGTTATCCAAATAACTACCTCTACACATCTTTATGAAGAGAAATAATTAGTTTTTAATGATCAACTATTGCAAATGTAAATTTTTGTTTACCAAATACATTTACTTACATGTCATCAAATTTTGTGCAACTCTTGTTCATACATTTTACTTTTATAGATTTAACTAATACTAATTACTTACTCAAGATGGCCCAGCCTGCCTTTCACTCACTACTCACATTCTAATATAAAAACCCCGTTACCCTGATTGCTCGAGCTAATACATGATATCAAATCCCCGCCGGCAACGCGTTCATCAGTGACCTCGTGGACACCCCGCGGTAAGTTGTAATCGTCCCGAAAACAAAAACTGAATAAACCAATTTGTATGTGGAAGTTCTGTAGTTATTTCTCCATCACTGTCACTTGTTTAAAAAGATTGATTCACTTTTAAAAAAAAAACTGATGAAATTTAATAGAGCGCACTTGGCTCTGGTGTCGGCCGACACGGATAGAGTAATACTGGGGAGCGTCCTTTGTTGAGCGGTAGCAAGTTCATATCCACTGCCAACAGATCTCGTTGCCGTTCATAGCGGATTTGCTGTGGCTTATTAGCTATGACCATGACACATAGTGTGTTTTTTTTCATAGTGTGTAACGACGATATTAGCCATTGCTATTCTGACATCACTAAAAGTAGGCGGTCCTTAGCTACGTTTCCTGTAGGTCGCTTGTTGGTTTTCGCCAATTGTTCGCTCCAGCGCCATTTTTTACAGCGTCGTTTAATTTTCTTGGCGTCCCAACAGCGCGCATACTTGAGTCGTTGCGTACGTGTGCACTGTCACATTCACTCACAGTTCTGAGAAATCGAGGGTGGCACATACCTCGGGTACTAATTTCACAACGGGAAACTGCGTCTTGCCTTTGCTCTAACTGTTATCTTGCCACGTGGTCTGTTACAATGGAATTAATTTTTGCACAATAATTTTACGGAACCCCGAAACATAAAATTTAAAAATACAATACAAATACCCCAGAAATTCAATAAATAAAATTACCCAATTTTGACACGTTACAATACCCCCCCCCAATGAGAATTCTGCTGTCTAAAACAGAAGAAATCTCATTGATAAACCCCTAAGAGGACCGGTGAGGAACTGGTGCCAACAACCCCCTCTTTGTTCTTACTCTTCATGGGTACATGACCCCCCTGGCTCGGCGACCATGGACGCATCTGAACGAGATCACTGGACTTCTCCGTAAGAGATCCCAACACCGAAAAATCGAACAGACACGCACCGCAGCACACCTCACCTTCTAACATGCTACCCCCCAAAATCCTCAACCCCTGGCTTAGACTATGCCAGATCCTCCACCGATATGTTTCCCCTTGTATGCAAGCTGGGCTGCCTTTAGCAGATACTGGGCTCACACACACTCACATTGCATACTGACATTACATATTATAAAATTGAAAAATTTTTCAAAAGTTATTTAAATTACAACCCATTGGTTGTTTTCAGGTAAAATCGATTCATAAATTTTGTATAAATTTTAAATTATTCTCTTCACTGGTTTCTGTTTTTATTTAAAATAAATTGATTTAAAGATTTCTTATAATTAAGAACATCCTTAACCTAACATGTGAATACTTAGAGTCTAACAACACAAGTCAACACAATGAATCAATAAAAATAAACATGGTTAGTGCACAAACAATAAAATAATCAAAGCTTGAAAATATTCATTAGCTGGCAGGCGAAAAATCAAGATTTTTTTTTTTTTCAAAAAATATTTTCCAAAAAATTTTAAAATTCAAAGAAAAATTTAAATTTATTAAAATGTTTCCTTTACATTTAGAATTCATTTAAAATTTGTTTGGATTGATCAAAAAACACAAGTTGAATTGACTTCCTTACTATGCAAGCTGAATCTATATATGACCTCACTGTCAGCCGATCGAAACTAGGTCACGTCCACAACCTTGACCCACATACCTTATGTACCAGTTATGTCTGAAAATACATCTAACATCTGTAACATTCTAACTTTAAACACCAAGCATAACAAAATGAAATATTTAAAATAACACAATATTATTATAAATAATAAGCAAATTGACATTTAAATTATTCAAAATAAACACTTTCTGACTTTACATTTCCAAATTCTATCAAAATTTGTCACTGGTCTCAATAAAAAATTTTATGTATTCAACTATAACTTTCTTCATTTAACAATCTCATTCTACATTACTTTGGGTGATAGAAATACTTGTAACAATTTAATTTACTACTTGATCGGAATACATATATAATCTTTCTCCCTCTGACTCTAATCTCTAACAACTGTAACTCACATGACACCCATCTCTATCAAAATATTCGATCAAAACACTCTCCAAACCTCAACTTACTAATAAACTCAAATCACCACCTTCTCTCTCTATATATAAAAAAAATACTCTCTAACCCTTTGTACTTGGGATACGTGTTCCCCCCCCCAAAAAGCTCCTTTCCCTTATTTGGTCCCTGGATTCTACCTGAGGCGACCCTTTCCCACTAAATCGATCCCATCCCGTCCCAACCTATCATTATGTTGCGGACTCCTACATTACACTACCCCCTACTACAAAATTGCCATCCCCAAAAAATCTCAATCTTATTACCTCACTTCGAATACAACAAAATAACATCATTAATTATAAACATCAATATATCACTCTATACTCTACATATATTACCCACAACTACTGTGTCAACATCAATACTTCGCAAATTCTATTACATTACCTCATAACAACATTACATTACTTCAAAACAATATTTCAATCTTTACTACTTCAACTTTAACTTCAACTTGGACTGATCTATATGTCCCAGTAAAATACTAATCACCCCCAAAACTGTCTTTTACTAGCTTTCACAAATTATTACTTTATTTCTCACTTTATCAAATTACTTTTCTCATTACTTTAAATAGCATCTGTAATACATTGAAACATTACATTAAACATTAATTACCTGGACCATTTATAACCAATATAACGGTGACATTTTATTGCTGATCCGCTGATCTCCTAACACAATGAAAACACATCTCAAAATTGAACAAATTACCTGAAATATATATTTATCAATACTTACTTCTATTATGTTAACTGCCTGCCAGTCGGTTTAATTATTTGCTTAGTTTACAAACTACACAAATCATATACAACATATACTTTCTATCAATTCTTATATCTATCCTACTACAATAAAATATTACATTTAAACAGAGTGAACACCTTATATTGCATGTCTGAGCATGTAGTTATTTAAACAGAACACAAGCATTTTTATTAGATCAAAATTTTAGTTAGCAATTTTTTATGTTATGCATTTAAATTCGTGGCTCCTCTGAGTCACCTCCCATCCACACACTCTGTTGCAAGTTATGTAAGGCTGTGGCGCCTTTTCGCTTCCACAAAGACGGCATATTTTGGAGTAGTTTGACCTCTCCGTGTCTTTGTTTCGGCAGTTACATTTTAACGTTATGAATATCAGCATATTCTTGTCTATAATTAAACGCCCTTAAACGGGTCTACCACCTGGCTTTGCTGCCCCCATGCAGACAGAGTGGTAGCCGCTGTTCCCTAGTACCTGGATTTCACCTAAATTTCACCCCCCATTTAATTTCTACTATATACCAATTTCAAGTCAGCCATGGTCAAGGGACTTGATATAACCATAGCTAACCGCTAGCCAAATCCACGATTAGTGCTGGTAAGGCAGTAATCGTCCGAAAATTCGGGGAAATCTAACTTGCATTTCAATGCCTGTTTCATTCATCATTGCTGTGCGACACGAGCGTCTATCAGTGTGCAAATTGAATTTGCACGAAAAAAATGTGCCGCACATTGTCGCCCTTTTGGCCTCCGATGGAGGTAACACTCTCTATTACCCCCAACCCATTTCACTATCTACGAGAGCACAGGCCACCCCCGCAATAGCAACTTAATAACTAACTAATAAATTTTTATATACATTCTAATATAATATTTTCATCAATAATCATTTAACTCATTCATAGCTTTCTACCATTGGATTATTTAAAATTTTCCAAAATTTATTATTAATAATTATCGTATATCATCATTCAGTTATTATTAAATTTTTTAATTATCATTTTTATGGAACACAATTATTTCAAAGCATCTCATTATAACATTAAAATCTGAGTTACACCTGTAGACAATTTTTTATTATATATGATTCGTACTATAAAATGTCTATACTTACAGTCCATTCAAAATGACATACACAAAACATATTCACCATACCACATTACTTTCACCTCACCTCTGAAACATTTAACACAAATATTAGTTTAAATCAAACAATTTATCATCTATTACCAAATTTCCAAATCTCGTAAAATAAATTGAATTCATTTAAAGAATTTAATTAATTAGCATTTACATAATCAATCAAAATATTTAAAATATATCAAACTGGTTTAATTTAATTAATTACTGAAAATACAAATTACCTAGCTATCAAAACAATTACAATTAGTCAATTACTGTTTTTTAAAATTAATTCGGTTATTTATTTAGATTACAAATGTTATTATTATTATTGCAACAATTACACACACTTGTTTACTTAACATTCTACAATGCACACAAATAAATTTACTACATTTTATTTACAAACTTTTGTTATTAACTGTTCAGTTTTTCCGCACTTCATTGTCCAAATCTGCCATGTCAAAACCACAAAACAAAATGTTTATAACTGTCTTTTATTGTTTTATAGTTTAGCCTCCATCATCATAGATTAACCTTGGTTTTATATAACATCGTTCAATTTCATTCACACACAAATTACTGTTTTGTGTGTTATAACCACAAAAACCAAATTCATTCATCTTACCAAAATAATCATAAAACCAGTCAACGTTTAGTACATTTGTTAAGTCTCCATCAGTAATTGTATTCATTATTGGGTTATTTGTTTTTATATTATCCATTAACTCATCATTACTTAGACACATTTCTAACCTCAATTTCCACTCATCATACTCTCTATTCAATTCATATAATTCTGTTTCTTTATTAACATACAATTCTCTACTTATATCTCTCTCATCACAATACCAAATCACACTCTCCAAATTATTACAGACAGAGGGTACAAAATTATACAACAAAAATAAATACTTCAATTCATCTACCAACACGGGACTCTTGCCCTTCTTAAATAACACTTGTGAATACATTAAATCATCATCATCATAAATAATAAAGGGAAAATCTACCCTCTGTCCCCATTCTACCACAACATTATTTTTCCGCTCTCTCTCTAACTCATTAACACACATTAACATCTCATAATCACATTCTACAAACTCATCAGTACTCTCAGATACTACATTTTCAATTATATCATCGTCATCATTTGTTAGCTCTTTATCTAATATCATAGTTTTATACTTGTCACTACAATTTTCATTTGTTTTATTTTTCTCTGTACATACACACTCTCTTGACTCATTTGCTTCTCTTTTTGCTTCACTACATATTTCGCTTAACTTACTCTCAATACTACACAGTGACTTAGTTAATACGTCAAACTTAGCATCATTTATGTCAAAACGTTTATTCAATTTAGTCTCATTTATGTCAAAACGACTATTCATGTCGCTACTCATTCTCTCTAATTTACTGAGTATGATACTCATTATATCGTTATCGGACCTATTACATTTTGTTGAGATCGGGGTTATCTGCACCCCCGAATCTTCAGTTACATTACTCTGGTCACTTAAATTTAACTCTGTTTTCTCTTGACTCGCACTTGGAGTCGAATGTATCTCAAAATTGCTCATGTTTGACTCGTCAAAAATTTCGACATTAGTCATTTCATTTTTATTACTTTCGTTATCTGCCATTTTTTATAATTGATATTCAGAATATTTTAATTAATCTAATTAATTAATTTAATTAATTTTTTGTAATGTACTTTCTATATTACTTTCTCATATTAACTTTGCGTACATAACGCATTTTTATTTTACTACGCTAACCTAACACATGTTTGCATCCTCGTAGATGTGGAATTTAATTAATTAATTTAAATTCGTGCCTGTCACGGGCGCCATTCTTTATACTCTATTCCAATTTAAATATATTAAAATACAAACTTACAATTCCCACCTACCTGCACAGTTTCGTTTGTCTGGGGCCAGGATTCTTTCGTACGAACGCTAGATACAAACATGTGGTTCATGGGTTATCCAAATAACTACCTCTACACATCTTTATGAAGAGAAATAATTAGTTTTTAATGATCAACTATTGCAAATGTAAATTTTTGTTTACCAAATACATTTACTTACATGTCATCAAATTTTGTGCAACTCTTGTTCATACATTTTACTTTTATAGATTTAACTAATACTAATTACTTACTCAAGATGGCCCAGCCTGCCTTTCACTCACTACTCACATTCTAATATAAAAACCCCGTTACCCTGATTGCTCGAGCTAATACATGATATCAAATCCCCGCCGGCAACGCGTTCATCAGTGACCTCGTGGCCACCCCGCGGTAAGTTGTAATCGTCCCGAAAACAAAAACTGAATAAACCAATTTGTATGTGGATGTTCTGTAGTTATTTCTCCATCACTGTCACTTGTTTAAAAAGATTGATTCACTTTTAAAAAAAAACTGATGAAATTTAATAGAGCGCACTTGGCTCTGGTGTCGGCCGACACGGATAGAGTAATACTGGGGAGCGTCCTTTGTTGAGCGGTAGCAAGTTCATATCCACTGCCAACAGATCTCGTTGCCGTTCATAGCGGATTTGCTGTGGCTTATTAGCTATGACCATGACACATAGTGTGTTTTTTTCATAGTGTGTAACGACGATATTAGGCATTGCTATTCTGACATCACTAAAAGTAGGCGGTCCTTAGCTACGTTTCCTGTAGGTCGCTTGTTGGTTTTCGCCAATTGTTCGCTCCAGCGCCATTTTTTACAGCGTCGTTTAATTTTCTTGGCGTCCCAACAGCGCGCATACTTGAGTCGTTGCGTACGTGTGCACTGTCACATTCACTCACAGTTCTGAGAAATCGAGGGTGGCACATACCTCGGGTACTAATTTCACAACGGGAAACTGCGTCTTGCCTTTGCTCTAACTGTTATCTTGCCACGTGGTCTGTTACAATGGAATTAATTTTTGCACAATAATTTTACGGAACCCCGAAACATAAAATTTAAAAATACAATACAAATACCCCAGAAATTCAATAAATAAAATTACCCAATTTTGACACGTTACAATACCCCCCCCCAATGAGAATTCTGCTGTCTAAAACAGAAGAAATCTCATTGATAAACCCCTAAGAGGACCGGTGAGGAACTGGTGCCAACAACCCCCTCTTTGTTCTTACTCTTCATGGGTACATGACCCCCCTGGCTCGGCGACCATGGACGCATCTGAACGAGATCACTGGACTTCTCCGTAAGAGATCCCAACACCGAAAAATCGAACAGACACGCACCGCAGCACACCTCACCTTCTAACATGCTACCCCCCAAAATCCTCAACCCCTGGCTTAGACTATGCCAGATCCTCCACCGATATGTTTCCCCTTGTATGCAAGCTGGGCTGCCTTTAGCAGATACTGGGCTCACACACACTCACATTGCATACTGACATTACATATTATAAAATTGAAAAATTTTTCAAAAGTTATTTAAATTACAACCCATTGGTTGTTTTCAGGTAAAATCGATTCATAAATTTTGTATAAATTTTAAATTATTCTCTTCACTGGTTTCTGTTTTTATTTAAAATAAATTGATTTAAAGATTTCTTATAATTAAGAACATCCTTAACCTAACATGTGAATACTTAGAGTCTAACAACACAAGTCAACACAATGAATCAATAAAAATAAACATGGTTAGTGCACAAACAATAAAATAATCAAAGCTTGAAAATATTCATTAGCTGGCAGGCGAAAAATCAAGATTTTTTTTTTTTTCAAAAAATATTTTCCAAAAAATTTTAAAATTCAAAGAAAAATTTAAATTTATTAAAATGTTTCCTTTACATTTAGAATTCATTTAAAATTTGTTTGGATTGATCAAAAAACACAAGTTGAATTGACTTCCTTACTATGCAAGCTGAATCTATATATGACCTCACTGTCAGCCGATCGAAACTAGGTCACGTCCACAACCTTGACCCACATACCTTATGTACCAGTTATGTCTGAAAATACATCTAACATCTGTAACATTCTAACTTTAAACACCAAGCATAACAAAATGAAATATTTAAAATAACACAATATTATTATAAATAATAAGCAAATTGACATTTAAATTATTCAAAATAAACACTTTCTGACTTTACATTTCCAAATTCTATCAAAATTTGTCACTGGTCTCAATAAAAAATTTTATGTATTCAACTATAACTTTCTTCATTTAACAATCTCATTCTACATTACTTTGGGTGATAGAAATACTTGTAACAATTTAATTTACTACTTGATCGGAATACATATATAATCTTTCTCCCTCTGACTCTAATCTCTAACAACTGTAACTCACATGACACCCATCTCTATCAAAATATTCGATCAAAACACTCTCCAAACCTCAACTTACTAATAAACTCAAATCACCACCTTCTCTCTCTATATATAAAAAAAATACTCTCTAACCCTTTGTACTTGGGATACGTGTTCCCCCCCCCAAAAAGCTCCTTTCCCTTATTTGGTCCCTGGATTCTACCTGAGGCGACCCTTTCCCACTAAATCGATCCCATCCCGTCCCAACCTATCATTATGTTGCGGACTCCTACATTACACTACCCCCTACTACAAAATTGCCATCCCCAAAAAATCTCAATCTTATTACCTCACTTCGAATACAACAAAATAACATCATTAATTATAAACATCAATATATCACTCTATACTCTACATATATTACCCACAACTACTGTGTCAACATCAATACTTCGCAAATTCTATTACATTACCTCATAACAACATTACATTACTTCAAAACAATATTTCAATCTTTACTACTTCAACTTTAACTTCAACTTGGACTGATCTATATGTCCCAGTAAAATACTAATCACCCCCAAAACTGTCTTTTACTAGCTTTCACAAATTATTACTTTATTTCTCACTTTATCAAATTACTTTTCTCATTACTTTAAATAGCATCTGTAATACATTGAAACATTACATTAAACATTAATTACCTGGACCATTTATAACCAATATAACGGTGACATTTTATTGCTGATCCGCTGATCTCCTAACACAATGAAAACACATCTCAAAATTGAACAAATTACCTGAAATATATATTTATCAATACTTACTTCTATTATGTTAACTGCCTGCCAGTCGGTTTAATTATTTGCTTAGTTTACAAACTACACAAATCATATACAACATATACTTTCTATCAATTCTTATATCTATCCTACTACAATAAAATATTACATTTAAACAGAGTGAACACCTTATATTGCATGTCTGAGCATGTAGTTATTTAAACAGAACACAAGCATTTTTATTAGATCAAAATTTTAGTTAGCAATTTTTTATGTTATGCATTTAAATTCGTGGCTCCTCTGAGTCACCTCCCATCCACACACTCTGTTGCAAGTTATGTAAGGCTGTGGCGCCTTTTCGCTTCCACAAAGACGGCATATTTTGGAGTAGTTTGACCTCTCCGTGTCTTTGTTTCGGCAGTTACATTTTAACGTTATGAATATCAGCATATTCTTGTCTATAATTAAACGCCCTTAAACGGGTCTACCACCTGGCTTTGCTGCCCCCATGCAGACAGAGTGGTAGCCGCTGTTCCCTAGTACCTGGATTTCACCTAAATTTCACCCCCCATTTAATTTCTACTATATACCAATTTCAAGTCAGCCATGGTCAAGGGACTTGATATAACCATAGCTAACCGCTAGCCAAATCCACGATTAGTGCTGGTAAGGCAGTAATCGTCCGAAAATTCGGGGAAATCTAACTTGCATTTCAATGCCTGTTTCATTCATCATTGCTGTGCGACACGAGCGTCTATCAGTGTGCAAATTGAATTTGCACGAAAAAAATGTGCCGCACATTGTCGCCCTTTTGGCCTCCGATGGAGGTAACACTCTCTATTACCCCCAACCCATTTCACTATCTACGAGAGCACAGGCCACCCCCGCAATAGCAACTTAATAACTAACTAATAAATTTTTATATACATTCTAATATAATATTTTCATCAATAATCATTTAACTCATTCATAGCTTTCTACCATTGGATTATTTAAAATTTTCCAAAATTTATTATTAATAATTATCATATATCATCATTCAGTTATTATTAAATTTTTTAATTATCATTTTTATGGAACACAATTATTTCAAAGCATCTCATTATAACATTAAAATCTGAGTTACACCTGTAGACAATTTTTTATTATATATGATTCGTACTATAAAATGTCTATACTTACAGTCCATTCAAAATGACATACACAAAACATATTCACCATACCACATTACTTTCACCTCACCTCTGAAACATTTAACACAAATATTAGTTTAAATCAAACAATTTATCATCTATTACCAAATTTCCAAATCTCGTAAAATAAATTGAATTCATTTAAAGAATTTAATTAATTAGCATTTACATAATCAATCAAAATATTTAAAATATATCAAACTGGTTTAATTTAATTAATTACTGAAAATACAAATTACCTAGCTATCAAAACAATTACAATTAGTCAATTACTGTTTTTTAAAATTAATTCGGTTATTTATTTAGATTACAAATGTTATTATTATTATTGCAACAATTACACACACTTGTTTACTTAACATTCTACAATGCACACAAATAAATTTACTACATTTTATTTACAAACTTTTGTTATTAACTGTTCAGTTTTTCCGCACTTCATTGTCCAAATCTGCCATGTCAAAACCACAAAACAAAATGTTTATAACTGTCTTTTATTGTTTTATAGTTTAGCCTCCATCATCATAGATTAACCTTGGTTTTATATAACATCGTTCAATTTCATTCACACACAAATTACTGTTTTGTGTGTTATAACCACAAAAACCAAATTCATTCATCTTACCAAAATAATCATAAAACCAGTCAACGTTTAGTACATTTGTTAAGTCTCCATCAGTAATTGTATTCATTATTGGGTTATTTGTTTTTATATTATCCATTAACTCATCATTACTTAGACACATTTCTAACCTCAATTTCCACTCATCATACTCTCTATTCAATTCATATAATTCTGTTTCTTTATTAACATACAATTCTCTACTTATATCTCTCTCATCACAATACCAAATCACACTCTCCAAATTATTACAGACAGAGGGTACAAAATTATACAACAAAAATAAATACTTCAATTCATCTACCAACACGGGACTCTTGCCCTTCTTAAATAACACTTGTGAATACATTAAATCATCATCATCATAAATAATAAAGGGAAAATCTACCCTCTGTCCCCATTCTACCACAACATTATTTTTCCGCTCTCTCTCTAACTCATTAACACACATTAACATCTCATAATCACATTCTACAAACTCATCAGTACTCTCAGATACTACATTTTCAATTATATCATCGTCATCATTTGTTAGCTCTTTATCTAATATCATAGTTTTATACTTGTCACTACAATTTTCATTTGTTTTATTTTTCTCTGTACATACACACTCTCTTGACTCATTTGCTTCTCTTTTTGCTTCACTACATATTTCGCTTAACTTACTCTCAATACTACACAGTGACTTAGTTAATACGTCAAACTTAGCATCATTTATGTCAAAACGTTTATTCAATTTAGTCTCATTTATGTCAAAACGACTATTCATGTCGCTACTCATTCTCTCTAATTTACTGAGTATGATACTCATTATATCGTTATCGGACCTATTACATTTTGTTGAGATCGGGGTTATCTGCACCCCCGAATCTTCAGTTACATTACTCTGGTCACTTAAATTTAACTCTGTTTTCTCTTGACTCGCACTTGGAGTCGAATGTATCTCAAAATTGCTCATGTTTGACTCGTCAAAAATTTCGACATTAGTCATTTCATTTTTATTACTTTCGTTATCTGCCATTTTTTATAATTGATATTCAGAATATTTTAATTAATCTAATTAATTAATTTAATTAATTTTTTGTAATGTACTTTCTATATTACTTTCTCATATTAACTTTGCGTACATAACGCATTTTTATTTTACTACGCTAACCTAACACATGTTTGCATCCTCGTAGATGTGGAATTTAATTAATTAATTTAAATTCGTGCCTGTCACGGGCGCCATTCTTTATACTCTATTCCAATTTAAATATATTAAAATACAAACTTACAATTCCCACCTACCTGCACAGTTTCGTTTGTCTGGGGCCAGGATTCTTTCGTACGAACGCTAGATACAAACATGTGGTTCATGGGTTATCCAAATAACTACCTCTACACATCTTTATGAAGAGAAATAATTAGTTTTTAATGATCAACTATTGCAAATGTAAATTTTTGTTTACCAAATACATTTACTTACATGTCATCAAATTTTGTGCAACTCTTGTTCATACATTTTACTTTTATAGATTTAACTAATACTAATTACTTACTCAAGATGGCCCAGCCTGCCTTTCACTCACTACTCACATTCTAATATAAAAACCCCGTTACCCTGATTGCTCGAGCTAATACATGATATCAAATCCCCGCCGGCAACGCGTTCATCAGTGACCTCGTGGCCACCCCGCGGTAAGTTGTAATCGTCCCGAAAACAAAAACTGAATAAACCAATTTGTATGTGGATGTTCTGTAGTTATTTCTCCATCACTGTCACTTGTTTAAAAAGATTGATTCACTTTTAAAAAAAAACTGATGAAATTTAATAGAGCGCACTTGGCTCTGGTGTCGGCCGACACGGATAGAGTAATACTGGGGAGCGTCCTTTGTTGAGCGGTAGCAAGTTCATATCCACTGCCAACAGATCTCGTTGCCGTTCATAGCGGATTTGCTGTGGCTTATTAGCTATGACCATGACACATAGTGTGTTTTTTTCATAGTGTGTAACGACGATATTAGGCATTGCTATTCTGACATCACTAAAAGTAGGCGGTCCTTAGCTACGTTTCCTGTAGGTCGCTTGTTGGTTTTCGCCAATTGTTCGCTCCAGCGCCATTTTTTACAGCGTCGTTTAATTTTCTTGGCGTCCCAACAGCGCGCATACTTGAGTCGTTGCGTACGTGTGCACTGTCACATTCACTCACAGTTCTGAGAAATCGAGGGTGGCACATACCTCGGGTACTAATTTCACAACGGGAAACTGCGTCTTGCCTTTGTTCTAACTGTTATCTCGCCACGTGGTCTGTTACAATGGAATTAATGTTTGCACAATAATTTTACGGAACCCCGAAACATAAAATTTAAAAATACAATACAAATACCCCAGAAATTCAATAAATAAAATTACCCAATTTTGACACGTTACAATACCCCCCCCCCCAATGAGAATTCTGCTGTCTAAAACAGAAGAAATCTCATTGATAAACCCCTAAGAGGACCGGTGAGGAACTGGTGCCAACAACCCCCTCTTTGTTCTTACTCTTCATGGGTACATGACCCCCCTGGCTCGGCGACCATGGACGCATCTGAACGAGATCACTGGACTTCTCCGTAAGAGATCCCAACACCGAAAAGTCGAACAGACACGCACCGCAGCACACCTCACCTTCTAACATGCTACCCCCCAAAATCCTCAACCCCTGGCTTAGACTATGCCAGATCCTCCACCGATATGTTTCCCCTTGTATGCAAGCTGGGCTGCCTTTAGCAGATACTGGGCTCACACACACTCACATTGCATACTGACATTACATATTATAAAATTGAAAAATTTTTCAAAAGTTATTTAAATTACAACCCATTGGTTGTTTTCAGGTAAAATCGATTCATAAATTTTGTATAAATTTTAAATTATTCTCTTCACTAGTTTCTGTTTTTATTTAAAATAAATTGATTTAAACATTTCTTATAATTAAGAACATCCTTAACCTAACATGTGAATACTTAGAGTCTAACAACACAAGTCAACACAATGAATCAATAAAAATAAACATGGTTAGTGCACAAACAATAAAATAATCAAAGCTTGAAAATATTCATTAGCTGGCAGGCGAAAAATCAAGATTTTTTTTTTTTCAAAAAATATTTTCCAAAAAATTTTAAAATTCAAAGAAAAATTTAAATTTATTAAAATGTTTCCTTTACATTTAGAATTCATTTAAAATTTGTTTGGATTGATCAAAAAACACAAGTTGAATTGACTTCCTTACTATGCAAGCTGAATCTGTATATGACCTCACTGTCAGCTGATCGGAACTAGGTCACGTCTACAACCTTGACCCACATACCTTATATACCAGTTATGTCTGAAAATACATCTAACATCTGTAACATTCTAACTTTAAACACCAAGCATAACAAAATGAAATATTTAAAATAACACAATATTATTATAAATAATAAGCAAATTGACATTTAAATTATTCAAAATAAACACTTTCTGACTTTACATTTCCAAATTCTATCAAAATTTGTCACTGGTCTCAATAAAAAATTTTATGTATTCAACTATAACTTTCTTCATTTAACAATCTCATTCTACATTACTTTGGGTGATAGAAATACTTGTAACAATTTAATTTACTACTTGATCGGAATACATATATAATCTTTCTCCCTCTGACTCTAACCTCTAACAACTGTAACTCACATGACCCCCATCTCTATCAAAATATTTGATCAAAACACTCTCCAAATCTCAACTTACTAATAAACTCAAATCACCACCTTCTCTCTCTATATATAAAAAAAATACTCTCTAACCCTTTGTACTTGGGATACGTGTTCCCCCCCCAAAAAGCTCCTTTCTCTTATTTGGTCCCTGGATTCTACCTGAGGCGACCCCTTCCCACTAAATCGATCCCATCCCGTCCCAACCTATCATTATGTTGCGGACTCCTACATTACACTACCCCCTACTACAAAATTGCCATCCCCAAAAAATCTCAATCTTATTACCTCACTTCGAATACAACAAAATAACATCATTAATTATAAACATCAATATATCACTCTATACTCTACATATATTACCCACAACTACTGTGTCAACATCAATACTTCGCAAATTCTATTACATTACCTCATAACAACATTACATTACTTCAAAACAATATTTCAATCTTTACTACTTCAACTTTAACTTCAACTTGGACTGATCTATATGTCCCAGTAAAATACTAATCACCCCCAAAACTGTCTTTTACTAGCTTTCACAAATTATTACTTTATTTCTCACTTTATCAAATTACTTTTCTCATTACTTTAAATAGCATCTGTAATACATTGAAACATTACATTAAACATTAATTACCTGGACCATTTATAACCAATATAACGGTGACATTTTATTGCTGATCCGCTGATCTCCTAACACAATGAAAACACATCTCAAAATTGAACAAATTACCTGAAATATATATTTATCAATACTTACTTCTATTATGTTAACTGCCTGCCAGTCGGTTTAATTATTTGCTTAGTTTACAAACTACACAAATCATATACAACATATACTTTCTATCAATTCTTATATCTATCCTACTACAATAAAATATTACATTTAAACAGAGTGAACACCTTATATTGCATGTCTGAGCATGTAGTTATTTAAACAGAACACAAGCATTTTTATTAGATCAAAATTTTAGTTAGCAATTTTTTATGTTATGCATTTAAATTCGTGGCTCCTCTGAGTCACCTCCCATCCACACACTCTATTGCAAGTTATGTAAGGCTGTGGCGCCTTTTCGCTTCCACAAAGACGGCATATTTTGGAGTAGTTTGACCTCTCCGTGTCTTTGTTTCGGCAGTTACATTTTAACGTTATGAATATCAGCATATTCTTGTCTATAATTAAACGCCCTTAAACGGGTCTACCACCTGGCTTTGCTGCCCCCATGCAGACAGAGTGGTAGCCGCTGTTCCCTAGTACCTGGATTTCACCTAAATTTCACCCCCCATTTAATTTCTACTATATACCAATTTCAAGTCAGCCATGGTCAAGGGACTTGATATAACCATAGCTAACCGCTAGCCAAATCCACGATTAGTGCTGGTAAGGCAGTAATCGTCCGAAAATTCGGGGAAATCTAACTTGCATTTCAATGCCTGTTTCATTCATCATTGCTATGTGCGACACGAGCGTCTATCAGTGTGCAAATTGAATTTGCACGAAAAAAATGTGCCGCACATTGTCGCCCTTTTGGCCTCCGATGGAGGTAACACTCTCTATTACCCCCAACCCATTTCACTATCTACGAGAGCACAGGCCACCCCCGCAATAGCAACTTAATAACTAACTAATAAATTTTTATATACATTCTAATATAATATTTTCATCAATAATCATTTAACTCATTCATAGCTTTCTACCATTGGATTATTTAAAATTTTCCAAAATTTATTATTAATAATTATCATATATCATCATTCAGTTATTATTAAATTTTTTAATTATCATTTTTATGGAACACAATTATTTCAAAGCATCTCATTATAACATTAAAATCTGAGTTACACCTGTAGACAATTTTTTATTATATATGATTCGTACTATAAAATGTCTATACTTACAGTCCATTCAAAATGACATACACAAAACATATTCACCATACCACATTACTTTCACCTCACCTCTGAAACATTTAACACAAATATTAGTTTAAATCAAACAATTTATCATCTATTACCAAATTTCCAAATCTCGTAAAATAAATTGAATTCATTTAAAGAATTTAATTAATTAGCATTTACATAATCAATCAAAATATTTAAAATATATCAAACTGGTTTAATTTAATTAATTACTGAAAATACAAATTACCTAGCTATCAAAACAATTACAATTAGTCAATTACTGTTTTTTAAAATTAATTCGGTTATTTATTTAGATTACAAATGTTATTATTATTATTGCAACAATTACACACACTTGTTTACTTAACATTCTACAATGCACACAAATAAATTTACTACATTTTATTTACAAACTTTTGTTATTAACTGTTCAGTTTTTCCGCACTTCATTGTCCAAATCTGCCATGTCAAAACCACAAAACAAAATGTTTATAACTGTCTTTTATTGTTTTATAGTTTAGCCTCCATCATCATAGATTAACCTTGGTTTTATATAACATCGTTCAATTTCATTCACACACAAATTACTGTTTTGTGTGTTATAACCACAAAAACCAAATTCATTCATCTTACCAAAATAATCATAAAACCAGTCAACGTTTAGTACATTTGTTAAGTCTCCATCAGTAATTGTATTCATTATTGGGTTATTTGTTTTTATATTATCCATTAACTCATCATTACTTAGACACATTTCTAACCTCAATTTCCACTCATCATACTCTCTATTCAATTCATATAATTCTGTTTCTTTATTAACATACAATTCTCTACTTATATCTCTCTCATCACAATACCAAATCACACTCTCCAAATTATTACAGACAGAGGGTACAAAATTATACAACAAAAATAAATACTTCAATTCATCTACCAACACGGGACTCTTGCCCTTCTTAAATAACACTTGTGAATACATTAAATCATCATCATCATAAATAATAAAGGGAAAATCTACCCTCTGTCCCCATTCTACCACAACATTATTTTTCCGCTCTCTCTCTAACTCATTAACACACATTAACATCTCATAATCACATTCTACAAACTCATCAGTACTCTCAGATACTACATTTTCAATTATATCATCGTCATCATTTGTTAGCTCTTTATCTAATATCATAGTTTTATACTTGTCACTACAATTTTCATTTGTTTTATTTTTCTCTGTACATACACACTCTCTTGACTCATTTGCTTCTCTTTTTGCTTCACTACATATTTCGCTTAACTTACTCTCAATACTACACAGTGACTTAGTTAATACGTCAAACTTAGCATCATTTATGTCAAAACGTTTATTCAATTTAGTCTCATTTATGTCAAAACGACTATTCATGTCGCTACTCATTCTCTCTAATTTACTGAGTATGATACTCATTATATCGTTATCGGACCTATTACATTTTGTTGAGATCGGGGTTATCTGCACCCCCGAATCTTCAGTTACATTACTCTGGTCACTTAAATTTAACTCTGTTTTCTCTTGACTCGCACTTGGAGTCGAATGTATCTCAAAATTGCTCATGTTTGACTCGTCAAAAATTTCGACATTAGTCATTTCATTTTTATTACTTTCGTTATCTGCCATTTTTTATAATTGATATTCAGAATATTTTAATTAATCTAATTAATTAATTTAATTAATTTTTTGTAATGTACTTTCTATATTACTTTCTCATATTAACTTTGCGTACATAACGCATTTTTATTTTACTACGCTAACCTAACACATGTTTGCATCCTCGTAGATGTGGAATTTAATTAATTAATTTAAATTCGTGCCTGTCACGGGCGCCATTTTTTATACTCTATTCCAATTTAAATATATTAAAATACAAACTTACAATTCCCACCTACCTGCACAGTTTCGTTTGTCTGGGGCCAGGATTCTTTCGTACGAACGCTAGATACAAACATGTGGTTCATGGGTTATCGAAATAACTAACTCTACACATCTTTATGAAGAGAAATAATTAGTTTTTAATGATCAACTATTGCAAATTTAAATTTTTGTTTACCAAATACATTTACTTACATGTCATCAAATGTTGTGCAACTCTTGTTCATACATTTTACTTTTATAGATTTAACTAATACTAATTACTTACTCAAGATGGCCCAGCCTGCCTTTCACTCACTAATCACATTCTAATATAAAAACCCCGTTACCCTGATTGCTCGAGCTAATACATGATATCAAGTCCCCGCCGGCAACGCGTTCATCAGTGACCTCGTGGCCACCCCGCGGTAAGTTGTAATCGTCCCGAAAACAAAAACTGAATAAACCAATTTGTATGTGGATGTTCTGTAGTTATTTCTCCATCACTGTCACTTGTTTAAAAAGATTGATTCACTTTTAAAAAAAAAACTGATGAAATTTAATAGAGCGCACTTGGCTCTGGTGTCGGCCGACATGGATAGAGTAATACTGGGGAGCGTCCTTTGTTGAGCGGTAGCAAGTTCATATCCACTGCCAACAGATCTCGTTGCCGTTCATAGCGGATTTGCTGTGGCTTATTAGCTATGACCATGACACATAGTGTGTTATTTTTCATAGTGTGTAACGACGATATTAGGCATTGCTATTCTGACATCACTAAAATTAGGCGGTCCTTAGCTACGTTTCCTGTAGGTCGCTTGTTGGTTTTCGCCAATTGTTCGCTCCAGCGCCATTTTTTACAGCGTCGTTTAATTTTCTTGGCGTCCCAACAGCGCGCATACTTGAGTCGTTGCGTACGTGTGCACTGTCACATTCACTCACAGTTCTGAGAAATCGAGGGTGGCACATGCCTCGGGTACTAATTTCACAACGGGAAACTGCGTCTTGCCTTTGTTCTAACTGTTATCTTGCCACGTGGTCTGTTACAATGGAATTAATGTTTGCACATTAATTTTACGGAACCCCGAAACATAAAATTTAAAAATACAATACAAATACCCCAGAAATTCAATAAATAAAATTACCCAATTTTAACACGTTACAAAGACGGACAGCGCTACCAGCGGCAGCCTCTGAAGAAGCCTTTAAAGGTGAAAGCCGGTTTAGGCTGTAAGGTAAATCTTTACGATTTTACTTATAAAAAACTTTGTGTTCCGAGTCGTTATTACAATAGTGATATTTAATATTTAAATCTTTACTTGTAAACGTAGCTTACCAGCTTTTTGAAGTGTAGTGATTATCTTTTATAAATTTTAGAATACATATGTACATTTGTAACAATTTAATCCTAAACAATTTGAACTAAAATATTGTTAGTTAATTAGCAATTATCATTTTGTTATTACAAATTTGTTATAGTTACTTATGACTATTACATACATATATGCATTTTGTTTTTACAATCTGTTTGATATTTCTGTGTTATGTTTGTTGTCTATGTGTGTTGTAATATGTTAATTTTCACAATACGGTTTTAACTGCCTTATGTTGAAGTTTCCCTGGATTCGTCCTGGTTGTCGAGCATCTTCCAGTCGGTATGTGGCCATTCCTAACTCTTTAACTATTTTATAGGGTCCTTCAAACATGTCGCAGAATTTACCTATCACTTTCTTATTTAAGTCCGATATCGGGTATGTGTGCAATAATACCTGATTCCCTATCTGAAATTTTGTGATTTTGTTTGATGCCTTTATCTGGTCTGTCCGCTTCTTCCTTTCTCCTTGATTCGCAGATAAATGTTTTGGTAGTTGATTGGCTGACTTTCCGGTATCATCTCCCGGTCGATATATCTGGTCCAATCACGTTCTGGCTTTCTTCCCCATTGGGCTTCGTATGGAGTGGTTTCGATGGTCTCATGATATGTTTGGTTAATGCAAGACTCCACCAGCTTTAGATATGTTGCCCACTTTGAGTGTTTTTCAGATGTGAGTGCTCTGAACATGTTGCCCAATCGTCTGTTAACTCGTTCTGCTAAGTTGGTGCAAGGGTTGCGGATAGCAGTAAATTTTGGCTTAAAGTTCAATTCCGTTAATGATGCTGTCCGTCGCTGGCTCGTGAACTGGGTCCCGTTATCAGTTAATATTGTTGCTGGTTTTCCGATATCTTCGCAATAAATTTTAATCTTATTGATGGTGAGACGGTTGTAGTAGCTTTTCGTAATTTAATTAGCACATATTTGACTCCGCCGGTAGATGCTGGTAACAGACCATAATAATCAATACTAACTAATTCTCCTTTGGTTTTGGGTATGACGGGTTGTGTTTCTCCCATCATCCTCTTAAAATAATCTTTACATTTTTTTCAGGTTTGACATGTTTTAACAATCTGTTGTGTGATTTTGTTGACGGAATTTCCCGTAAAGTATTCTTTAAATAGCTCGTATGTTCGTCGGTTCCTCACGTGGCTGTAGGCATGGTGCAGCTCATAAATCATAGCTCGGCTCAGGTCCTCTGTCAACATAAGCTTCCACGCTCCCTTTTCCTTTCTGTAAAGTTTATTGTTGTGGCAAGCGTATTTGTCGGCGAGTTTGTGGTTCTTACTTGCTTGCAGGGTGTCAATAATTTGTTTTAACTTCGATTTATATTTGATATCTATGACATATGAATTAATCCCCGTAAAATTGCATCGTATTCAATTTTAACGTTATACTGTACAAAATAAATTTTACAGACTGTCCCAGTTCGCGGCGCCATTTGTAACTTTTGAGTACATTTAAAAAAAAAATAAAGAACACAGCTTCAAATATTTAATTTTATCTCTTACCTTCTCACGTTAGTCCAGGATTCAATATACGAACTCGTGACCTGTAGAAGTGGTTACTGGGTTTTGCTACGTAATAATTAATAACACATTTTTCTGTTAAACCAAGCTTATTTTATTTTGTTTTCAAATTAATATTTCTTTATGTTGTTCTAACTTCCTGTTTTGATTATTTCACAAACGATTGGGCAACATGATGTTGCGTCACTCTAAACCTTCAAACTTACAATTTTTTCATCTGTCAATAGCTATAAATACAATCTTACGTATCTAGTTTTTAGGTATCTTCTTTTTATAGACAAACCAGTACTTTTATGACACACACGCTCTCATACACCTCTACTGATTTACATTTTAATAACCCCCTGTTTATAGAGCTCTCTGAACAAATTTATCTTATTGATCACCTATTTAAAGTTGTAACTGCTGTGAAAGTTAGTTAATTTATTATCTTAGGTACTCATCCCTGTTGTAGTCGCCCCCGTGATGTTTTGCCACTACTGTTGATTCACTTTGTCTTTTCACTTAACGTTCCGAACAATCGTTTTTAAAACTGTATTAAACTTCAATATTGAGGTAGATTGTTCCGATTACATATTTTGATACGGTTTCACACTAATAAAGTAACATTTTGTCGGCCGACCTTACAATTTGCTCGCTAGCATTATTTTATCTGACCGCGCGGTCTGAAGAATTTTAGTCGACTGAAGCGTCCAAAATGGCGAGAATTCGCTCGGTGGACCTCCCGTTGCCATCAACTTGCTCTCTGATTGGCTGGTGAATGTCTCGCGCCTTTCTCGACATCTCGTGAAAGACGGTAAGGAGACCATGGGCGCGAATTTTACGTCGCAAACAACGGCACACGCACGCTCTACACATTCCAATGTTCTGATTTCCTTTGTACCTTGTACAGCATGGCACCAAACTGACTACCGGGTGTTCATAAAAGTCACACATTTGGTGATCTAAAAGGGTTGCCTAGCATGGTTCGCCACAGATTGTTAAAATGAAATTCCTGAAATTACAAACCCCTTTAGTTTGCCCCATTACAAACACTCCTCCCTACTTTACAAAAAAAAAGTACGGGACGTACTTTGCTTTTCAAAATGTATCCAAAGTGTAAACAAATTGCAGTTTTACTCAAGCTCAACGTTCATTGAATGTACTACAATATATATATAGTAAGTAGTATTGTAGTATTGTGGTAGTACAGTAGTATTACCTACTCTGTTTACATGTAGATAAACAAACCAACAAAACAAAAGAGATAAGACTGCGCCGTCTACGGTCAGTCATTCATTGTTATCGCTACGCAGCTGTACACGCTCAGCTGTGTGTAGATACCACATTGTGTCGATGTACACAAATTATCGCGTACATATTTACAAACAAAAATTATTATGTCCAAATCTTCTAGTACAATACTACATAATTGTCTCCTTTTCTATTTAAACATAGTTTTATCTGTTACATTCAGCACTTTTTGTCTTCCTTAGGTAAGTTTACAACTATTATAATTATTTTTTTGTTTGTTTACATTTTCCTTACGTACTTCTCAATTCTTTATGTAAGTTCAGTATATCGCTTTATTAAACAAACAAACACAACAAACTCTTTAATTTATAATTGAGAATGAGTAACTCTAACGCCTGGTTTAACGTAGACTACTGTTTCATTCATTCCGTCTGGTGAAGTTATCTCTGGAACTTCCTCTGCTTCTTCTTGTGCTGCCTCAGTACCCGATGTCATTGCTGGTATGAGAGTAGACACTAGACATTTGGAGACTAACTTGGTTTGGTAGATGAGATATAGTAGCAATTCTGCTCCAATAATTATGACGGTAAAGCCACGCGCAGAGCGAATAGATTGTTCGTTTCGTGTTTGTTGCTTTTCTCATTGTATCTCTTGGATATCGTTAATAAGTCGGTTCAGTGAAACGTCATCGAAGTTGTTGTGTATCCCATGCAGTACTTCGTCGATATTCAATTCTGTAACATCTGAAATCTTCATGTGAGTGACATTATTTGTTACAATTTTAGCTTCGAAAGGACTAATAAAAGAGTTAATATTTACCTTAAATTATCCGCCATGTGATTTCTTGTGCTTCGTCTATGACGCGTTTCAGAGCTTATGCTCCATCATCAGATATTAAAAAGGTAAAACTATCACTCTTGCGAGATCGTTAAGAAGTTAAAATGTCAAAATTTGCATCTGAACCGTACGCCGATTTGGGTGCGCACCCGTTCAAGTTCATTCTGCCACTGAGCGGTTGCTACCTTATCGTAACCCCAGCGAGCAGACTCAAGGCGGTATCGTACAATCGGTTGGATACAAAGTTCAGGTGGTCATTTAACACGATATCGCGACTCCTTGGGTTTGCATATGCACTGTAAATTTCAAATTCCTCCAAGGCATTCATGAAACGGCCCTTCTTACACACATGTAGCGGTATTAAATTGGAACTAAAATCTGTGTAATTGTGATTGTGTGAAGTCAGGTGTCGTGCATAATTTGATTTGATGTTGTCAATGTTTTTTATTTTCTTAGGTAAATGTTCTCGAAATCGTTTAAGGAAACCTCTCCCAGTCTGTCCAATGTAGAAGCACTCGCAATCATTGCACGTTAACTTATATATGCCAGTTTTTTCTTCTGGAGGCGTGTGTTTTGTCGGTGTGAGAATATCCAGTAACTTATTATTAGTCCTGAATGAAATAGTGAAACTATTATTATTCAATATAGAAGACAAAACCTTAGGCATAAAGCTAGTGTAATTAGTAGATATAACAATTTTTTTGCGTGTTGTTGTTTATTCGGGGTTTAAGCATTCTTTCTTCATGTTTTCTCAACAGTTTGTCAGTGGTTAAACTATTGTAACCATTGGCAACGGCGATATATTTTATGACATTTAGCTCATCACGAAAGTCATTATCATCCAAAGGAATTGTCAATAATCTATGAATGAAACTATTGTACGCTGCCATTTTATGTGAAAGAGGATGATGAGAGTCTGCGTGTATTGTGGTGTCAGTGGTAGTCGGTTTCCTATAAGTGTTGAACTTTAGTTTATTCATCTGTCGAGTGATGGTTAAATCTAGAAAGTTTATCTTGTTATCAACCTCTGTTTCAAGAGTAAACTGGATGTTTCTATTTATTTTATTTAAACAGTTTTTAAATAATTCGATTTGTCTTATAGTACCATCAAAAATTAAAAACGTATCGTCCACATACCGTGCATAAAATATTATTTTATTTGCATATATATTATTGTTCAACAAGTGAGTATTCTCATAATAATTCAAATAAATATCGGCCAGTAGGCCGGAGAGGGGTGAGCCCATAGCTAGGCCATCATCTTGAATGTAAAACGAGCCATTAAAAGTGAAATAGTTTTGTTTCAAAACAACCTCGAGTAAATTAATTAACTCATTTATCGTCTGTGTGTTCATGCAACTATTGTCAGATAAATTGTTTCTCAAAATCTGTAATGTATCTATGACTGGGATGTTCGTGTATAAATTAGTTATGTCGAACGACGCCAATTTGTGGTTAGGTTGTAGTTCAACAGATTTAATATCATTAATAAAATTATTATTGTTCTTAATACTGTGATTATTACGTAATTGTAAATTATCTTTTATCAAACGAACTAATGCTTTTGCAGTTTTGAAGCCAGGAGCAGTGGTAAAGTTCACGAGCGGTCTGATAGGTATGTTATGTTTATGAATTTTAGGCAGTCCTGTGAATATCGGGGCTTTAGCGTTGACGGGCTTTAAGTAACGTCGTGTGGTTTCATTGAATAAATTGATACATTTATTAATACAATTGTTAAGTTCCCTGACGTACAATTCAGTGGGGTCAGAGTTTAATATTTTACGATAAGGGTTACGATAAGGTAGCAACCGCTCAGTGGCAGAATGAACTTGAACGGGTGCGCACCCAAATCCGCGTACGGTTCAGATGCAAATTTTGACATTTTAACTTCTTAACGATCTCGCAAGAGTGATAGTTTTACCTTTTTAATATCTGATGATGGAGCATAAGTTCTAAAACGCGTCATAGACGAAGCACAAGAAATCACACGGCGGATAATTTAAGGTAAATAATTTATTAATTCGTACAAGTGATTTTGTTACCATATTAAACATGAATATTAAAAAAAAAAAAAAAAAAAAGAGGATATTGGCGGTTCAATCATGATAGGCTTAGTAAGGTTATGTATACTTCGTCCATAGGTATGTGGTAATAAGGTAAAATATTTGGAATATATATGACAATGGTGTGGATTAAGAAGAACTCCTCTCTCCTTAAGAATCTCAGTCTTAGTATCTTGATCGCATCTCCAGGTAACTCGTATCGGTTCTGGTGCACTATATATCCACGCAACCTTGTTCAGCACCTGATGTAGAATTGGATGGCTGAAATTCTGTATAACCTTCTTCTCACATTGAACACGAGCACTGCTGGTCTCTCCAACAAATAATGCATAGATACAACTGTCATTATGGTACGAATACAAAGGTGTATTGGCTGGACACACACTGTACTTGGAACTTCTGCACGCAATTACATCTTTGTGTGTAAGTTCAACATACTCTTGTCGCGTTTTAGTTAATGCTAAGTACTCAGTATTGCTCTGTACATATATAAACTTATTGATAGAAGGTTCTCTATACGGCAAGGACTTTACAGAATACAAGTCTAGTAATCTGTTTTCTGTTTTTAAAGGAATTTCTATAATCAGTTGAATATATTTCGTTTGAGGTATAGCATGAACATTCATATGAAATTAGCAGATGTTACTTCATAATAAATATACATCTCTTCTAATTTAGTACTTATATTATAATTATACACCTCGTTATCATTAATAGAAAGTACATATTTCTATTAATAGCAAGTAATTCTATTAACATATTTGCGACAGTACGCAAGCGACTGACTTCGAGTTAATGGGAGTCCTTGGCTCGCTAAAGGAATAATCGCTATTGTATGAAAAACAATAGTAATTACATACATGGTAATCTAGGTCGAAGGTTGTAAGATGAAGATGGAGATTCAGACAAAGATATTGGTTGATGAGGATGCCATTCAGGATCGTTAGGTGTAGGTGGAGGTAGTGCTAAACTATCTTCAAATTTAATAGGCGTAATATCTAAAATAGGTTCATCTTCTTCTTCAATCGTTACTATATGCATCGGTCTCCCCACTTGTCCCTCGGTTAAAACATTCATATCACAAGCTTCAATGTCATCAAACCTTGACCCTGTACTTGATTCGTTATCACAATGTTCAAATGAAACCAGCTGTTTTTCTTGTGCGTTGCTGACTCCGTGGTTTCTTATCTCAACCTATACCACGACGGGAGATAGGTACATATAGATAGACATGTGTATGTCTACTTAATGCATCACAATTTGTATGACGCTTACCTGGCTTGTGAATCACTTCGCAATCAAACTCTGACAATCTCAATGCCCACCTGGTCAATCTTGAAGATGGATCCTTTAGATTTAACATCCATTTCAACGCTGCATGATCCGTGATGGCTGTGAACTTCCTACCACACAAGTGACAGCGGAAATGTTTAGTCACCCATACCAATGCTAAAAGCTCTCGTTCTGTTGTCGAGTAATTCCTCTCTGCGTTGTTAAGCTAACGGCTTGCATATGTGACTGGATGCTCTTGTCCTTCGTGAACCTGAGATAAGACAGAGCCAATAGCCATTCCGGATGTATCTGTGCTCAATAAAAATGGTAATTGAAAATCAGGATATTTCAAAATTTGTTCCATACACAAAATGTCTCATAATGTGTCAAAAGCTGTACTTGTGCCTTTCCCCATTTGAATAATAAACCTTTTCGAGTTAATTCAGTTAAAGGTTTAGCCAAATCTGAAAAATGTTTTATAAATCTTCTATAATAACCTACAAGACCTACAAAAGATATTACATCTCTTACTGTTTTAGGTACTGGATAATTCTTTACAGCTTGAACTTTCTTTGGATCAGGTTTAACCCCCTCATAAGAAACAATATGTCCTAGATATTCAACCTCTTTAGACTCAAAAACACATTTTTCTAATTGCATATGTAGGTTAGCTTCTTTAAGTCGAGAAAATACACTATTTATTCTGTCAGCATGACTATGAATATCAGGATTAAACACAATTATATCGTCAAGATATACCAAAGCTTCAATGCCTTTAATACCAACTAAAACACTGTCCATTAAACACTGAAAAGTAGCAGGTGCATTCATAAGTCCGAAAGGCATTTTTGCAAATTCAAAGTGATGTCCTGGAATAGAAAATGCGGGTTTCTCCCCATCTTGTTTATCCATATGTACTTAGTGAAACCCACTAGCCAAATCTAGCGTAGTAAAATATTTAGAATTTCCCAAACAATCTAACGTCTCAACAATATTTGGCAACGGATAAACATCCCCTTTTATTATACTATTTAACGCTCTATAATCAACGCAAAACTGTACTTAAGTATACCGTCTGGACTCTTTTTCGGAACTATCACAACTGGACTACTCCACGGTGAGTTTGAAGGTTTTATTACATCTTTCTCTAACATCTCGGTTACACGACTCTGTATCACACCCTTCATAGACTTAGGACGTCTATAAGATTTCTTTTTAATCGGTAAACTATCACCAGTATGTATTTTATGCTTTATATCTACAAGACACCCTCTATGCTCCAGATCCTCACGGAACAAGTCTCTATATTTTAATAACACAGGTTTCAAAACCTCACTGTCACTCTCAGAAAAGTGCTTTAATTCCCCTAATATTAATTCATCAATATTCTCATTACTACCAAAATTATCATCATTATTATGTTTCTCATGTTCTAGAACATCAACAACTCTTACACTTCCATAAACTTCAGGCTGGTATTTCTCTGCTAGAACTAACATAATTCCCTTTTGAATTACAAGTGGTTCTCCACTACAATTAACAACTACATTGTTATCGGTGTCTACAGTACTTTGTACACGGGCAACTCTTATACCCTGCACATCTAATTCTCGCGGTTCTACTAAAACCTCTCGTGGCACCGGAATGTCACGTAGACCGACCATTCGCCAATTTACTAATACCTCACTTAATGGTGGTAACTCTTGCTCAGAAGCATTCATGACATGCCAAATTCTGCATCATTCCCGACAAAATTACGAGTTATAGGCTCCAACCGTTAGTGATCCCTACCAGTGGAGACTACCCTGCAATCCTCTACACCGGAGTCGAGTGATATGACTACCGAGTTATTATTCAAACTCAAGTGTCATGATGGCAAGTTACCCAGTGACTTTAGTAAATCGAGGCCTAGTTTACCATCATAAACATGAAAAAACTATCATCCCTTAGTACTACAAGAAAAGTGTGTAGGCTACAACTTCAATGCTTCCCAGACATAACCTCAAATTTTGTGTCCATTTTAAGAATAAGTTACTCCCGGTAACCCCTTTAGCATTTATAACAGTTTTATGTGTGGCACATCTACTGATACCTTCCTTAATTAACGAAATACTAGATCCAGTGTCTATTATAAATTTACATAATTTCTTTTCAATTTCACCCATAATTACTAAGTTAAATCATTTAAACCGTTAGAAGAGATTGTACGTATCAAATAACTCGTCCGTTCGACCTTGCCGTGCCCTAGCAAGTCGAACTGCTGGCGTTTGGATGTGTATTTTGCTTATTATTGCAGTTACGAGCGTAATGCCCCCTTAGCATGACAATTATAGCATTCTATGTCTTTCAAAGCCCTTTTTGTGCATTGTTATTATTTTTATTATTACGGTTCTGATTATAACTGGTACTGTGAGCACTATGTGGCTGAGTTTTACCACTAGCTGCTCTTGATAACTTTTTAAAACAATTCTTACCTAAGTGACCTACCTTGTTACAGTGATAACAGGTCACACTAGTCACGAAGACATGTCCATTGGCATTATTTCTCTTACCATGTCCGCAAGAAGTATGCTGCTGTTGTCGATCAGCTGAAGCCACAGTATTAGCGATCTGAATTGCCTCCTGCATAGTGTTAGGTAATTGGTATCATACTTGCTTGTGACAGTACAGATGGGGCCCAACCATGTTTTTTTAGTCAACCTGTACAAGCATTTGATAAACACCCTATGGCTCAGCCGTACCAGGTTCGTCGTTACGGGCGGACAACGGAATGTGAATTGTCAGAAAAGCACGTAGCTGAAATAAGGACAATTGACCGCGTGGACTGTGTACATTTTCTTACGAGATCTTGGGAGAGGTGCGAGATGTTCCACAGCCAATCAGTGAACGAGTTTACGACCATGCGGGTGACGCCCTGCTTATGGTATACGGAAGCAGGTGACGCCGGCCAGTTGGTTAGCCGTCATCAAACAGCATAGTCGAAAGTACAACAGTCTCAGTAAATTAGTGATGGGAGGCCGCGCGTGTAAGTACGCGCAGCCTGCCCCAAACGTTATGTAAAGAAGCATATGTGAGAGTGTGAATGACTTAAAAATGAATTCGTAAAGTGGAACGTATAAAACAGTGTTAGTGGCGACGGGAGTGAAAGTGGACTAAGAAAGATGGCGGATGGCACGTGCAGTTAAGTACAATAAATAAATAACTATATTGGCCCAAGGGGAAATAAATAAATATTAAAGAGCTCAGAAGTAAGGAGGGTGGAAAAAATATATATCTATAAACGTAAAGAGTGTGTGTGGGGGGGGGATAAATACCAAAGTACTGGTTTGTAGGGATGTAATATGAGTAAATATATCATAGAGAGATAAGGTAATAACATTTTATAAAGAACTGTCTTGTTGACACATCCTCTTCATTCACTTTTTTAAATATTATATATATACACAAACTTTCACTAGTGAACACTTACTTTTGGTTTTATGTCCCAAACGTTTCGACGTGGTGTCCGTCTTCCTCAGTGGGATTTGAAATACAGAGTGTCAGTACAAAGTAACCGTTATGGGTTGTAGGTGTGTGTGGTGGGGGTTGCTGGTGGGGGCAATTGGCGCTGGGATTCAAAGTGTGTGTTTGAACAAGTGTATCAAAAAGTATATGTGATCTATAGTGTAATTGGTCACTTAATATGTTGTTTGGTTGTAGTGTGTGATGTCTGTATATTTCATATTGTTCTGCTGTGTTTAGTTTTCTACTTTTAGGTAAGTAGTGTAGTATTTCCATGTTGTGTTCTATGTTTGTGTAACCGTGGTTTTCATTTTGTAAATGTGTGGCGAATGTGGATTATATGTAGTTTGTGGTGAGGGCCAGTGGCGGCGATAAGGCCCCCGCAGACCCCGCGGCGCGGGGGGCCCTGACCCTCATGGGGGGCCCCAGTTGGCCCAGTCATGGGACATAACTTGTAACATGAAAAATAAGCGTAAACGAGTTGTAAAACGCTTCTTTGTTGAATTATCAGTTGACCATAGAATTGACGACCCAGTGAAATCATTTGAAGTAAAAGTTTTCAATACAACACTAGATATTGTAATAGCTCAGCTACAAATGAAATTCGAAAGATTGCGTTGCATTGATGATAGGTTTTCATTCCTGACGCCTCAGAATTTAGTAAACTTCTCACAAGAGACAATAGTGGAGAAAAGTAAGGCTCTGGTAAATGTGTATCCTGGTGACCTTTCCACATCACTGCCTGACCAAGTAATATCCTTCAAAGCTCTGATGGCCAAAGAAATTGTACACAAGAAAAGAATTCGAGGAATGATGAATTTACTGGTTGAAGAAAACAGCTGCCTTATGAGTTGCCTCCCAGACTTAACTACAGCTTTGCAGCTTTATTTAACCATACCTGTCACAACAGCTACAGCGGAAAGAAACTTTTCAAAACTTAAATTAATTAAGTCATACTTAAGAAGTACCATGGCCCAAACTCTGTTGAGTGACTTGGCACTGTTAAGCATTGAGCATGAAGAGACACAGAAAACTAATATCAACGAAGTGGTTGAAAAGTTCTTAGCTATTAAAAAAAGAAGACTAGGCTTAGGAAAACAGTGAACTTTGGTTGATCCTCATCTGTAAATATTGTACATTACTTGAGTTCGAGTGTTATTGAATTGGATTAGACTTAAGGAGAACTTGTATAGAGTATATTCAAGAATTTTACAAATTCAGTTACAAACTAATTTAAATGTTTGAAAAAAGCTAGAATGTTACTTTGATATTCGTTTTTAAATAATAAATTTTTAACACTCTGAGTGCGGTACTGTTTCATAGTCTGAATTTAGATCTTTGACGTAAAAATAAATCATTCTTTTTGTTTTGTTTTTTTTAATAGTTTGTATAGAACTTTGTCTATTTACCAACAATGAATTTTAAGAGTTTGTACACGTGTAAAACGTCCTTTGCAAATTGCAAACGCTTTGTGATAGACGAGAAAGTATTCACAAACCATTGTTGTGAAACACACGTAAATATAAACTCATTTGAGTGTTTTCCCCTATTACGTATACCAAATTTAACCATTTTTATAGGGCCCCCTAATTAGTTTCGCGGGGGGCCCCCGTTTCGTTAGCGCCGCCACTGGTGAGGGCTTTTAAATGTTCAGAGTATCTTGCGCAAAAAGTCTCTATGAGTTAACACCCAAAATTCAGCCAATCAGAACTGGACTTTGCACGTGTCTCAAAACTTATCAGGTCACATGAGAGGACAATTTGACATTGATTTTTGTGAACCAAAGCAGAACTCGTTCACGAACACTGACAAGAAGACTATTCTTAGCTTCCTTGGTTCATAACTCACTACACGTGCCACGATAAAATATGGTCAGCACACTTCCTCACAATCGCTGTTTGTTCCTTAAAATAATTCTTTCCTTAAATAAAATAAAACAGAATAATAAAATAATACATTGAGTAGTTTGAGTACGAGTAGAATCCTCATTTACAAATATATATATATATAAAGTCATAATGTGGAGTGTGCTGGGCACAATAGTTACTTACTTGTCTTCTATGTCTGTGAGTTTGTTAAAATCTGTATTTAAATATTCATAAAACTAACTTTACAAATAATAATTAACAAATAAATCATGTTTAATGTACTATTATGTGTAATCAGTGGCGTACCGTGGAGTTTGAGCACCCGGGGCAATTTAAAATATTGCGCCCCCTCATAAGCTGTTACAAATCCAAGTTTTAAAACTATTTATTTTCTAAACCTACAATTATAATTATAAAATCAAATTACTTCTCTAAAGTCATTAATGTTTACTTCGAAACTCTAACAGTTTATAGGTGCCAATACAAGTATAACAAAATAGGGAAACAAAAAACATTAAATATTAGACATTTCAGCATATAAATTGCATGTATTTAAAATCTTCTGGATTTTATTCTTGCAAATTTTTCAATTACATGGTTAAAATTTACATTTATTTTTCTTTCAATTGATAAAATTGCAAGGTTACTTAACCTTTCCTGGCTCATAGTCGATCTCTGATAGATCTTTATTAGCTTTAATTTGGAAAAACTTCTTTCACAAGTAGCATTTGACACAGTGATTGTTAAAAAAATTCTTAGTGCCAAAACAATGTTAATTAAACTCTCTTGCATCTTCCACTTAATTATCCATCTTAATAATTCTAAAGTTGTCCATGCAAAAATGTTCTCTTCTGGATGAACTTCTTTAAATAAAGAAATGTGGCATCTAATACGATGTACTTCAGCAATCATAGCTGAAGCATTCAATTCGGAATATTTTTCACATAAATGCTGAATGTTTTTTTGGATTTCGTTGTCCATGACGTGTCCGTTACTTAACTAAATATCACTATAATATTGACGACTCGGAACACTAAGTTTTTTATAAGTAAAAACGTAAAGTTTTACCTTACAGCCTAAACCGGCTTTCACCTATAGGAGGCTTCATCAGAGGCTGTCGCTAGCAGCGCTGCTCGTCTTGTTGTTGGCGACGAGATAGTGTTTCGAAAGATCGATCTGTGTGTGTGTGTGTGTGGTGAGATGTGTTTGAATAATGCGTGCGATTTGAATTGTGTCTCTTCGTTTAGGATGTCGTTTTTATTTGTTTTTGTGTGTTTGTATATTTCTAATTGTTCTAGAGTGTCTAGTTTTCGGCCTTTTGTGTGCACGTGTAGTATGTTCATGTTATTGTCGATGTTTTTATATGTGTGGTTTGCTTCAATGAGGTGGTTTGGGAAGGTAGATTCTGTAGTGGTGTGGAGTGCTTTTGTGTGTTCAATGTATCTCTGTTTGAAGCCACGTCCTGTCTGGCCTATGTAGAATTTATTGCAATTTGAACAATTTAGTTTATATACACCAGGTAGATCGAATTTGTTTTGTGCTTTGGGCATGCGTTTTGATGGTGTGTGTTCTGTTTTGTTAGTAGTTTTGTAAGCGATTCTGTATCCTGCTTTTTTGAATTTGTGGGCAATTTTTTCTGTTTGTTTGTTGATGTATGTTAGTGTTATGAATTTGTTGTTTTCTGTCTTTGTCTGTTGTTTGTTTTGTGTTTTGTGTAGGAGTTTTCGAACACATCTCACCACACACACACAGCTTCGATCTTTCGAAACACTATCTCGTCGCCAACAACAAGACGAGCAGCGCTGCTAGCGACAGCCTCTGATGAAGCCTCCTATAGGTGAAAGCCGGTTTAGGCTGTAAGGTAAAACTTTACGTTTTTACTTATAAAAAACTTAGTGTTCCGAGTCGTCAATATTATAGTGCTGAATGTTTCGAACAATGAATTCATCTTTTTCTGCATCCAATAGTATTTGAATTTGAAGGAAGGCAAATAGCTCAGGAACTATATTCATTTGTAACGTACGTTTTTTTAATTCTGATGTTAGCTTATCTACTGCCTCAAGCTGTTCCCGACGAGTTTCCTGAATTAAATTTAAGCCAGAGTCAATATTTTTCTCACCAGACATTTTCTTTCGTCTTCCAATTCTTCTTTCTGTTGAAATATCAAATATATTGCACATCTCCATGGCTCTCTCAGCTACTTTTGTGACTAGAGAATCGCGCTTTTCCTCACAAAATAGAGTCAGTGCTTTCAGCTTTTGAACACATTGATCAAGTCCAAGTCCTCTTTGTTGTACGTATATCTGAGCATCATTCACTTCAGTAAGCACTGGGCTCCAAAAATAAAGGAATGCAAAGAAAGGATAGGTCATAATGCAAACCAACAAACTGCCTGCATCTCCTTTGGTTTCTGGGGTTTCTTCTGATCCATCCCTCAAGACTTCCAAAGCTTCTATTATGCTTTCAATGTGCTCAGCAAGCACATGTACAGATTCATACTTTGAACTCCATCTTGTGTCACAGGATCGCTTCACATTAATTGGAACATGTTGTTTAAGAACATCCCACCTATGTGTAGAGCTTGAGAAAAATTTGTACACATTTTGCACAGTGCCAAAAAAAGTCACCGATTTTGTTCCAACAGTAGCTGCATGTACTCCAGCAAGATTAAGTGAGTGATTGTTACATGGCACAAACACTGCTTTGGGGTTTATATCCAAAATACGTCTCTGAACACCACTAATGTGTCCAGCCATGGTCGCAGCATTATCATATCCTTGTCCATAGCAGTACTCCAGTTTTAGACCATCTCCTTGCAACTTGTCACAAATTTGTTCTGTAATTTCATTAGCTGATTTCCCATGTAACAGAATGAAGTCAATAAAGGATTCCTCTACTGTGACTTCTGAACCTTCAATATGTACATAACAAATTACTTGAGACATTTGGTCGGTATGCGATATATCTGGTGTACTATCAAACATGATGGAGAAATACTTAGCCTTAGAAATTTTCTTAAATATCTCTATTCTGACATGATCACCAAGTAGTTTGATGAATTCATTTTGGCTTCTTGGAGAAAGATAAGACACAACATAGCCATCTGTTTGGTGAACTTTGTGAAGATGATGATAATGCTACTTAAATCAATATTGTTTTTAAAGAAAATTCTAAAAATAGAAGAGTTTTTCGCATTTGCGAGCGATGGAATATTATATCATACCTGTAGAATGATAAATCAGTTCTTCCAGTTTTCTTTGCTTTTCCTCAGTAATTAGTACATGTACCAACTGCACAACAAGAACCACCTCTCACAATGTAAGATTGTCAGCAGAAATACCCTCAAACAAAATGCTCAAATAGCATGGGTTTCAATTGTAGTACGACCAAGGTGTCCGACGAGTGACATCACGTTGACTACTGCCCCCACTCCTAAAATTTTGTAAACATCGAAATGAGACAACCTTGTAAAATCTAGTAACCTTGGGCCACTCCAACCAATCGGAGATCTCACAAACCGTCTTTTCGAGGGCTGGGATGATCCCCACTCCCACGACCGAACATGTAAAATAATAATTGTTGAAAAAACATTAACATAGGATATCAATTATGATGCGGACTATATGCAAGCCCTGAAATATCATATTTTATTGTATGATAAAAATTGTATCTTACAATTTTTTAGCGCCCCTAAAAATTTCGCGCCCCGGGCACCCGCCCCACTGCCCCCCCCATGGTACGCCACTGTGTGTAATAGACGGTCGCAGACTGACCAGGATTGTCGAGCAATTGATAAAATTAATGAAGCTCTTGCAGACAGGTTGAAGACTAATAAGTCAGGTATACATGTATTTGCCAAACCCTATTTTGATGTAAATAATATTATACATGAGATAAAAGAGAAGTTTCTTAACTTTAACATAAGAGTCAAATTTAGTGAGAAAGTCCTTTTCTATAGTTATTGCAAACAAAATTCTGAACTCAAATCAAGAGCCACAGGAAAAAGTGTGGCCACTGTATAGTCTGTTACTTGTTACTGAAATCAATGCAAACACTTTAATGACAGTGATGTGAGCTTGACACCCCACATTAGTGACTAATCTTTTCATTGGTTGGGGTCTGGTCTATGGTTCCAACAATAGTTTTGTTAAAATATTCTAAGTAAATTTTAATTCAGGTATCAAATTTTACTAGAAACATGATACATTAATTTTTTGTACTTGTGCATTATCCCCCCCCCCCTTAACAATTAGTACATTCCATCTAGATGATAACCATTTTCATAACCTGCTTAAATACGTTAAACCATACAACATATTTTATCGCGTCTAATTGCTATTGGATGTACTTGTTTCGTGATCTAAATTGTTTATTTTATTTTAGTTTATACCATCACATCTACTGAACACCATGTCTGTTTTCCTTACTTTGATGACAACATGAAACATAACAATAGTGATAAAAACTGATACTGATATCGGTGGTTGGTTATATAACTGCACAAGTACCAATTTATTTTTACAAATCTTAACATTCTAGTTTAAAATAAGTAAGTGGTTTCTTTTTTTGTGCTGTTGCTAGCACTGCAATACAAAAGTATTCTGCACCCAATTATCATAAAATGTTAATTACATACTAACACAACATTTTGACTGTTCATAATCAGTGGTTGCCTTTTTGAAGTACCAGAACATTTTAACAAAATGTCTTGTAAAAATTAAAAAAAAATTTAATTGCATAAACACAACTTGCTAATAAGGCCATAGGTTTTTCTGTAGGTTTTTAGTCATTATACCTTCCACAGACAGGAACTCTCACACCTGGATCGTTGTGGAAATGGGTGGAAACTCTTACAGTCTGTGGACATTATTCACAAGTTTTATTTATGCATGTCATTTTTTTATTTTACTTTATTTGTTGTGTAATTATATATACTTTTTTTAAATTATAGACCAGTTTTTGTGGTGTCACTGTACATACGCACTGATTCTGAGTGGCTGAAGCACTGTGTGTGTAATTAATGTTTAACAATGGTGAAAGTCTATAGTGTAAGATGTTGGCATCATCATCCAACAGAGATACAACCAATCAATAAGCCTGACCTCCTGAAGAAATCTTTACCATTTTGGCTGATCCTCTGCTACTGTTCTCCACCAGACTCTAAGCACCTTCTGTCAGACACTTACCCAGCATGATTCTTCAATATTTAGTGTCTTTAAATTTAGGAAACTAAATTTGCTTATCACCTGTGTGTTCAAGGTAACTGTAGCTACAGAAAATTAATTTTACAGACCTACACATGAAGGTAAAAGTTATATCTACTAATGAGCTCCCCAAGCCGCAGAACTGCTCACTATTTTGAATGAGATACTTGTTCTTAAATACAATCAAATTAACAAAGTCTAATAGGGCTGTGAGTACAGTTCTATCTATATGTCAATACAGTACACATGCATTCCTAGGTTCTAATCACTTTCATCTTACCATTGTAACGTAACATATTCGAGGTCCCCAACGTTACATAAAAAACAAAGTAAATATGGTCTAGAACAATACCCAAAATTTAAGGTTACTAAGTAATTAATATATCTGAAGTGTACTTAAATCTAAAAGATGTAATAAATAATATGGGATGTAAAACATAAACATTGTATCTAATGGGAGGAGTTTAATATGTAGTAATGAAGTATAAAATACTATCCAAATTAATATTTAATATGTTGCAAATTGTACTTGTTGTTATGCTGTAGCATGTTAGTGTTTACAGGATATTTATCTTATGTTTTGTGGATAGTAGGAAAGGAGTTGTCATTTTAAAGAAATACTTAGTCAGTGGTACTCATTTTGTTTATGTTAAAATGGTATTTGAATAATTAAGTATAAGTACATGGGTTAGGTATTATATTATGTTGAATGTATTTATTGTAATTGATTAATGAAGATGTTTGAATTAATGTTTGTAAACTTGGCCAGGAAGGCAATAAGTGTTTAAAAGTTGGCAAGTAGTTATTATAGTTATGTTATAAAATAATGAAGGGTTCAAGGATGAACTAATTAATATAATGAATTAAAACCAGGAAATTAAAATTAATCTAAGTAACCATGAACCAGTAACTATCTGTACAGTAGGTCAGGTAAAGAAAAATTAAGTTAAAAACCAAACAATATTATAACAGTTGTAAGAAAACCTATAGGCCTAAATTTAATATTTGTAAAAGGAAATTAATACCTTTTTAATAAGTCCAGTCCAATGAAACTATAGTAAAATATATACGGTTTAATAAGGTAGATTGGGTCACGGTGAGAGTTTTAGGTAATTTGGTATAATTCCAAACATGGAGTATTTTATTAAAAAAGAGTAGTAATATTTTATAATTCTGGCTCTAGGATATCAAATATCATCCAATGACAGAAAGTAGTGGTTGTTAGGGTACCTAAAATGTAAAAAATGTTGTTGATTTTCAATTATTCGATTGTTATATGCTATTGAGTTCAGATGAGTAGACAAATTTAAGAAAAAAGACATAAATTAATAGGAAATGAACAATAATTAATAAATTAAAGTAAAAACCAATTCCTGTAAACTAAACCGATGAATAATCAATGAATTAGATTTCAAAAAATATACCCGTATACCTCCAAATGGTCGAGGAATTCTTATTTCACTCTTCAAGATAATTCCATTGGATTTAGTATTGAACCCGATTTCACATCTAACCAGGAGACTCATTGATGGAATAAAAAAGTCTGAGTTAATGGAATTATAGAAAAAATATACTCAAGGACCTTTGTTTCTGAAGAAATAAACCTCACTTTCAAGAAAGAATTTATAATACGACACCAATTCCACCGGGACCGACAACCACAAGGATCGTGAAGGAGAACGAAGATTATAAGAGTTCCCGTTGCCTTCCAGGACATCATCCCTTCAATTTTATTAATAATCGGAACACCTTTTCTGGATTAACGTAACCTCAACTGTAAATCTTCAACCGTTTGCAAACGAGCAATGCTGCCTTGAGAATCGTCCAGTACGGTAACACCAGCTTATACATAATTTTAATATAGTAAGAACTAATAACATTTTGTAATACTAAGTAACCTTAATTTTGCATTACCTGGCCTTACTAATCGTTCAAAGAATCAAACGTACCCTGGGATAAGAGATAATTAACGTTATATTTAATTTGTATAAAATAAAAAGGTAATAGTCAACTAA
Source organism: Magicicada septendecula (assembly GCA_034769895.1). Lineage (NCBI taxonomy): Eukaryota > Metazoa > Arthropoda > Insecta > Hemiptera > Cicadidae > Magicicada > Magicicada septendecula. Next base: position 389,061 of record JAWRYS010001744.1, read on the forward strand.
CTAATCGATCCATAATTATATAATCGATTTAACTATATTGTAACCATGAAGAGCACTGTTAGAAGTTGAATTGAAAAGTAATACAAATAAAGAATCCTTCCTGTATATGATAATGTTTTATATTATTGTAGAATAGGCACTGTATGTTGTGCGTGTAGCAATTTACAGGTAAAAGGGGTGATTAAAATCTGGCGACCAAGCTAACCTAGAGGCGCAAGTCAATTACGAATAACAGCGCTTATTGTCGACAGCTGGTAGAACGTGAGATTACCGAACTAGCGTGTTTCCTGCACCATTTTTGAATTGATTTACACAATACGGACTGACTAGGGTTGGAGAGAATTCTCAATTTATTCATTACATACACGAAATATAGAAGTAACATTGAGTAAACATTGAGTAATTAGGTAAAACTGTGTTATGGTCTACATAAAAGTTGTAATAACAAAATAATAAATATTTTCATTAATAACAGATTGATTAAACCCCAGTACACACATTATAAATTGTTTTATTTCAAATTTGCGCACACCAATGTGGAGCTTGATTAAACCCCGAAACAACACACATTGTTAAATGGTTTTATTTCAAATTGGCGCTCAACGAGTGGCTTTAGTTAAGTAAAAAATCGTCTTAATTATTACTTAACTTGAGCAGGCAACTATTAGAGGCACAGGAATGCATACGACAGGTGTATTTAAAAGGATTGCGAAGGACCAGGAAACGAAAATGCCCGAACAAGAAAGACGACTAAGTTACGCGGAATGGATGACGGTGCTATTTAGAAAATTCAGCAAGGATATGGAGTATATTAAGAAGAACACCATCGATCACGAAAGAGCGCAAATGAGTCGCGCGAATGCAATGGGAACACCAAACGACAAAATGACTTTGAGAGACATTTATGATGAAATGTGGGAGTTAGATGCCAGGTGTAATAAAGAAAAGACTATTGGGACAGCCCATGAAAAAGACAATAACAAGGTGGAAAGGATGACTAAAGAAGATTGGGAAAGATGGGACGATAATGAAGAACAAATGAAAAACGAAAGAACAGGAGTATACGCCCAAGTGACAGAACAATATACTCAGGAAGACTATGAACAATGGAAACGAGAAATAAGACCACCTGAAAACCCAATACAAACAGAAAACACAGAATTAAGGGAATGGATAAGGGTGATGTTTGAACTATCCAGAGAAGATATGTGTAACTGGAGGAAGGAACATAATCAAACAGAAGAATTTATAGGAATGCCAAATCATAAAAACTTAGAACAATCAAATAAGCAACAAGAAGTAGAAATAGTCAAAGTGAAGCAACAGAAGAAAATGCCAGAACAACCAAAGAAAGTGACCCACCAAGAAATGATGAGGCTGATGATGGAGAAAAGTGGTAGCATTAAGGAAAGCAATAATGAAAATTTCAGAAAACAGGAGGAAAACTCAAAGCAAACCAAGGAGGAAACTAATGAGAGTTTAAGACAAACTAATGAGAGCTTAAGACAAACTAATGAAAGTTTAAAACAAATAAACACAAGGTTTGACAGGACTGAAGAAAACTTAAACAAATGAATGAAAAGTTTGACAGAAACGACGAGAGCTTAAGGCATATTCTGGAAAATACCAAACAAATAAACGAGAAAATTGAAAACAGTAATAAGGAGTTGCGGCAAATCATCAATGAACAAGACCTAGCGTTGAGGGAAGTCATCAATGGAAGTATTATAATTGTCAATGAAACACTGAGCAAAAGAGTTGATAACTAGGAAGAGGAAGTAAGACAGCAAATAACTGAAATTAAGGTGGGTCTGGAAAAGACAGATGAAACCATCATACAACTCAGAGTGGAAGTAGAGACCAAAATTACTCAAATAGGAAACCATAACGATATTAGAATAACGGAGATACAAGCGAAGACCCAAGAAAAATTTGACAAGATACCAATTAACATAACCGGAAGAATGGAACGGGTTCATAATGAAATGAAGACAATGAAAATAAGACAAATGCGTAAAAGGAAATTAATAAATACAAGGGGATTAGTTCAGCTACATAATATACCAATTACGGAACCAGAAGAAGTAAGGCAATTTAGAAACTTTAAACGAACCACAATTGAATTCCCAGATAGACTAGAAGGACCAAAAAAGCCAAAACTAACCGAGGAGCATGGAGGACTTCGGGAGATTAAGTATGAACCATTTGAAGGATTAGAAACGGTACGGAAGAATCAGCTCGAAAAACGACAGTAGACTTCAGCATGAATGAAAATTTTATAACAACAAAATGGCGGAACTACATAATAGTGAATTATGTCACAAGGACAGAAATAACTCTATACACTAGAGAGATCCGAACAACCAGTATAGAGGAAATAATGGACCACGGTTAAACGAGATTCCAAACCAACCATTGGAGAAAAGGGACGGATTTTATGGGTACAGGATCAAGCAAATCCAAGGAATATAATGAGAAACTAAGTACAATATATTAAACCAACTATTAAATGAAATCAACTAATTACACAATACTTCAGAGAAATTATGTGGAATCAATTTTAAACCCCAAAATTCTAAAAGCATGTAAGGACAACTTACTCAAGTTATTTCGAACAATATAATTTAAAATGAAGAAACTAATAAAACCCCAAAATTCAAAATGAGTAAGAACGCCTTACTATATAATTCAGAATAAATTATTTTAAACTAATAAAAATGAAAGAAGAGAAAGAAGAGTTAGAAATGAGTTAAATGAAGGAAGAATATGCCATACAATTTATGATAAGGAGGAGATTCAGTGTTTAATTGCAGAAGTAAATGGGAGTGAATTAAAAATAGTAAAATATGTATGCTAAAGAATAATTAATTGACAGCACGGAACTAAGAAGAATTTAAAATGAATATTGAACAGCTTTAACTAATATACTGGTGAATAATGTGATAAATGGAACTACAGAACAACGAGATAAATAATTTAAGAAAAGTATTAGGATACCTCAGAAATAATAGTAATCATCCCTTGAGTATAAGTTTGTAGTGAAGGAGCTACCTTATAGGTAATAATTTTATTATATGTATTGTGTTGTGATAGTGCAACGTTTATTTTTGTTTCTGGACAGAGATGAAGTTCCTCTGATCTCAGAAGATATAGTTAGGAAAACGACAGAGTAATGGAAGCCAATAGTGCCTCTCTGATTCCGTACCAGCTATGATATTAGGGAAAAATGTTAGGGAAATATAGTATTTTAGGGATTATACACCAAGAGAGGTAATGAAATATAAAAATGATAATAGGTAATGATAGCGTAAAAAGCCAGACGAAGTTATGAGTTCCAGAGAATAGGACAGGTCTACAACTGAGGGAGGTACCAGTAGTGAATTAATGACCAGATACACAAGGAGTATCAACACAGTTTTCCAGTGCAATTAAAAGTTTGAAGGATAGAAAGAGAAGATAACCTTATCATAGAAGAGCTATAAGTTTATTTTACTAAACTTAGTTGAGCCAAAATAAACTTCTTTCGAAGGGGGAGTGTTATGTAACGTAACATATTCGAGGTCCCCAACGTTACATAAAAAACAAAGTAAATATGGTCTAGAACAATACCCAAAATATTAAGGTTACTAAGTAATTAATATATCTGAAGTGTACTTAAATCTAAAAGATGTAATAAATAATATAGGATGTAAAACATAAACATTGTATCTAATGGGAGGAGTTTAATATGTAGTAATGAAGTATAAAATACTATCCAAATTAATATTTAATGTGTTGCAAATTGTACTTGTTGTTATGCTGTAGCATGTTAGTGTTTACAGGATATTTATCTTATGTTTTGTGGATAGTAGGAAAGGAGTTGTCGTTTTAAAGAAATACTTAGTTAGTGGTACTCATTTTGTTTATGTTAAAATGGTATTTGAATAATTAAGTATAAGTACATGGGTTAGGTATTATATTATGTTGAATGTATTTATTGTAATTGATTAATGAAGATGTTTGAATTAATGTTTGTAAACTTGGCCAGGAAGGCAATAAGTGTTTAAAAGTTGGCACGTAGTTATTATAGTTATGTTATAAAATAATGAAGGGTTCAAGGATGAACTAATTAATATAATGAATTAAAACCAGGAAATTAAAATTAATCTAAGTAACCATGAACCAGTAACTATCTGTACAGTAGGTCAGGTAAAGAAAAATTAAGTTAAAAACCAAACAATATTATAACAGTTGTAAGAAAACCTATAGGCCTAAATTTAATATTTGTAAAAGGAAATTAATACCTTTTTAATAAGTCCAGTCCAATGAAACTATAGTAAAATATATATGGTTTAATAAGGTAGATTGGGTCACGGTGAGAGTTTTAGGTAATTTGGTATAATTCCAAACATGGAGTATTTTATTAAAAAAGAGTAGTAATATTTTATAATTCTGGCTCTAGGATATCAAATATCATCCAATGACAGAAAGTAGTGGTTGTTAGGGTAACTAAAATGTAAAAAATGTTGATTTTCAATTATTCGATTGTTATATGCTATTGAATTCAGATGAGTAGACAAATTTAAGAAAAAAGACATAAATTAATAGGAAATGAACAAAAATTAATAATTTAAAGTAAAAACCAATTCCTGTAAACTAAACCGATGAATAATCAATGAATTAGATTTCAAAAAACATACCCGTATACCTCCAAATGGTCGAGGAATTCTTATTTCACTCTTCAAGATAATTCCATTGGATTTAGTATTGAACCCGATTTCACATCTAACCAGGAGACTCATTGATGGAATAAAAAAGTCTGAGTTAATGGAATTATAGAAAAAATATACTCAAGGACCTTTGTTTCTGAAGAAATAAACCTCACTTTCAAGAAAGAATTTATAATACGACACCAATTCCACCGGGACCGACAACCACAAGGATCGTGAAGGAGAACGAAGATTATAAGAGTTCCCGTTGCCTTCCAGGACATCATCCCTTCAATTTTATTAATAATCGGAACACCTTTTCTGGATTAACGTAACCTCAACTGTAAATCTTCAACCGTTTGCAAACGAGCAATGCTGCCTTGAGAATCGTCCAGTACGGTAACACCAGCTTATACATAATTTTAATATAGTAAGAACTAATAACATTTTGTAATACTAAGTAACCTTAATTTTGCATTACCTGGCCTTACTAATCGTTCGAAGAATCAAACGTACCCTGGGATAAGAGATAATTAACGTTATATTTAATTTGTATAAAATAAAAAGGTAATAGTCAACTAACTAATCGATCCATAATTATATAATCGATTTAACTATATTGTAACCATGAAGAGCACTGTTAGAAGTTGAATTGAAAAGTAATACAAATAAAGAATCCTTCCTGTATATGATAATGTTTTATATTATTGTAGAATAGGCACTGTATGTTGTGCGTGTAGCAATTTACAGGTAAAAGGGGTGATTAAAATCTGGCGACCAAGCTAACCTAGAGGCGCAAGTCAATTACGAATAACAGCGCTTATTGTCGACAGCTGGTAGAACGTGAGATTACCGAACTAGCGTGTTTCCTGCACCATTTTTGAATTGATTTACACAATACGGACTGACTAGGGTTGGAGAGAATTCTCAATTTATTCATTACATACATGAAATATAGAAGTAACATTGAGTAAACATTGAGTAATTAGGTAAAACCGTGTTATGGTCTACATAAAAGTTGTAATAACAAAATAATAAATATTTTCATTAATAACAGATTGATTAAACCCCAGTACACACATTATAAATTGTTTTATTTAAAATTTGCGCACACCAATGTGGAGCTTGATTAAACCCCGAAACAACACACATTGTTAAATGGTTTTATTTCACCATGTGTATGTGTGTGTGTGTGTGTGTGTGTGTGTGTGATAAAACTAGAATTTGGGTATATGTTTAATGTCTCTGATGTGTTCAATTAGCAGGAACTGTTACACACGCATGGAAATCTGTTCTTTTTGTCCAACGTAGACTTGGGACAATAAATTGAAAAACATCAGAGGTTGAATATTTTTTGTTATGTGTAGTTACTTACAAGAGATATTTGAAAAGTTCGCAGAATGGAAATGAAAAAACAAGTTAATTGTTACAAAAAGACTTTATTTTTCTATATAATCTCCTCCAACTTCAATACACTTGGTTCAATGTTTCTCTAATGGTTCGATCCCTGTCTTGAAGTAATATTCTGAAAGATCCGTAAAATACACCTCTACAGCTGCCATTATCTCTTCATTTAATGAAAAACGTTTTCCAGTCACAAATTTTTTAAGGTTTGGAAATAGATTTTCAGAATCACTTAACTATGAAATGGGCCGACCACAGATTGTATAGATAACTTGTACATTTCGTAACTAATTTCAAATTATTGGGTACAACTTTCCCACTGATTAAAATTTACTGACAAAAATCGAAAAAGTTCCTCACTAATCACTTTTTGCAGTCATATTTGATGTCCCTATTTCATTTCACATAAGAAAAAGTGTCTGACTTAGGTAAAATTATTATCCATTGTATTCATAAGTTTACATTGTTTAATTTTGTGTACATAATATTCTTATTTTCCAACACAGCTGTTATGTTTTTATTAATTTATAAATTTATGAATAGACATTGTTTACATTTTTTACACTTACGGCTAGTGCCGCCATGTTGTTATGTTGCCAACTTAAATTTTTCACTTACCGTATCCAGGGTTTCGAATTAGACGTGTTGAAAACAATATGGTTGCTTTGAAATGATTTACTCAACAACTTATTAATTTCCCATAATTATTTATTAATTTTATATCACTTTATTTCTTTGTATTTACTTCGTTATCATTGGAACATTGTTTGTTAGCCATATTTATGATTATTCAATACTATAAGTTTTCCATATATATCCAAGTTGAACATTTAAAAGAAGAAAATAAAACGAAACTATGGTATTTATTCAATTCATTATCTAACTTGCAATGAAACACAGGATCCTGATAAGCAGAGCAGGCTTGTATAATACACAGACTATGAACATTCATGTTTAAATTGGTAGTTTGTTAGATTTGGTTGTGATATCAGTTGTATTTTAGTAAGGATAAGGAATTAGGTTTAGTAAAACTGTGTATTATTTATTTGTTGTTTATTCATGGACTATGTCTGTGGAAATGTGCGTGCGTGCGCGAGTGATAAACGTTTCCCCGGCTGTGCGTGAATTAATTATCGTTGTGTTATGACACTGAACTGAACATTGACTAATGTATTAGCTACAGTCCCTATATATTCCTGTCTATTAGTTGACATTCAAATATGATCTTATTAAAGTATGCAGTTATGCATGAGATAAGGGTATTCTGTGATTACCAGCTATGCATGCTCTTACAAAGTTGATGCACTTTATGGCATGAAAAGTTGCATGTCATGTTGTATGTAACCATGTGACTTCCTTCCACCAATTAAATGCTGGAAGGTAGTCGGAAATTTTCTTAAGCCTGTTGTTACACAGTTAGTTCTTCTCAGCCAGCTATCGCGATCGGGACGTGCAATTCTTGTTCAAGATTTTCCGCTTGCAAGAATCTGTAAAGACTATTCGGCGGTAGTAACACGTGTGAAGACTCAGAACTATTTGTGTATTACATCTACACTCAGTATTGTTATTGAAGCATTGCGTGCATAATTACGCAGTTCTTCTCTGCCAGGTATCACGATCGGGACGTGCAATTCTTGTTCAAGATTTTTCCGCTTGCAAGAATTTGTAAAGACTATTCGGCGGTAGTAACGCATGCGAAGACTCAGAACAGTTGAATATTACCTCTTTACACACGGCATTATTACTAAAGCATTACGTGTGTAATAAGTGAGCGTTAACTGTGTCACTGTGTGAGATTTTCTGCAGTGCCAGTAAAATTTAATAATTACGTAATAGTAAATTTTATCATCAAGAAGTTTCCGCGTTAGTGGAAGATTTCCGCATAGGGAGGTCTGCTGATCGCGGTAGACCCAGTGGTACGCGTGAACACTTGAAGAGTTCGGAGTGGTATAAGTTTAATATACCGTTGTTATATAAAACTCACTGTTACCTGAGATACTTGTAAGTTATAAACTCTATATGAAATTTAACCAATAATATCCATAGAACCGTTGTGGTGTGCGAAGCGTCAGTGTCATCGTGGGAACTACAGGACACCAGCCCAGCTGAAAGCGTTTCCAGGGTGAACCGTCTATCATCAATAAGCCACGCCGGACGACTCAACAACGCAGCAAAGCCCCCCCCTTCTTTTCAGCAACATCATCGTGGGAATCATCACTTATGTAACGTATCACATCATGTGTATGAACAGTGATTAACACTTTATAACACTATATATCAAACACTACCATTGTTATACTTATCAAATATACCATATAAACAATTACATTTGTCTTGTGCAATAAATAATCTTAAACCCTCCAATATAGACTTGTGCTTTAAGATACACGTACTACCATATCCTATGCGCCAATAGTTTAGTAATTTGTGTTGTCGCAAACTATATTGAGCAAACCAGCTCTCCTTATTTATTATGTACTCTCATTCACTCCGTCTTACATTCCCCCATGCCCATATGAGATCTCATTTGTTTAGTGTTTAAAAAAATTGGTTTCATCATAAAATTTATATCTGAATTTTGATGTTAGATGACAATCGAAGGTTACTTAGCTGATTTTTGAGTCCAGAAGAACTGTCCCGTACTTTCGATCATTTCGTACACTTTTGCGGCTTTCACTATATAACGGCAACCAGTGATTAAATTTAAAACTGTTGTTCACATTATTTACATATAAATTTCATTTTGTAGCACATTTTTGAACTGCGGGCGCCCGCGATTTACATTACGGAACGTATACGTGCTATTCACACAAGTTGTTATAGCAGACTGGGGTTAGCGGAACTGCGCTATTTACATGAACAAATCTTATTGTTCTCGTTTTGCATCACTACGCCAACTTATGCGGTCGGGCTGACATACCCCGCATACAAGCGTGACGTATGAACTGATGTAACCTCGTGCGATCCTTTAAGTTACATAATATGTTTGTCACTCATCTAAAAATAACTGTTCTCCTTGTAACTGGAGTTGACCTTGGCACAATTTCGCTCAATACTTGTTGCGTTGTATAATTTATAAAATAAAGTTTGTTTACTTCTCCCCAAAATTAGTATTACACAAGAAAATATTATTTTTATCAAAATACAATGTTTTTATATTATCCCAGGTAGGCCTAAATGTCCTGTTACACAGCAACTACAAATTTGAGCCCACAACACTTTCAGTCAGGCTAACATCAGTGAAATCTCCATTTGAATTATATTCTCAATGCTTTCGTTACACTGTCTAATAAATAGTGAAAAGAGGATTACATCAGTATTTATCAAACTTTTAACTTTTATCCCCCTTCAGAACTTGTTTTTTTCCACCACCGCCCTTTGCTCTACCAGCTAAACAATTCAGATCTTTTCTTTATACTCTTTGTAATTAAAAAAAAAAAAAAAAAATTCAATTATATAAAAATGTATACTTAGTATTTCTTAATCAACGTCACCCTTGTGTTTGCCGAACACAAACAAGTTTTTTTATATCTTTTATATCTCGTTCTATTGCTGACAGGTTATTGTACATTGTACAGGTTATTTCAGGTTGCATGCGTGCGCACACACACACACACACACACACACACACACTTATACTGTAATGGGGCAAGAAAAGGGGGTTTTTGTTTTTTTTTATTAAATTTATTTAAATCTATGCTGTCAGCATTGCAAGTCCCCTGCAAATTAATGTCGTATTCAAACAAAGAACAGGAACATAAACTTTTTGAATTGAGTGTAGTTGAAAAATGCCAGACTCGCTTGTAAATTCAGTGTTTGTCACGTCCGCTGCACACACGCACTCAACGGCGCGCCACTACTAGGCCTAAACATAAAAACGACGCTACTGAAAATGGCAAAGCGGTAAGACTTTATTTCCACGTGCTTTGTAGACGGTGGAAATTAAGTAGAGGCTCCTCCCACCATAGCCTCCTATATCGTCTACGGGTAACGTTAGCCACGTGGTCCATAGAAAAGCTATACACCATGAACGACTACGAAAAAATATATAACCTGAAGGCAGTGGCTTCCTATTCAACAACCAGAGGTAGTGGGGAATTTGTGGCTGCTCTCCGAGAGAGTCGACGATTAACAACCATAAGTAACGGATGCGAGTAGTGGCGTGCGTCACCGGCCTGGCAAGTTTTTTATCAAAAATGTGAAAATAATAGACAGTTCGACTAACCACGCTAACCCGGCCGGGTGAACAAAAGAACTCGTGTGCACCAAATATTTGTTTTAACTGTAGACAGTGACAACCAGATATAAATAAGTGACCCGATATCTCAGAATGAAGTGAGGGGAGGGAAGAAAGGAAAATTAAAATGTGTTGAACTGACAAACATTCGGACATATATCTAGGGCAGCACGTGGTGAGGAGAGGAACGCCGAAAGTTAAGTAACCTACGAGAAATGTCCCGATATAATTATTTTAAATTAAAAGAATGCTCTAAATAAAATAAATGGGGGTAAATTCTTGGATTTCGTTGTCCATGACGTGTCAGTTACTTAACTAAATATCACTATAATATTGACGACTCGGAACACTAAGTTTTTTATAAGTAAAAACGTAAAGTTTTACCTTACAGCCTAAACCGGCTTTCACCTATAGGAGGCTTCATCAGAGGCTGTCGCTAGCAGCGCTGCTCGTCTTGTTGTTGGCGACGAGATAGTGTTTCGAAAGATCGAAGCTGTGTGTGTGTGGTGAGATGTGTTCGAAAACTCCTACACAAAACACAAAACAAACAACAGACAAAGACAGAAAACAACAAATTCATAACACTAACATACATCAACAAACAAACAGAAAAAATTGCCCACAAATTCAAAAAAGCAGGATACAGAATCGCTTACAAAACTACTAACAAAACAGAACACACACCATCAAAACGCATGCCCAAAGCACAAAACAAATTCGATCTACCTGGTGTATATAAACTAAATTGTTCAAATTGCAATAAATTCTACATAGGCCAGACAGGACGTGGCTTCAAACAGAGATACATTGAACACACAAAAGCACTCCACACCACTACAGAATCTACCTTCGCAAACCACCTCATTGAAGCAAACCACACATATAAAAACATCGACAATAACATGAACATACTACACGTACACACAAAAGGCCGAAAACTAGACACTCTAGAACAATTAGAAATATACAAACACACAAAAACAAATAAAAACGACATCCTAAACGAAGAGACACAATTCAAATCGCACGCATTATTCGAACACATCTCACCACACACACACACACACACAGCTTCGATCTTTCGAAAAACTATCTCGTCACCAACAACAAGACGAACAGCGCTACTAACCACAGCCTCTGATGAAGCCTTCTATAGGTGAAAGCCGGTTTAGGCTGCAAGGTAAAACTTTACGTTTTTACTTATAAAAAACTTAGTGTTCCGAGTCGTCAATATTATAGTGATATTTAAATGGGGGTGATAAAGGTATGAGTGTGAGAATGTAGCAAGCTGGGTTGTCTTAATTAATATAAGGATTAGAATAAGTATAAGGTGTGAAATAAATGTTTTGTGTTATTCATATTTACCAGAAACAGCAATTTTTTAATTTTGAGAGAAAAGATAAGTAATCCATAAATTATAAGTAATATATTTTTATTCAGAATTAATGATAGAATAAATTAAAAGGTTTGTTTTCATATAACCATGTGTTAGTTGTAGTTATTTCGTCGATACCACTTCCTAGTGTTCTGTGCTGAAAAATTCGTCTAACGTTCCCGGGCATCTTCTGAATTGGGGGGTAGTCAGATTGCAAAATTATCCCTTTTGTTTTATTAAGGAAGAGTAAAGGTTTCGATGTATAGCCTAAAACATCGTGGCGACTCTGGACTTCTGATTGGTGTTTTATAAAAAGGTAAGTAAGCGAAAAAGATCGCAGGTAAGGTTCTGGCAGTTTTTTATTTAATTTATTTATTTCGAATTAGTATGTTTCTCAAGAATTGGCGACCCTGCCAGGATCCTAGTATAACTTTATACGAGGTAGACCCATTTTAAAGCACAGAAAATAGGATTTGGATAACGACGTATATGTGAAATTATCATACATAATTATGTTGTGTCAATTAGGTTATGTTTTGGTAGCGTAAATGTTAGATTTACTTCCACGTAATACTAACGATTTTATGTAGTGGGTATTTGTAGTTAATGTGTGTAATTACTGAGCGATAGAGGGGTTGTAGTTTTATATAAAGGGTATTATATAAATAATTTTTTTGAACATGACCGAGGTACAAGATAACGATATTGGTTTCGCGTGGGATGAATGGGAAGGCGAATTCAGAGGGATTGTGGATAAAATGACGGACGAGGAGTGGGGTAATTTGGATGATAATTTGACACGCATGGAAGAACAAGAGGAGGGAATATTTGCCGAAATTAAAAAACGTGATATTATTATTGGTAGTGAGATAACAAATAATAAAGGTAAAATAGTTGAAGTGATAGGAGTAGAGAATAAGGCAGTGAATAGGCCTAATGATAAGGATGACAGTGTGGGGGTGGTAGAAAAAGAGTATTAACTGGATGATATGATGAATCTTTTGAAAACAATGTATGATGAACTAAGTAGTGCTATTAACAAGGGGTTTGATGAGATAGACAAAAAGTGGAAAAGAGATAGATGTAAGCTACCAGAAAATAAAGAAAGTGACCTAAACCAGGTGAGTAGTTTTGATAGTGGAGGTAAAAATGATGACACTTTTACAAAAAATAATGCTAGTTTAAGTGCGGTGGAGATAAAAAATGAGGTAAGTGAGGTCAAAACAAATGATAATAAGAATGGGGTTAGTTTAAATATAAACAAGGAAGAAATAATTAACAAGGTGAGTAATAACGCTAATTCTAATAATGAATTAATAAGTAGTAGTGATAAGATAGTGGAAAACGAGCTATTTAAAGGTGATATAATGAAAATAGATAGTGATGATATAGAGATAGTTAGTGAGAGTGAGAGAGTAATGGGTTGTAAAGGGGTAGAAACAAATGTTTATCAGTTAGAGAAAGAGTGGAAAGAGAAGTTACCGGTAGAAGGGTAAAATTTTCCAGTGGTGTTGTGGGGGGTGAAGAGAGGTCTTCACGAATGTGTTGGGTAGATAAGTGTTCTACCAATAATTGTCTTTTGAATTTTTGTGTTGTTGCTGGAGGAACCAGGAGGTGTTTTAATATAGCAGTACCCTCTGCATGGAGTGAGAGAGACAAAGTGATATGGCGTTATGGTGAGAGATATTTAGAGAGAGAGAGAGTTGTGTGTAGATAGAGAGATAAAGGTATTTAAGGCAAATAGAGGTTATGGAGAGTTGATAGAGAGAATGAATATTGAGAGAGTAAGTAATATTGTAGACTTACCTTGTTGCGAGAACAGTGCAGTAACAAACAATGATAACGTTGATAATTATATTGAATACTTACCTGTGCATAGACGTGGAGTACTAATAATAGATGATTCTGAAATTGAGAGGTTAAAATACTTAGGGGTGATAGATAACAATACAGACGGTGACAAGACCAAAATCAATGATTTAGAAAGGCTATATGATTTAATAATGATGTGGGATAGTCCAGTAAATTATTATGTGGGTTTTACGGAACAATTTGAAATTTTAAAGAATTATATAAATAATAATAATGAAATGAGTGTGAGTAAGAATGATAATTGTTATATAAAAATTAGACTATTATATGATGACGGGGGTTAGATAAAAACTCAGTGAATGGACATTTTAAATATTTTAGTTTATGGTTATGACCTGGCTAGATTATGAAATGAGGTGTGGTAAACAGAAAAATTAATGACGAAGAATTGTAAATAAATTTATAGTGAAATTAATTGTGTGTTAGAAAATATATTTGATGTAAACAATGTGTGTATGTAATAGAAATTGATGTAATAATAATAATAATAATAATAATAAAATTTTTGCAGACTAAATAAATAATGAGAGATTGTAATAAATGAACTATAATTATTTTGGAGTAAGGCAATTAAAATAATTTGTGTTTTGAACAATTGATTGAGTTAAATAATTTGATATGAATTAATTAATTAATGTTGTATAATTGAATTTTGCTAATGAATTTAAATGATTTTAGGAGATTTAAATTTGATAACAAATAGTGAATGAATAAATGTAAAATGTATTTAGTTGTGGAATCATATGATTGCTATAATGTTTCATGGAGTTGTGTACATGATTTGGTGGTGATCAATGTTTATATTTTTGTGTCTATGACAGTATATGAGTGATGTATTGTAAGTATGAAGTTTATAATGCAATTTAGATAAGATAAAATGTTTGTTATAAATAAGAACGTAACCAAACATATAAGAGTTTACCATCCGAGAATTGTAGTAACGGTATCAGTGTGAGCCTTATATGTCTTTTGGTAGTTCCCCAAATTTCGGGTGGTCACGGCTTCACCGAACCCTGACCGTGGATCTATAATGTAAATATATTCTAAATTGGTGAACATAAAAATTAATCGGGGGGGGGGGTAACTCAAGGGAAACTACATAACTATGGAACAGCGGCTATCATCGAAGGTGGTGATAGTACCGTAATAAGGGTGTGTGAATCATATTTAGTAGGATTACTGGTGTCCTCGGACATCAGTAATGCCGAATTTTATATAACGCTGAACCAAGAACGGTATAGGCAGCGTCTATACCTTATATAAACTTCAGTTCTTCGGGATGCAAATGGGCACTACAGTCCACCAGCAGGAAACAATAGTGTGTGTGGAAAAGGAGCTGGCAGTTACAAGCCAGGGGCACAGATAACACATCTGTGCATAAGGCAAACGCTCGATCCGGTTTATCCGGCGGGTTGTAACGTGTCCAAAATTGGGTTATTTTATTTATTACAGTATGGGGCATGTCCATTTTTATTTATTTCATTTTGTGAGGGATTTTATAAATTTATTGTGAAAGTTTTATTTCCCGGCGAACGTTATTTCCATTACAACAGAACACATGGGAAGTGGAACAGTGTTGAAACAAAGCAGAGACGCAGTTTGTGTTGAGTAACTCGGTAAGGAATTCGCCCCACCCCGAATTTCTCAGAAATGTGCATATGTGGGACCACGCTCGCACTTAACATCTCAGGACGGGGCGCTGAAGTGACGCCGCGAAACTCCAACGTCGATGCCAAAAAATGGCGCTGGAACGAACAGTTTGTAGCACCAACCAGCCAGCTACAGGAAATGTCGTTAAGCCACGCCTACTGCTAGTGACATCAGTGTAGCAGAGGCAAATATCGTCCCCGGTTACCACACAAATAACGACCATGTGCCATGCATAGAACTCATAAGTCACAGCAAATCAACATTGTACGACGACGAAAATCAGGTGGCAGTGAACGGCAGTTTCCTCCCGCCTAAAACGCAGTCTACCTTAGTCAGAGACGCTAAGCGGTGCACGTTGTCTAGCAACAGGGTTCACATCCAGCCGTAGTTGTTACACGCGGCCCGGTCGGGTTGAACTGTTTAAGTATGAGTAACCAAATGAAATAACGTCTTCATACCGACCGGGACCCGAGGAAGCAACGAATATATAACGAAAACAGTGCCGTGGTCAGCGAGTGAGATATATAAGGTGCCGGGACTAACGAAACGAGAACGCGTGTTCGGGCGAGGCCTCGATATATATATATATATATATATATATATATATATATATGTGCGTATTTAAAGAACAAATGGGATTTTTCAGAACATAAGGTACTGTAAATAATAAGAGAGAATGAGCAGGCTGGGCTGTACTTATAAGTTTATGTAATTGTTATATAATAATTCTATTACCATGTCTACACTAAGAACAATAAACGTAATTAATTCAGATACAAATATACCATAATGCAATCACTATGTTTACAATTGATCATAATTTTATTTTGAACATTAAAAGTATTCATTTAATCACTAAAATGTGTTAGACTAAGTTATTTCGTCATTACCACGTTCTCATTTCTGTGTTGCGAAATTCGTCTAACGGACCGGAATCTTTCTGAATTATTAATTGGGTGGGGTCAGATAGCTAAATTGTCCGTTTTATTTAAGGTGGAGTGTAAAGGTTTTCGATATTTTATCCTATATAAAAAATAATCGTGGTGACCTTGGTCTTCTGGTGAAATTTGGATATGGTAAGTAACTGATTGCGTACAGGTAAGTCCTGGTAGTGGATTTTAGGTATTTAATTTATATTTCGGCTTTATTTTTTATTGTTACAGGGTGGTTACCTAATTGTAACTGGGTATAAGGGGGGAATTTAAGAAAATTGATGTAGTAGGAGGGTAACTGAAAAATCAGTGAGAGGGTGACAACATCTGTAAACAGAGGGCGATCAATTTCACTTCCTCTGTAGAGAGAGTTGGTGGTTGACGACCCAATTTCCTGTTCAGTAACAGTTGCTATAACTATGACTCGATGATTAGTGATGTATTTCCCTTATGAGAGCAAACGATCTTAAGTACTAGGTTTAATGGTAAGGATTCTAAATCCACCAGAATATTTTATAATGATAACTGTATAATTTTGTGTATGTGTGAGTTATATGAAGTGTGTTGAGAGAAAGGTCATTCACATGACAGTGAGACATCAGCTGACTGCTGGGGTTATATATGTAGTATGTCACTTATAAGTGATCTGCAGATTTTATCAATATAATTAAATGTTTCAATAACAAATTTCCAATGTGTTTAAAATGTTTTAAGTTAAGAGATGAAATTAATTTGAGATAGTTATGAATTTTCATTGGGTGATAAAGGTTAGAAGTTGGGTGATAACTGTTTTAATAGGACATCTGAATCAGTCAGAGTTAAGTTTAAATGGGTGCTAAACAGAAATAAGATTTTGGGAATATAAGTAAGATAGAAAACGAGTATTAATACTGACACAGTAGCGATAGGGAGTATATGTAGAGTAATGAGAGGGATGTAATTGGAGAGTAATTAGATGATGGAGGAATTTTGTAAAGGGGGTGGTGTGATAAGGAGTCCTCAACGAAAAAGCGTTGTGGCGGGAGTTGGACCATATGTGCGTTGGCAGGGTTACCATGGGGGAGACCAGGAACCAATAAGGGAATGAGCATAGGGAGAGAACACACATCCTAAGTACAAAGAGGGTAGAGGGTATTTTGTTATAAGGGTAGAATGATTCGAAGTGAGTTAAAGTAGTAAGGTAGTGGAGATAAATATTTTGAGGGAGTGGTGTCATACTATGTAAATCTGTTAGTAAGTGTTAGAGGCAGAAGGGGATTGAGGTTATATTTAATCACCCATTTGTAAATCGTATTATTATGAATAACTAAGAGTCACCCAAAATAATTGATAATGAAAATGTTAAAGAGAATATCATAGTTAAAATCTAATACTAAATGAAACCAGGGAAAGATTTAACAGAATTTGAAAATAAAATAAAGCTGTAAGGTGTGTAAATTTTGGTCAATTTAAATGTGAATTGTTTATTGTAAGGTAATAACAACAACGTTAATTATGAGTGTTCTATGTTTTATTATGTTGTATTACGTTTGAAGGTAAAAACTATAAACATGTGATGTATTTTACCTTGTATAAGTTTTGAGATGTATCTAGGGCAGGTCATTCACTTGACCCAGAGAGATCAGCTGATGACTGATGTTTGATATATAGCATGTTTTTTACAATTGATTCGTAGATTTTGTTTGTGTATCCATACTGAAATGATGAAATAATAAATTTTGTTAAATAAACGATTCTTTTTGGGAATCGAAATTTCTTTGAAAAACAAAATTTTTTTAATTTTTGCTTGAAGTATAGATTGTGTCTTGTGTCCAGGATATATTGTTGATTATATGTTCAGGTGTTAACTGATTTATTTATTCATATTATATGTGTTGTAAACAAATGTAATGATAAGTGAATTTATGATTTAATAAGGTGTTCAGTTAGTTTGTTTTTTTGTTCGTAGCTAGTGAAGAAGAATTGTAGAGTCATGTAAAAGATTTTGGGGTTTTGATGAAATTAATGATAATATAACATCTTGATATGGGACTTAGACTAATTTCTTTGAGTTAACAGAATTTAAATGATTTAAGTGGATTTGTTTAATTTATTTGAGTTGAAACTGTAACGTCCAATCGATAAAATATTAAGAGAAGTAATTGAAGTTCAAGTATGAGATATTTTTATACATTTTAAATCAACAAAGTAGTGTATAAATATTATATTCAGTAATAATGAGTTTGTGTACACACCCAGTACTTGCTAAAGGCAACCCAGTATGCATGTAAGGGGGAACATATCGGTGGAGGATCTGGTATGGTATAAGGCCAGTATTTTAATTTTTTGGGCGGAATGATAGAAGGTTAGGGGTACTATGGTGAGTATCTGTCCGATTTTATGGTGTTGGGATCTCGAACAGAGAAGTCCAGTAATCTCGTTCAGGTGCAGCCATAGTCGCCGAGCTAGGGGGGGTAGTTTACCCATGAGGTGTTAAGAATTAAAGGGGGGTTGTTGGCACCATATCCTCACCGATCCTCTTGGGGTTTAGCAGTGAGAGGTTTTCTGTTTCGGCAGAAAACCTCTCATTGGGGGGGGTATTGTAATGGGGCAAGAAAAGGGGGTTTTTGTTTGTTTTATTAAATTTATTTAAATCTATACTGTCAGCATTGAAAGTCCCCTGCAAATTAATGTCGTATTCAAACAAAGAACAGGAACATAAACTTTTTGAATGGAGTGTAGTTGAAAAATGCCAGACTCCCTTGTAAATTCAGTGTTTGTCATGTCCGCTGCACACACGCACTCAACGGCGCACCGCTACTATGCCTAAACATAAAAACGATGCTACTGAAAATGGCGAAGCGGTAAGACTTTATTTCCACGTGCTTTGTATACGGGGGAAATTAAGCAGAGGCTCCTCCCACCATAGCCTCCTATATCGTCTATGGGTAACGTTAGCCACGTGGTCCATAGAAAAGCTATACACCGTGAACGACTACGAAAAAATATATAACCTGAAGGCAGTGGCTTCCTATTCAACAACCAGAGGTAGTGGGGAATTTGTGGGTGCTCTCCGAGAGAGTCGACGATTAACAACCATAAGTAACGGACGTGAGTAGTGGTGTGCGTCACCGGCCGGGCAAGTTTTTTATCAAAAATGTGAAAATAATAGACAGTTCGACTAACCACACTAATCCGGCGGGTGAACAAAAGAACTCGTGTGCACCAAATATTTTTTTTAACTGTAGACAGTGACAACCAGATATAAATAAGTGGCCCGATAACTCAGAATGAAGTGAGTGGAGGGAAGAAAGGAAAATTAAAATGTGTTGAACTGACAAACATTCGGACATATATCTAGGGCGGCATGTGGTGAGGAGAGGAACGCCGAAAGTTAAGTAACACACGAGAAATGTCCCGATATAATTATTTTAAATTAAAAGAGTGCTCTAAATAAAATAAATGGGGGTTATAAAGGTATGAGTGTGAGAATGTAGCAAGCTGGGTTGTCTTAATTAATATAAGGATAAGAATAAGTATAAGATGTGAAATAAATGTTTTGTGTTATTCATATTTACCAGAAACAGTAATATTTTAATTTTGAGAGGAAAGATGAGTAATCCATAAATTATAAGTAATATATTTTTATTCAGAATTAATGATAGAATAAATTAAAAGGTTTGTTTTCATATAACCATGTGTTAGTTGTAGTTATTTCGTCGATACCACTTCCTAGTGTTCTGTGCTGAAAAATTCGTCTAACGTTCCCGGGCATCTTCTGAATTGGGGGGTAGTCAGATTGCAAAATTATCCCTTTTGTTTTATTAAGGAAGAGTGTAAAGGTTTCGATGTATAGCCTAAAACATCGTGGCGACTCTGGACTTCTGATTGGTGTTCTATAAAAAGGTAAGTAAGCGAAAAAGATCGCAGGTAAGGTTCTGGCAGTTTTTTAATTTATTTATTTCGAATAGTATGTTTCTCAACAATACATATGGGCCTATACATCTGTCCATACGAAAGGACAATTCTTTGATTTGCTGACTAAATAACTTACTCTATCAAATAAGAACTAAAAGTATAACCTCTTCTCTTGAGTTATAACAGAGGGAACCCAAAGTAATTGGTTCGGCCAATTACTTCAGGCTGCCTTATTCGGGACGAGCTGAAATTTAAACAGAACAACACACAGTGAATATAAAAGGAATCGTGGAAGGGAAAACTGTTGATTTATGTACTCAGTATATGTGTGCAACAAGAAGATTTCCCTTTATTAAACATTAAAAAAAAAACAAATGACATTTGCTCAAAAGACAGATCCCATTACATTATTAATTAAATTATTAACTTGTTTAAATTGCTTTATATAGACTGTGGGATCACAACAAATTATATTTAGCTTTTCCCCGGATCCGGGTAACCATTTGGTATTTAGTCTTTAAACTTTAAAAATTAATTATATTCAATTCAAGATATTAGCTTGCAAGACTGTTACTTTTACTTTTACTTTTACTTTTAAGTTTCATTATTATTCCATTTGAAGAATGGTATTAATTATACTACGATACGTTAAAATCTAAACTGTTACAATTGCAAGAAGCCTGAATAGTTACAATTAAATTCTTAGATTTAAATTTTTATATTCTTATAAAGTCAATCGTCTCTGAAAGTCTCTTTAAGAGAGTATTGTGTTACAATTACTATCATTATTATTATTCCTCGATAGACGTGCTATCGAGTCACCTTTAATTTGGGATGTAGAAGTCTCCTCCATATGGTTACATCTTGGGAATCCTAAGAGCGTCGTCCTCGTCTAGGTCTGGTCTCAGTTGTTCACGGCTTAAACGTCTGCAGGATAGAGTGGGCCTTCTACACAGGTACTCGTTGATTCTCAGATGTCTCGAACTGCATTATCGGTCGGGTCTACTAGAGTTGTAATTCTGATGATTCATGTCTCCAGGCAGGATGTTGTGAAGAGTCGTCAATCGGAGAAGATAGCTGTTATAGTTATTAACACT
This sequence comes from Magicicada septendecula, assembly GCA_034769895.1. NCBI lineage: Eukaryota > Metazoa > Arthropoda > Insecta > Hemiptera > Cicadidae > Magicicada > Magicicada septendecula. The sequence goes on from JAWRYS010001744.1 coordinate 410,213, forward strand.
CGTACTATTGGTTGTCACATATTTCTTCTTGTTACAACGTTTTTTAATTTTTCTTTTTCTTAACGTTACATATTACACTCTTTTGTAGCAGTTAGTAAAATACATAAGAATTAATCCAAACTAATAACCAATTACATAACATTTCAACAGAGCATTTCGCTCGTGCGTGTGCACTGCTTGGAGTCGTCATAGCGAGAGAGAGATTTCTCGTTCGCTACCACTGGTACAGGACAATAGATAGTGGGGTGTTTATTCCGCGAGAATATAGTCCCGGTCTCTCTCTAAATAAACTTTTTTATTTATACAAACTATCGCTAGATAAAAATACATCATTTAAATTAGTTGTTTTCGTGACTATCTGTGTCTTCAGATTCTTTAATTATTAACATTATTTTTCTATATTATTTTAATTACAGAAGACTCGGTAAACATGTCGAGTCCGGTATCAACAGGTAGGCGCCTGATAACAAGCAAAGGGTTAAATGCGACAATAATAATTATTTACAATATGTCTTTTCTTTACCGTTTCTTTGCCCTTATTAATTACTACTTCCATTCACACTTAGTACCTACATGTTTTTTATTATCATTGTGAGATTTAAATGGTTAATTGTTCGCAACTTAAAATATTTTTTATTTCTTTATTTTTTTTTTGTCACAATTTAAATCGTCACAAAAGGTGAGGTTTTGTCTGGTGAATAATTATAACATGTGACCAACATACGGTGGGGGGGGTGCTATCAATGCAGGCGACACACACAATGGTGTATTAGAGCTACATTCTGGAGGGGATCACTTCAAGAAACATATTGTTACAACGGTCTACTGATCATCGTATGGTACATTGGAAAACAAAATACAAGACACCAATTACATCAATAATCACCAGCTTTAATTATCGCAATTAACCAGTTTGTAATTAACAAGACAGTCTCTTACAAATCAAATAAAAATTGTTCACATGCAATAAAAATGTCTACTAATATAAAACACAATTGTCGTCAACAATTGTCCCGCACAACACATAAAACACGTAACACTTTGCCACAACACCCGAACTGCACTGAGATATATCGCAACTCAAACTGAAACTGATTGGCGTTGAGTACTTGTATTTATACCCCACCAAAATACTAGAATATTCCATACTGCTCATTAACATTAAAGGAAAACATTAGATCGTAATTCATTGCGGCCTTCACACAGTTCACACGGTTTCTGGCACAGTCTACCTAATGCGTCGAGATTCACGTACACCACACAGATTACAGCCGGATTCCTCTGGAACATTCGATAAACACGTAGACTGTTCTGTAATGTTGTAACACTGCCTCCTCCTTACGCTTGTTCGTCCCGAACTGGCAAACCGTCTATGAAGTAATACTTGGCCAGACGATCCAGGTGGATGACTTTGAACTTTCACTGTCCTTCCTATACACAACATCGTTGATTCTTTTTTTCACAGTGTAGGGCCCTTCCCAGTTAATCTGAAGCTTAGGTGAGCGACCACGCCGGCGCTTTGGGTTGAACAACCAGACTGATCTCCTTCTTGGAAACCCACACTATTGCTGCGAATGTCGTACCAAGTTTTCATTTTATGGGTCCTCTTATCAAGCGATTCATTTCTCGCAGTTGGTTTTCTAATTGCGAGGAATAGTTCTGTGGCTCTTGGGACTGGCCTCTTATCCAGCGATTCATTTCTCACAGTTGGTTTTCTAATTGTGAGGAATAGTTCTATGGCTCTTGGGACTGAGTCTCAGGTGATCCGAACATTAAGTCCCCAGGAAGACAAATCTCCTGCCCAAACACCAATTTTGCTGGGGTCATGCCGGTTGTGTCGTGTATTGATGACCTATATATGCCATGAGTAATTGTGGTATACATTGGTCCCAGTCTGTTTGGTTCTCATCAACAACCTTCGAAAGATGCTGTTCAATTGTCCTATTGAATATCTGAACCATTCCGTCCGACTGAGGATGCAGAGGCGTTGTCCTGGTCTTTCGAATTCCGAGTAGATGGCATTAATTCCTTAAAAACTCCTGATTCGAAATTTCTCCCTTGATCCATATGGATTTCCATAGAGGGACCATAACGGCAACAGGAGTTGTGAACTAACTCCTTTGCCACAGTGGTAACATCCTGATTTGGAATTGCATAGGCTTCCACCCACTTAGTAAAGTGGTCACCTACAACCATGATGTACTGGTTTCCATCGTCAGCATTACTGGTAATGGTCCAGCAATGGCTACGGCAATTCTCTCGAAAGGTAGACAAACATTATACTGTCTCATTTTCCCCTCCTTCTAGTCTGTGGGCTCTTGCTTGTAGCACATATTTCACATGTCCGAACCCATTCCTCTATGTCGTGGCGAAGATTAAACCAATAGAATCACTTCCATATTTTGTCAAGGGCTTTGTTAATGCCAAGATAGCCCCCAGACTCATGCATCTCCTTCAAAACAGACTGCACTCTACTTCGGGCAACTATCAACTACATGACCATGTCTTGTCCATCTGCAGGTTTTCCAAGCCCTTTTCAGCAATCTGTTCTCTAAGATAAGGGATTCCCACTGTGCCCAGTAGCCCTTCAGCACTTCGGAACCATGGCAGGTAACTTGCCAATCCAGGTGGCGACCTTCCTCTTTTGCTGTCAAGATCGGTCCAATGTCTTCATCAGTCATTTGTTCTTGTTGACAATCTTGTGTCGTCCAGCCATCTGCCAGGAAATCTACAGTAATGGGAACATGTTCACTGGCATTTTGTTCTTCCTTTCTGTGGCAATGTCGGCAGTCTTCCGGGCACGGTCTTCGCGATAAGCCACCCGCATTACTATGCAGGTGCCCCTGCAGATGTTATACCTTGAAGTACGCTTGCAGACTTTCAAGCCACCTTGCCAACTGGCCTTCCAGATTTTTAAATCTCAAGGGCCATGCAAGCACGGCATGGTCGGTGTAGTGAAAACTCCATTCCATAGAGGTATTTATGGAAGTGCTCCAAAGCTTGGACGATTGCCAGCAACTCTCTCCTTGTTACGCAATAATTTCTCTGGTTTAGAAAGTGTTTGCTGTAATATGGTATTACTCGTTCTTCAGCACTTTGCACTTGAGACAAAACTGCTCCTAGACCAGTATTGCTTGTGTCTGTGTCTATAATGTTCTTCCCTTCGGAAATGGGGAAAGTGAGAATTGGCTGTGAACATAATACAATTTTCAAAGTTGTAAATGCTTGATCAGACTCTCTCGATCACTGGAAGTTTTATTTTCCATTAGCTCATGTAGTGGTTTAGCAATAGTTGCAAAGCCTTTCACAAAACGTCTGTAATATGATCATAACCCCAGGAAACTCTGAACTTCGTGTTTACTCTTCGGCATTGGCCAGTCTCTTACGGTGTCTACTTTATTAGGATCCATGCTAACACCCGCTGCCGAAACCAGATACTGTACTTCCTTCTGGAATAGAGAACACTTTTTGGGCTCAGCTTTAGTTGGGCAACATGAATTATAGTCAGAACCTTAAGGTTTTCCAAATAGTCTTTGAATCCCGATGACCATGACATTGTCGAAATAAACAAGGCAAGTTTTCAATGTCAGTCCTCAGAGTACCAGGTTCATCAATCTTTCGAATGTTGCCAGTGCATTACAGAGTCCAAATGGCATGACATTAAATTGGAATAAGCCACTTGGGTCGAGAAAGAGGTCTTTTCTTTGTCTTCTTGCTGAAGAGCCACTTGCCGATATCCACTCTTCAGGTCCAATATGGAAAACCACCGTGCTCCGGACAGTGTGTCGAGTGTATTGTCAATTCGAGGTAACGAATAGCAATCTTTTTTTGTATTATCATTCAGCCTCCAGTAGTCTACACAGAAATGCAATCCACCATCCTTCTTCACTACCAACTCAACCGGAGAAGACCAAGCACTTGACAAAGGCTCGATTACTCCCTCTGTCAGTATGTCTTGTACTAACCAAGATATTTCCTCTTGCTTAGCTAATGGAGGCCTTCGAGGAGGTTGCCGTATCAGTGTTGTCTCCCTGGTATTGACGCGATGTTGCACAAGAGAGGTTCTTCCCAATGACTGTTCCCGAACTGCAAAGGAATCTTTGAATTCATGTAAAAACCATGTGAGTTCTTTTACCTCACCACTTCAGAGGTTGTTAGAAGATCTGTTCAATAATTCCTGCAGTCCCTCTGGTAATTTGGAAGTATCCGAAGCACTGGATCTTCGTTGTGTCATTCCGGCTACCCAGACCACAGGAGTCAATTTGCCTTGGAGCGTATTACGTTGTAAAGTGACAGCTTGATCCAAAATATCGCCACTCTAATAGGTACATTTCCGGTTTCGTCAGGTTTTACTAAACTTCTGGCAATTAGTATGCCCGGTGTGCTGACTACCTGGGGTTCGAATATAGAGCACTGATTGCCCCTAGTATAGCAAAATTGAAAGTTAAGGGCATGGAAATGCGCGAAACGCTTACAGTCAGAGGGGAAAGGCAATGTGGAGGGAGTCACTGTGAGATGTGAAAAGAGAATTGTTGTTACCAGCGACACTGTTGCCAACCTATGAATATCGTTCTAATAGTAACAAAAACTCGCAACTGTTAAGGTTTGTTTGTAAATGTTGTGTGTGTGCCTACCATCACAAAGCTGGCTTAAAAAAACAATTATACATTTACTGTTTCCGACATAAATCAAATAATAATAAAACTGTAATTGTATTACTATACAAATCAAGCAAATGATATGTACTGTTCACACGTATCGGAATTTGTTGCTGTTATATATCAGAATGTTTTATAAACATATGAGTGTTGTTTGATTCTGTCATTGTGTACTGCTGAGATGTAAAAAACTACAGCCTTTCTGACCATTCTTATCACAGTGGAATTTGCAGCAAATTGTACACTTCCACTCATTAATTACATTCGACTATCTCTACAGTCTATAATAACATAAAGGAATGTGTTCTTCGTATTAATTTAATTGCAAGAATCTTTTTAATCCTGGACAACAAAAAACTGTGTATTGTTACTTCCCGTGCTTTACTATGAATAACTTTCCTGTCTTTGATAGTTGAAGGAGAAATATCCATTTTATCAAATCTCATTACTGTATGATAACACAAATAGTTACAATAATACGTAATTATAGAATAAAAACTACCAATAGAAATTAACTTAAATTAAATAACTAATAAAAATGAGTGACTGTAAAACAACTACATAATTAATAATAAATAGTAATAACAAATGCAAGACTGAGATAGTACGTCATACAGTAACTAACAATGTATGGGTAACTAAAACATCACACGCAAAGTTGGCAACATCTTCACTTACATACCAGCTGATTCTCCCTTACCCTCCTGCCATTCACAATCAAAGTGGACTCGTCCATTGATAAATTGGTTTCTGTGCATATGTCCTTAACCCTTAATTGCCCGGGCGGTTTGGCGATACAATTTTGCCCGAGCGGCGTACTGAGTACGCTAGTCCATTTGTTGGTCTGTCCCACCAAATTATCATCAACTGCTTGCAATTTTTTAACACGTTGACTGTGAGTGACACACCGTGTGTCATTTTGATAACAATTCCAAGTAATTCAGCTCCAGAAAATAAAATAATTTATTTTTCTCTGCTCTAGAACGTTTTTCGTTTCATAATATTATTTCTTTGTCCTTCAATGTAATTATCTTGGTTATAAACAAAATTGTAATTATCGTTTGTAAACAAACGAGCTAAGCCGTTGAGATAAGCCGCAACAAACAGAACACTACCAAGAGAACATGTTTTTTTTTGCACAACGAAGTGAACGTGATAACATTGTAAAAGCGAAATAATAAAAAAAAAAACATGCGGGTAATTATATGCGTTTATTGAAACGAAATATGAAAGAGGAAATGGCTGTCCTACATATATACGTATATATTGTAACGAGTGAATTCGAGCGTACCTGCAAAATGTGTACATAAAAAATAATGTGTTTGGATGATTAGTGCGTTCGCCTCGCACCGGGTCGTTACAGTAATTTTGTGGCTAGCGATGTTCGTAGCGTAGTTCTGATTACCTGTATATTACGGCAGTAACCTTACCTGTTATTCTTAGGGGGTGTAATAATCCCGGGTGGCGCCAAGTCGTTTTACAAAACAACTAAAAATTGTGTTTGAACAAGTTATCAGCGCAGCGGGTTGGTGTATTCGAATAATTCCCGCTCGCACAGCCGTCTCAATCGTCGCTTCTGACGTATGACTGGCAACTTGCTTACCGCTACAATTTATTCTTCAATACAAGTAATTATTATATAGCACTCCCTATGAAATGATAATGCTGGTTACTCCCTGTAATAAATATCTTTTAATGGGTGATAACTGAAAACATTTACAATTACAACAAAATAATTATCGATTGGTTACATGAGATCTTGTTTTCAGGGCGGCGAATTGATTTAGAAACCATCTAACCTGGCTTCGCTGTTTACGTTAGGCTTATTACAATGTTTCGGTTTCAAAATCCGTGGATTCTTTTGGCTATGAGTTAGAGAACTACAGTGGTTACAATAAAAATACAATTTACCTTAATCTAAGTGTACAAGAAATATAAAGTGTGCTGTTACAATCTGTTGTGTTGTGTTGTAAAAGTGTTCTGTAAGTTCGTGTTCAATTCTTAGGTTATTCTATGTTAACAAAGTTCATTATGTTTTAATTTGCTTAAATACTCTATGAAAGAGAAATATTATTTTTTTATAGTGTGGTAATTTTACCTTTCAAAATTATTTAAAGTTATTAGGGTTGGTGGAAAATAAATAATTGGATTGTACTTAACAACTCGACGTGTCTAGGCCTTTGTAGTTGGTTCGAGATAGGAATTGGCTGCATAAAATCAGTTTTCTTGGATTTTGGGCTTCTTTAAATGTGGCGTCTTTTTCGTCTTGTGTTTGGACGTTCTATTTATGGATAATTTCCGTTTATTCAGGTCTTGGGTCTTGTAATATTGGTTGTAGTGGTCATCTGCTTCTTTGATGATCGGTTTTCAGCAACTTTATACTATTATTTTCATGATTTTCACTGAAAAAACTTTCTGCTGAACTCTTGCATCTATCTTGGCTTGGTGACGCTTCGCTTCTTTTTTTTCTACTAATTTCCAACGGTATTTTCTGTCAACAACCGCTGTTTCCATAGTAACTGTATTTTTCGAATAGGCTTATTTTGAGTTGATGTATTGTTATCGAAACTTCGAATCCTTCGTATATCTTCTGATTACTGTCATTCCTCCATCTTCCTTTCTGGTTATTAAATATTGTCACTATAGTATTTATTCTCGTTCATAGATTATTTTGATACCTCACAAGCTTGGGTAATACCAGATTTTAAGTTTTTACAATTATGTTAATGCTTGTTAATTACATTTCTTTTTATATAATAATGCCTATTACAATATTTTGTGTTATAAATGATCTACAATTTATTCTTGGTGATTCCTTCACCTCAGTTTTTCTAAATTCTTACTCAATTTGTTATAATTTTTGTTTGTTTGGCTCTGACAGTTATGTTTTTTTTCTAGGCCTAAGTAGCCATTATAATAATTTACTTATTTCGTTCAACTCACATTTTGGTTCAGCCTATTTGGCCTTACTTTGTTATTTTTATTAGTTGTGTTGTGTTTTGAGTCTGTAGGTGTGTTGTTTATTATTCAATATTGCTTTCCCTATTTCAATCTTAAAAATATAACATTAGGCTTATGGACTGCACATTGCATTCAGCCATATCCTCTTATAACAATAACATGAACACAATTTTTTATAAGTTATTAGAGTTATTGTTTTGATTAAGAAATATCATCACTCACTCCTAACTTATCCTTATTTGCTAATTTTTTAGTTTATAACACATATTATTTGTGTTGTGATAAACAACATCACTTGTTATTAAATTAATAATAGTCCTTTATAAATTAGGTATCTTTGTTAGTTTTTTGACTTCTCAATCTCTAAACAATTTTTATATTCCCTCCATGGTAACACCTTCAATTTATTCTATTCTGGAATCCTCCCTTATTACTTACTACTGGCTATAATTAAACTTAGCTCTATTGAACATCTTTTATAAATAAAAAGTCATCATCACTTCTAGTGTTTACTATACCTTATACTATAATTCACTCTTAATACTATTTATTCATCAACTATTTATGCACTGTTTATTTCCAACTTTTACCTTACCTTCACTTGTAAATTACTTATTGTTAATTATAACTTCACTAGTGTCACACTTCACTTTGGGGTTCTTACACCTACACTATTGCACTGTATCACTGTTTATATCATTTGTTTGATAGTGGGTGACCCCTATACTTATTTCTCTTTCATGACTTAATCCTAATGACAATTAATACTTAATAACTAATACTTACTAACTAATAACAATTCTAATTTGTGGTTTCTGGTTGCCTTTTTAATGGGTAGTAACCGTTATCTCTCCTTCCTCCTGATAACCCTTGTTTTGGTTTCAATGTTCTTGTTGAGTGCTATTTTACTTATTTTGGTGAACCATTCTTGGTTTTCACTTTTGCTTGTCTCCCTCCTTCTTCATTTTCCTTGTTTGTTTAATATATTAGGTCTTTTCATCCGTTTCTTTGGACATTTTTGGGGTCATTAAACCCATAAACTTGTTTCCTTGTGGTTTAGGTTTATTATTTTCTCATTCTCGTTGTTTATTTGTGGTTCCCTTCTTGTTTGTTTCTTTGATGTTGGGTCAATCATGTCAAAACATTTACGTTTGAATAAGTAGGTTACGTGGTTCCCTTCTTTATGTTTAGGTTGTTGGCTCAATCATGTCAAAATATTTACATTTGAATAAGTAGGTTACGTGGTTCCCTTCTTTATGCTTAGGTTGTTGGCTCAATCATGTCACAATATTTACATTTGAATAAGTAGGTTACGTGGTTCCCTTCTTTATGCTTAGGTTGTTGGCTCAATCACTTGGGTTAGGTTAAAGTCGTCGTATTGTCGTGTTATATTCCTTATTTGTTATTTAAAATCAATCAGTTTATTTGATAAGAAGTATTTTTACGATTATAAATATATTTTTTATCTCTGGTACGGGGTTGGCTATTTGTGTCGTGACATAAAGCCTCTCCTTTAAAATTGATCATTTTGATAAAACACTAGTATAGTTTTTTATGAAATTATCAGTTATAGATAATCTTTTTCCTTTTCTTTCTTGGTTGTTTCTCCATTCTTTGTTTCTCTTCTTACTGAATTCATTCCATTTTATTTGGATCTGTTTTTCTTTTTATTTCCATTGGTGTGTTCTCCCTTATACACAATTTTTTCCCTAACTTTAGTAGCTGGTTTCTCCCATTACTACTCATTTTTCTGAGACCAGAGGCACGTCATCTCTGCTCAGTTTATTTGATTGCTGGACTTTCCAACAGTCAATCATAAATACCTTTTTTGTCAACTTGTGACTTAAATTAATAAAAATATACTTTGGGATTGTCCACCTTGTGGTTTGTTTTTAGATCACTTTGGCTTTTTACTCATTCTTCCTTCCGCTGTACCTTTGCTATATACTATCATTTGCTCATACAATTGATTGTTTTTTATTTATTTATATGTTAATTTCATCATTAACTTTTCATTATTCGGTTTTCAATTCTCCTTGTGATCATTTTAATTATCTTAGACATATTCTTTTTTTTTAGTCATTTAGCAAGATTCTGCTTTAGCCATATCTGTATATCGGTTTTATACATAATCTCCCTCTTTTTCTTTGTACCATTTTAGATTTTTTATTTTACTGAATACCTTTGATTTATTATAATTTCAGGTATTTATCTTATCAGTTTTTTGGTCTGATTTTAATTTTGTACATTTCAGTTTGTATTAATTCTTTGTAAGTTAATTTCCTTACACCATAGGAATTTTTGTAGCGTATTCCTATTTTGGTACATTTTGGTTTAATTATTTCATATACTTCACACATCAACTTTTTAATAAATTGTAAATTGATTTCACATAGTAGGAATTTATGTAACTCATTCCTTTGTTTTGATATTTTTTATTTTAGGCCTCATAAGTCATCGAAATGTTATTGCAAGTTGTGCTCACATAATTTTTGAATTTTGACATCTGTATTTTATTTACAGTTACTTGTCCTTCGTGATGACATATGGCCGTACATTTTATTATATATAATTTTATTTTGGTATCAATTCAATTCTCATGGTTGTGGATTTATTATATTATCATTTCCATTCCATATTATAGCCTTCTCCTTTTTGTTCGACACTTCGTTATTATGCACCTCTTCTCCTTCAAGTGTATGATAGTCACACTTATTCTGGATGAAGCTCACATATTTTGGTATCAATTCAATTCTCACGGTTGTGGATTTATTATATTATCATTTCCATTCCATATTATAGCCTTCTCCTTTTTGTTCGACACTTAGTTATTATGCACCTCTTCTCCTTCAAGTGTATGATAGTCACACTTATTCTGGATGAACGTATTCCAGTTATTTAGTTTTCTTCATAGAACTTCTTCATCGACGCTTGGTTGTACACTCCTTTTACTTTTTTGGTGGTTATATTACTTATCTCGTAAGTATTGTTTCCATTGTCCTTTGTGATGACATATGGACCATTTATTACTATATGTGGGACCTTGTTAATTATAAGTTGATCTACTCCTTTTCTCTTTCCTTCATTATTGCCTTCTCTTTTCTGTTACACTCTTTGTTGTCTTTCTCCTCTTCTCCTTCAAATGTCTGATGGGTGACATTTATTCTGGATAAACGTTATTTTAAGTTTGTTATAGTTTAATTTTTTCTTCTATTCCATTGGGTTGCTTGGCTGGTAACTTGAAGATCCGTCCCTTTTCTTGGTTTGTGGTATCTTCACTTAGTTTACCCATGGTCCATCAGTTCCTCTGCCCTTATGGTTCGGATAACTCTGGAGTGTAGAACTGTTTTCTTACTGGTGAAATAGGTCTCCTCCGTCTTGTACCATAATTCCTCAAGTACCATATGTTCTGTAGTCTTGATTTTTACCGCAAACATTTGATTATTTTGTCCATTAATCAGAGAAGTTAATTGTGCATCTCTCATTAATATTATCTTTGCTTTTTTATTTGGTATTTCCATTTCTGGTGTGCTCCAGTATTTTATTGAACTTCTTGATCTGTTATACTCTGTTTTGTTGTCAGTCATTTCTATTTCTGGCATCTTCCATCCAAGTATTGATTTGTTGAATTTTTCATCCGCTGTTTGGTTCTGAATTCCTTTTATAATTTCCCTCAGAGTCCTCCTACAATCTTTGTACTCTATTAATTTGCTTTGGTAGGTAATGGGCAAATTAAACACATCGATCAGTCCGTTCTTCATCATCTCCATTTCTTCTCTTGTTTTTATTATTTTTCTGTGATGCCTTTTCTCCGTCTTCCTTTCCACGTATTCATCATTTGTTTCGTTGTTATTATTTTCAGGCAGTAATACGCTTTGGTCCTTTTTAAATTCTATCTCCTTACTACCTTCAGAAGTGGTGTCTTGTGGTTCATTTAATGGTTTGAAAATACTGCATAATGAGTCCAATTTTTTATGCAATTCTTCCTTGTCCTTTCTTCTCTCTTTATTCATTTGTCCTAATTGTTCCATCATTAATTTCATCATGCTATCTAACTTCGTTTCTTCTGTTGGTTGTTCTGGCATTTTCTTCTGTTGTTTCACTTTGACTACTTCTTTCTTTATTTGAGTTTTTGGTTTCGGCATTTCCGTGAATTCTTCTACTTGATTATGTACCTTCCTCCAATCACAAATATCTTCTCTGGGTAGTTCGAACATAACCCTTATCCATTCTCTTAGTTCCGTATTTTCTGTTTGTATTGGTTGTTCCGGTTGTCTTATAGATAGTCTCCATTGGTCATATTCCTCCTGTGTAAATTCCTCAGTCACCTGGGCGTATACTCCCGTTCTTTCATTTTTCATTTGTTTTTCATTGTCCCTCCATCTATCCCAATCTTCTTCGGTCATTCTTCTCACATTGTTATCACGTTTTTCGTGGGCTGTCCCGATAGTCTTTTCTTCATTATATTTGGTGTCCAGCTTCCACATTTCGTTATAAATATCTCTTAGTGACATCTTGTCGTTTGGTGATCCCACTGCATTTGCACGACTCATTTGTGCTCTTTCATGATCCATGGTGTTCTTCTTGATGTACTCCATTTCCTTACTGAATTTTTTAAATAACCTTGTCATCCACTCTGCATAACTCCATTGTTTCTGTTGTTTGGGCATTTTCGTTTGTCGTTGTAGTCTATCTTTTGGTTTCATCTTTTTTCGTCTTTATTCTGTAACCAAAGAATGTCTCTTCATAGCCGCCGTGGGCCTTCTTTTACAGCCTCACCGGTTGGTCGCCAATTCTGTAACGAGATAATGCGGTCGTCCCTGCTACCTTCAAACCTCCCCTGGTATTCGTCAATCTGTAACGAATTATATAAGACGTACCTGCAAAATGTGTACATAAAAAATAATGTGTTTGGATGATTAGTGCGTTCGCCTCGCACCGGGTCGTTACAGTAATTTTGTGGCTAGCGATGTTCGTAGCGTAGTTCTGATTACCTGTATATTACGGCAGTAACCTTACCTGTTATTCTTAGGGGGTGTAATAATCCCGGGTGGCGCCAAGTCGTTTTACAAAACAACTAAAAATTGTGTTTGAACAAATTATCAGCGCAGCGGGTTGGTGTATTCGAATAATTCCCGCTCGCACAGCCATCTCAATCGTCGCTTCTGACGTATGACTGGCAACTTGCTTACCGCTACAATTTATTCTTCAATACAAGTAATTATTATATAGCACTCCCTATGAAATGATAACGCTGGTTACTCCCTGTAATAAATATCTTTTAATGGGTGATAACTGAAAACATTTACAATTACAACAAAATAATTATCGATTGGTTACATGAGATCTTGTTTTCAGGGCGGCGAATTGATTTAGAAACCATCTAACCTGGCTTCGCTGTTTACGTTAGGCTTATTACAATGTTTCGGTTTCAAAATCCGTGGATTCTTTTGGCTATGAGTTAGAGAACTACAGTGGTTACAATAAAAATACAATTTACCTTAATCTAAGTGTACAAGAAATATAAAGTGTGCTGTTACAATCTGTTGTGTTGTGTTGTAAAAGTGTTCTGTAAGTTCGTGTTCAATTCTTAGGTTATTCTATGTTAACAAAGTTCATTATGTTTTAATTTGCTTAAATACTCTATGAAAGAGAAATATTATTTTTTTATAGTGTGGTAATTTTACCTTTCAAAATTATTTAAAGTTATTAGGGTTGGTGGAAAATAAATAATTGGATTGTACTTAACAACTCGACGTGTCTAGGCCTTTGTAGTTGGTTCGAGATAGGAATTGGCTGCATAAAATCAGTTTTCTTGGATTTTGGGCTTCTTTAAATGTGGCGTCTTTTTCGTCTTGTGTTTGGACGTTCTATTTATGGATAATTTCCGTTTATTCAGGTCTTGGGTCTTGTAATATTGGTTGTAGTGGTCATCTGCTTCTTTGATGATCGGTTTTCAGCAACTTTATACTATTATTTTCATGATTTTCACTGAAAAAACTTTCTGCTGAACTCTTGCATCTATCTTGGCTTGGTGACGCTTCGCTTCTTTTTTTTCTACTAATTTCCAACGGTATTTTCTGTCAACAACCGCTGTTTCCATAGTAACGGTATTTTTCGAATAGGCTTATTTTGAGTTGATGTATTGTTATCGAAACTTCGAATCCTTCGTATATTTTCTGATTACTGTCATTCCTCCATCTTCCTTTCTGGTTATTAAATATTGTCACTATAGTATTTATTCTCGTTCATAGATTATTTTGATACCTCACAAGCTTGGGTAATATCAGATTTTAAGTTTTTACAATTATGTTAATGCTTGTTAATTACATTTCTTTTTATATAATAATGCCTATTACAATATTTTGTGTTATAAATGATCTACAATTTATTCTTGGTGATTCCTTCACCTCAGATTTTCTAAATTCTTACTCAATTTGTTATAATTTTTGTTTGTTTGGTTCTGACAGTTATGTTTTTTTTCTAGGCCTAAGTAGCCATTATAATAATATACTTATTTCGTTCAAATCACATTTTGGTTCAGCCTATTTGGCCTTACTTTGTTATTTTTATTAGTTGTGTTGTGTTTTGAGTCTGTAGGTGTGTTGTTTATTATTCAATATTGCTTTCCCTATTTCAATCTTAAAAATATAACATTAGGCTTATGGACTGCACATTGCATTCAGCCATATCCTCTTATAACAATAACATGAACACAATTTTTTATAAGTTATTAGAGTTATTGTTTTGATTAAGAAATATCATCACTCACTCCTAACTTATCCTTATTTGCTAATTTTTTAGTTTATAACACATATTATTTGTGTTGTGATAAACAACATCACTTGTTATTAAATTAATAATAGTCCTTTATAAATTAGGTATCTTTGTTAGTTTTTTGACTTCTCAATCTCTAAACAATTTTTATATTCCCTCCATGGTAACACCTTCAATTTATTCTATTCTGGAATCCTCCCTTATTACTTACTACTGGCTATAATTAAACTTAGCTCTATTGAACATCTTTTATAAATAAAAAGTCATCATCACTTCTAGTGTTTACTATACCTTATACTATAATTCACTCTTAATACTATTTATTCATCAGCTATTTATGCACTGTTTATTTCCAACTTTTACCTTACCTTCACTTGTAAATTACTTATTGTTAATTATAACTTCACTAGTGTCACACTTCACTTTGGGGTTCTTACACCTACACTATTGCACTGTATCACTGTTTATATCATTTGTTTGATAGTGGGTGACCCCTATACTTATTTCTCTTTCATGACTTAATCCTAATGACAATTAATACTTAATAACTAATACTTACTAACTAATAACAATTCTAATTTGTGGTTTCTGGTTGCCTTTTTAATGGGTAGTAACCGTTATCTCTCCTTCCTCCTGATAACCCTTGTTTTGGTTTCAATGTTCTTGTTGAGTGCTATTTTACTTATTTTGGTGAACCATTCTTGGTTTTCACTTTTGCTTGTCTCCCTCCTTCTTCATTTTCCTTGTTTGTTTAATATATTAGGTCTTTTCATCCGTTTCTTTGGACATTTTTGGGGTCATTTAAACCCATAAACTTGTTTCCTTGTGGTTTAGGTTTATTATTTTCTCATTCTCGTTGTTTATTTGTGGTTCCCTTCTTGTTTGTTTCTTTGATGTTGGGTCAATCATGTCAAAACATTTACGTTTGAATAAGTAGGTTACGTGGTTCCCTTCTTTATGTTTAGGTTGTTGGCTCAATCATGTCAAAATATTTACATTTGAATAAGTAGGTTACGTGGTTCCCTTCTTTATGCTTAGGTTGTTGGCTCAATCATGTCACAATATTTACATTTGAATAAGTAGGTTACGTGGTTCCCTTCTTTATGCTTAGGTTGTTGGCTCAATCACTTGGGTTAGGTTAAAGTCGTCGTATTGTCGTGTTATATTCCTTATTTGTTATTTAAAATCAATCAGTTTATTTGATAAGAAGTATTTTTACGATTATAAATATATTTTTTATCTCTGGTACGGGGTTGGCTATTTGTGTCGTGACATAATGCCTCTCCTTTAAAATTGATCATTTTGATAAAACACTAGTATAGTTTTTTATGAAATTATCGGTTATAGATAATCTTTTTCCTTTTCTTTCTTGGTTGTTTCTCCATTCTTTGTTTCTCTTCTTACTGAATTCATTCCATTTTATTTGGATCTGTTTTTCTTTTTATTTCCATTGGTGTGTTCTCCCTTATACACAATTTTTTCCCTAACTTTAGTAGCTGGTTTCTCCCATTACTACTCATTTTTCTGAGACCAGAGGCACGTCATCTCTGCTCAGTTTATTTGATTGCTGGACTTTCCAACATTCAATCATAAATACCTTTTTTGTCAACTTGTGACTTAAATTAATAAAAATATACTTTGGGATTGTCCACCTTGTGGTTTGTTTTTAGATCACTTTGGCTTTTTACTCATTCTTCCTTCCGCTGTACCTTTGCTATATACTATCATTTGCTCATACAATTGATTGTTTTTTATTTATTTATATGTTAATTTCATCATTAACTTTTCATTATTCGGTTTTCAATTCTCCTTGTGATCATTTTAATTATCTTAGACATATTCTTTTTTTTTAGTCATTTAGCAAGATTCTGCTTTAGCCATATCTGTATATCGGTTTTATACATAATCTCCCTCTTTTTCTTTGTACCATTTTAGATTTTTTATTTTACTGAATACCTTTGATTTATTATAATTTCAGGTATTTATCTTATCAGTTTTTTGGTCTGATTTTAATTTTGTACATTTCAGTTTGTATTAATTCTTTGTAAGTTAATTTCCTTACACCATAGGAATTTTTGTAGCGTATTCCTATTTTGGTACATTTTGGTTTAATTATTTCATATACTTCACACATCAACTTTTTAATAAATTGTAAATTGATTTCACATAGTAGGAATTTATGTAACTCATTCCTTTGTTTTGATATTTTTTATTTTAGGCCTCATAAGTCATCGAAATGTTATTGCAAGTTGTGCTCACATAATTTTTGAATTTTGACATCTGTATTTTATTTACGGTTACTTGTCCTTCGTGATGACATATGGCCGTACATTTTATTATATATAATTTTATTTTAGTATCAATTCAATTCTCACGGTTGTGGATTTATTATATTATCATTTCCATTCCATATTATAGCCTTCTCCTTTTTGTTCGACACTTCGTTATTATGCACCTCTTCTCCTTCAAGTGTATGATAGTCACACTTATTCTGGATGAAGCTCACATATTTTGGTATCAATTCAATTCTCACGGTTGTGGATTTATTATATTATCATTTCCATTCCATATTATAGCCTTCTCCTTTTTGTTCGCACTTCGTTATTATGCACCTCTTCTCCTTCAAGTGTATGATAGTCACACTTATTCTGGATGAACGTATTCCAGTTATTTAGTTTTCTTCATAGAACTTCTTCATCGACGCTTGGTTGTACACTCCTTTTACTTTTTTGGTGGTTATATTACTTATCTCGTAAGTATTGTTTCCATTGTCCTTTGTGATGACATATGGACCATTTATTACTATATGTGGGACCTTGTTAATTATAAGTTGATCTACTCCTTTTCTCTTTCCTTCATTATTGCCTTCTCTTTTCTGTTACACTCTTTGTTGTCTTTCTCCTCTTCTCCTTCAAATGTCTGATGGGTGACATTTATTCTGGATAAACGTTATTTTAAGTTTGTTATAGTTTAATTTTTTCTTCTATTCCATTGGGTTGCTTGGCTGGTAACTTGAAGATCCATCCCTTTTCTTGGTTTGTGGTATCTTCACTTAGTTTACCCATGGTCCATCAGTTCCTCTGCCCTTATGGTTCGGATAACTCTGGAGTGTAGAACTGTTTTCTTACTGGTGAAATAGGTCTCCTCCGTCTTGTACCATAATTCCTCAATTACCATATGTTCTGTAGTCTTGATGTTTACCGCAAACATTTGATTATTTTGTCCATTAATCAGAGAAGTTAATTGTGCATCTCTCATTAATATTATCTTTGCTTTTTTATTTGGTATTTCCATTTCTGGTGTGCTCCAGTATTTTATTGACCTTCTTGATCTATTATACTCTGTTTTGTTGTCAGTCATTTCTATTTCTGGCATCTTCCATCCAAGTATTGATTTGTTGAATTTTTCATCCGCTGTTTGGTTCTGAATTCCTTTTATAATTTCCCTCAGAGTCCTCCTACAATCTTTGTACTCTATTAATTTGCTTTGGTAGGTAATGGGCAAATTAAACACATCGATCAGTCCGTTCTTCATCATCTCCATTTCTTCTCTTGTTTTTATTATTTTTCTGTGATGCCTTTTCTCCGTCTTCCTTTCCACGTATTCATCATTTGTTTCGTTGTTATTATTTTCAGGCAGTAATACGCTTTGGTCCTTTTTAAATTCTATCTCCTTACTACCTTCAGAAGTGGTGTCTTGTGGTTCATTTAATGGTTTGAAAATACTGCATAATGAGTCCAATTTTTTATGCAATTCTTCCTTGTCCTTTCTTCTCTCTTTATTCATTTGTCCTAATTGTTCCATCATTAATTTCATCATGCTATCTAACTTCGTTTCTTCTGTTGGTTGTTCTGGCATTTTCTTCTGTTGTTTCACTTTGACTACTTCTTTCTTTATTTGAGTTTTTGGTTTCGGCATTTCCGTGAATTCTTCTACTTGATTATGTACCTTCCTCCAATCACAAATATCTTCTCTGGGTAGTTCGAACATAACCCTTATCCATTCTCTTAGTTCCGTATTTTCTGTTTGTATTGGTTGTTCCGGTTGTCTTATAGATAGTCTCCATTGGTCATATTCCTCATGTGTAAATTCCTCAGTCACCTGGGCGTATACTCCCGTTCTTTCATTTTTCATTTGTTTTTCATTGTCCCTCCATCTATCCCAATCTTCTTCGGTCATTCTTCTCACATTGTTATCACGTTTTTCGTGGGCTGTCCCGATAGTCTTTTCTTCATTATAATTGGTGTCCAGCTTCCACATTTCGTTATAAATATCTCTTAGTGACATCTGGTCGTTTGGTGATCCCACTGCATTTGCACGACTCATTTGTGCTCTTTCATGATCCGTGGTGTTCTTCTTGATGTACTCCATTTCCTTACTGAATTTTTTAAATAACCTTGTCATCCACTCTGCATAACTCCATTGTTTCTGTTGTTTGGGCATTTTCGTTTGTCGTTGTAGTCTATCTTTTGGTTTCATCTTTTTTCGTCTTTATTCTGTAACCAAAGAATGTCTCTTCATAGCCGCCGTGGGCCTCCTTTTACAGCCTCACCGGTTGGTCGCCAATTCTGTAACGAGATAATGCGGTCGTCCCTGCTACCTTCAAACCTCCCCTGGTATTCGTCAATCTGTAACGAATTATATAAGACGTACCTGCAAAATGTGTACATAAAAAATAATGTGTTTGGATGATTAGTGCGTTCGCCTCGCACCGGGTCGTTACAGTAATTTTGTGGCTAGCGATGTTCGTAGCGTAGTTCTGATTACCTGTATATTACGGCAGTAACCTTACCTGTTATTCTTAGGGGGTGTAATAATCCCGGGTGGCGCCAAGTCGTTTTACAAAACAACTAAAAATTGTGTTTGAACAAATTATCAGCGCAGCGGGTTGGTGTATTCGAATAATTCCCGCTCGCACAGCCGTCTCAATCGTCGCTTCTGACGTATGACTGGCAACTTGCTTACCGCTACAATTTATTCTTCAATACAAGTAATTATTATATAGCACTCCCTATGAAATGACAACGCTGGTTACTCCCTGTAATAAATATCTTTTAATGGGTGATAACTGAAAACATTTACAATTACAACAAAATAATTATCGATTGGTTACATGAGATCTTGTTTTCAGGGCGGCGAATTGATTTAGAAACCATCTAACCTGGCTTCGCTGTTTACGTTAGGCTTATTACAATGTTTCGGTTTCAAAATCCGTGGATTCTTTTGGCTATGAGTTAGAGAACTACAGTGGTTACAATAAAAATACAATTTACCTTAATCTAAGTGTACAAGAAATATAAAGTGTGCTGTTACAATCTGTTGTGTTGTGTTGTAAAAGTGTTCTGTAAATTTGTGTTCAATTCTTAGGTTATTCTATGTTAACAAAGTTCATTATGTTTTAATTTGCTTAAATACTCTATGAAAGAGAAATATTATTTTTTTATAGTGTGGTAATTTTACCTTTCAAAATTATTTAAAGTTATTAGGGTTGGTGGAAAATAAATAATTGGATTGTACTTAACAACTCGACGTGTCTAGGCCTTTGTAGTTGGTTCGAGATAGGAATTGGCTGCATAAAATCAGTTTTCTTGGATTTTGGGCTTCTTTAAATGTGGCGTCTTTTTCGTCTTGTGTTTGGACGTTCTATTTATGGATAATTTCCGTTTATTCAGGTCTTGGGTCTTGTAATATTGGTTGTAGTGGTCATCTGCTTCTTTGATGATCGGTTTTCAGCAACTTTATACTATTATTTTCATGATTTTCACTGAAAAAACTTTCTGCTGAACTCTTGCATCTATCTTGGCTTGGTGACGCTTCGCTTCTTTTTTTTCTACTAATTTCCAACGGTATTTTCTGTCAACAACCGCTGTTTCCATAGTAACGGTATTTTTCGAATAGGCTTATTTTGAGTTGATGTATTGTTATCGAAACTTCGAATCCTTCGTATATCTTCTGATTACTGTCATTCCTCCATCTTCCTTTCTGGTTATTAAATATTGTCACTATAGTATTTATTCTCGTTCATAGATTATTTTGATACCTCACAAGCTTGGGTAATATCATATTTTAAGTTTTTACAATTATGTTAATGCTTGTTAATTACATTTCTTTTTATATAATAATGCCTATTACAATATTTTGTGTTATAAATGATCTACAATTTATTCTTGGTGATTCCTTCACCTCAGATTTTCTAAATTCTTACTCAATTTGTTATAATTTTTGTTTGTTTGGTTCTGACAGTTATGTTTTTTTTCTAGGCCTAAGTAGCCATTATAATAATATACTTATTTCGTTCAAATCACATTTTGGTTCAGCCTATTTGGCCTTACTTTGTTATTTTTATTAGTTGTGTTGTGTTTTGAGTCTGTAGGTGTGTTGTTTATTATTCAATATTGCTTTCCCTATTTCAATCTTAAAAATATAACATTAGGCTTATGGACTGCACATTGCATTCAGCCATATCCTCTTATAACAATAACATGAACACAATTTTTTATAAGTTATTAGAGTTATTGTTTTGATTAAGAAATATCATCACTCACTCCTAACTTATCCTTATTTGCTAATTTTTTAGTTTATAACACATATTATTTGTGTTGTGATAAACAACATCACTTGTTATTAAATTAATAATAGTCCTTTATAAATTAGGTATCTTTGTTAGTTTTTTGACTTCTCAATCTCTAAACAATTTTTATATTCCCTCCATGGTAACACCTTCAATTTATTCTATTCTGGAATCCTCCCTTATTACTTACTACTGGCTATAATTAAACTTAGCTCTATTGAACATCTTTTATAAATAAAAAGTCATCATCACTTCTAGTGTTTACTATACCTTATACTATAATTCACTCTTAATACTATTTATTCATCAGCTATTTATGCACTGTTTATTTCCAACTTTTACCTTACCTTCACTTGTAAATTACTTATTGTTAATTATAACTTCACTAGTGTCACACTTCACTTTGGGGTTCTTACACCTACACTATTGCACTGTATCACTGTTTATATTATTTGTTTGATAGTGGGTGACCCCTATACTTATTTCTCTTTCATGACTTAATCCTAATGACAATTAATACTTAATAACTAATACTTACTAACTAATAACAATTCTAATTTGTGGTTTCTGGTTGCCTTTTTAATGGGTAGTAACCGTTATCTCTCCTTCCTCCTGATAACCCTTGTTTTGGTTTCAATGTTCTTGTTGAGTGCTATTTTACTTATTTTGGTGAACCATTCTTGGTTTTCACTTTTGCTTGTCTCCCTCCTTCTTCATTTTCCTTGTTTGTTTAATATATTAGGTCTTTTCATCCGTTTCTTTGGACATTTTTGGGGTCATTTAAACCCATAAACTTGTTTCCTTGTGGTTTAGGTTTATTATTTTCTCATTCTCGTTGTTTATTTGTGGTTCCCTTCTTGTTTGTTTCTTTGATGTTGGGTCAATCATGTCAAAACATTTACGTTTGAATAAGTAGGTTACGTGGTTCCCTTCTTTATGCTTAGGTTGTTGGCTCAATCATGTCACAATATTTACATTTGAATAAGTAGGTTACGTGGTTCCCTTCTTTATGCTTAGGTTGTTGGCTCAATCACTTGGGTTAGGTTAAAGTCGTCGTATTGTCGTGTTATATTCCTTATTTGTTATTTAAAATCAATCAGTTTATTTGATAAGAAGTATTTTTACGATTATAAATATATTTTTTATCTCTGGTACGGGGTTGGCTATTTGTGTCGTGACATAATGCCTCTCCTTTAAAATTGATCATTTTGATAAAACACTAGTATAGTTTTTTATGAAATTATCAGTTATAGATAATCTTTTTCCTTTTCTTTCTTGGTTGTTTCTCCATTCTTTGTTTCTCTTCTTACTGAATTCATTCCATTTTATTTGGATCTGTTTTTCTTTTTATTTCCATTGGTGTGTTCTCCCTTATACACAATTTTTTCCCTAACTTTAGTAGCTGGTTTCTCCCATTACTACTCATTTTTCTGAGACCAGAGGCACGTCATCTCTGCTCAGTTTATTTGATTGCTGGACTTTCCAACAGTCAATCATAAATACCTTTTTTGTCAACTTGTGACTTAAATTAATAAAAATATACTTTGGGATTGTCCACCTTGTGGTTTGTTTTTAGATCACTTTGGCTTTTTACTCATTCTTCCTTCCGCTGTACCTTTGCTATATACTATCATTTGCTCATACAATTGATTGTTTTTTATTTATTTATATGTTAATTTCATCATTAACTTTTCATTATTTGGTTTTCAGTTCTCCTTGTAATCATTTTAATTATCTTACACATATTCTTTTTTTTTAGTCATTTAGCAAGATTCTGCTTTAGCCATATCTGTATATCGGTTTTATACATAATCTCCCTCTTTTTCTTTGTACCATTTTAGATTTTTTATTTTACTGAATACCTTTGATTTATTATAATTTCAGGTATTTATCTTATCAGTTTTTTGGTCTGATTTTAATTTTGTACATTTCAGTTTGTATTAATTCTTTGTAAGTTAATTTCCTTACACCATAGGAATTTTTGTAGCGTATTCCTATTTTGGTACATTTTGGTTTAATTATTTCATATACTTCACACATCAACTTTTTAATAAATTGTAAATTGATTTCACATAGTAGGAATTTATGTAACTCATTCCTTTGTTTTGATATTTTTTATTTTAGGCCTCATAAGTCATCGAAATGTTATTGCAAGTTGTGCTCACATAATTTTTGAATTTTGACATCTGTATTTTATTTACAGTTACTTGTCCTTCGTGATGACATATGGCCGTACATTTTATTATATATAATTTTATTTTGGTATCAATTCAATTCTCACGGTTGTGGATTTATTATATTATCATTTCCATTCCATATTATAGCCTTCTCCTTTTTGTTCGACACTTCGTTATTATGCACCTCTTCTCCTTCAAGTGTATGATAGTCACACTTATTCTGGATGAAGCTCACATATTTTGGTATCAATTCAATTCTCACGGTTGTGGATTTATTATATTATCATTTCCATTCCATATTATAGCCTTCTCCTTTTTGTTCGACACTTCGTTATTATGCACCTCTTCTCCTTCAAGTGTATGATAGTCACACTTATTCTGGATGAACGTATTCCAGTTATTTAGTTTTCTTCATAGAACTTCTTCATCGACGCTTGGTTGTACACTCCTTTTACTTTTTTGGTGGTTATATTACTTATCTCGTAAGTATTGTTTCCATTGTCCTTTGTGATGACATATAGACCATTTATTACTATATGTGGGACCTTGTTAATTATAAGTTGATCTACTCCTTTTCTCTTTCCTTCATTATTGCCTTCTCTTTTCTGTTACACTCTTTGTTGTCTTTCTCCTCTTCTCCTTCAAATGTCTGATGGGTGACATTTATTCTGGATAAACGTTATTTTAAGTTTGTTATAGTTTAATTTTTTCTTCTATTCCATTGGGTTGCTTGGCTGGTAACTTGAAGATCCGTCCCTTTTCTTGGTTTGTGGTATCTTCACTTAGTTTACCCATGGTCCATCAGTTCCTCTGCCCTTATGGTTCGGATAACTCTGGAGTGTAGAACTGTTTTCTTACTGGTGAAATAGGTCTCCTCCGTCTTGTACCATAATTCCTCAATTACCATATGTTCTGTAGTCTTGATGTTTACCGCAAACATTTGATTATTTTGTCCATTAATCAGAGAAGTTAATTGTGCATCTCTCATTAATATTATCTTTGCTTTTTTATTTGGTATTTCCATTTCTGGTGTGCTCCAGTATTTTATTGACCTTCTTGATCTGTTATACTCTGTTTTGTTGTCAGTCATTTCTATTTCTGGCATCTTCCATCCAAGTATTGATTTGTTGAATTTTTCATCCGCTGTTTGGTTCTGAATTCCTTTTATAATTTCCCTCAGAGTCCTCCTACAATCTTTGTACTCTATTAATTTGCTTTGGTAGGTAATGGGCAAATTAAACACATCGATCAGTCCGTTCTTCATCATCTCCATTTCTTCTCTTGTTTTTATTATTTTTCTGTGATGCCTTTTCTCCGTCTTCCTTTCCACGTATTCATCATTTGTTTCGTTGTTATTATTTTCAGGCAGTAATACGCTTTGGTCCTTTTTAAATTCTATCTCCTTACTACCTTCAGAAGTGGTGTCTTGTGGTTCATTTAATGGTTTGAAAATACTGCATAATGAGTCCAATTTTTTATGCAATTCTTCCTTGTCCTTTCTTCTCTCTTTATTCATTTGTCCTAATTGTTCCATCATTAATTTCATCAGCTATCTAACTTCGTTTCTTCTGTTGGTTGTTCTGGCATTTTCTTCTGTTGTTTCACTTTGACTACTTCTTTCTTTATTTGAGTTTTTGGTTTCGGCATTTCCGTGAATTCTTCTACTTGATTATGTACCTTCCTCCAATCACAAATATCTTCTCTGGGTAGTTCGAACATAACCCTTATCCATTCTCTTAGTTCCGTATTTTCTGTTTGTATTGGTTGTTCCGGTTGTCTTATAGATAGTCTCCATTGGTCATATTCCTCCTGTGTAAATTCCTCAGTCACCTGGGCGTATACTCCCGTTCTTTCATTTTTCATTTGTTTTTCATTGTCCCTCCATCTATCCCAATCTTCTTCAGTCATTCTTCTCACATTGTTATCACGTTTTTCGTGGGCTGTCCCGATAGTCTTTTCTTCATTATAATTGGTGTCCAGCTTCCACATTTCGTTATAAATATCTCTTAGTGACATCTGGTCGTTTGGTGATCCCACTGCATTTGCACGACTCATTTGTGCTCTTTCATGATCCGTGGTGTTCTTCTTGATGTACTCCATTTCCTTACTGAATTGTTTAAATAACCTTGTCATCCACTCTGCATAACTCCATTGTTTCTGTTGTTTGGGCATTTTCGTTTGTCGTTGTAGTCTATCTTTTGGTTTCATCTTTTTTCGTCTTTATTCTGTAACCAAAGAATGTCTCTTCATAGCCGCCGTGGGCCTTCTTTTACAGCCTCACCGGTTGGTCGCCAATTCTGTAACGAGATAATGCGGTCGTCCCTGCTACCTTCAAACCTCCCCTGGTATTCGTCAATCTGTAACGAATTATATAAGACGTACCTGCAAAATGTGTACATAAAAAATAATGTGTTTGGATGATTAGTGCGTTCGCCTCGCACCGGGTCGTTACAGTAATTTTGTGGCTAGCGATGTTCGTAGCGTAGTTCTGATTACCTGTATATTACGGCAGTAACCTTACCTGTTATTCTTAGGGGGTGTAATAATCCCGGGTGGCGCCAAGTCGTTTTACAAAACAACTAAAAATTGTGTTTGAACAAATTATCAGCGCAGCGGGTTGGTGTATTCGAATAATTCCCGCTCGCACAGCCGTCTCAATCGTCGCTTCTGACGTATGACTGGCAACTTGCTTACCGCTACAATTTATTCTTCAATACAAGTAATTATTATATAGCACTCCCTATGAAATGATAACGCTGGTTACTCCCTGTAATAAATATCTTTTAATGGGTGATAACTGAAAACATTTACAATTACAACAAAATAATTATCGATTGGTTACATGAGATCTTGTTTTCAGGGCGGCGAATTGATTTAGAAACCATCTAACCTGGCTTCGCTGTTTACGTTAGGCTTATTACAATGTTTCGGTTTCAAAATCCGTGGATTCTTTTGGCTATGAGTTAGAGAACTACAGTGGTTACAATAAAAATACAATTTACCTTAATCTAAGTGTACAAGAAATATAAAGTGTGCTGTTACAATCTGTTGTGTTGTGTTGTAAAAGTGTTCTGTAAGTTCGTGTTCAATTCTTAGGTTATTCTATATTAACAAAGTTCATTATGTTTTAATTTGCTTAAATACTCTATGAAAGAGAAATATTATTTTTTTATAGTGTGGTAATTTTACCTTTCAAAATTATTTAAAGTTATTAGGGTTGGTGGAAAATAAATAATTGGATTGTACTTAACAACTCGACGTGTCTAGGCCTTTGTAGTTGGTTCGAGATAGGAATTGGCTGCATAAAATCAGTTTTCTTGGATTTTGGGCTTCTTTAAATGTGGCGTCTTTTTCGTCTTGTGTTTGGACGTTCTATTTATGGATAATTTCCGTTTATTCAGGTCTTGGGTCTTGTAATATTGGTTGTAGTGGTCATCTGCTTCTTTGATGATCGGTTTTCAGCAACTTTATACTATTATTTTCATGATTTTCACTGAAAAAACTTTCTGCTGAACTCTTGCATCTATCTTGGCTTGGTGACGCTTCGCTTCTTTTTTTTCTACTAATTTCCAACGGTATTTTCTGTCAACAACCGCTGTTTCCATAGTAACGGTATTTTTCGAATAGGCTTATTTTGAGTTGATGTATTGTTATCGAAACTTCGAATCCTTCGTATATCTTCTGATTACTGTCATTCCTCCATCTTCCTTTCTGGTTATTAAATATTGTCACTATAGTATTTATTCTCGTTCATAGATTATTTTGATACCTCACAAGCTTGGGTAATATCAGATTTTAAGTTTTTACAATTATGTTAATGCTTGTTAATTACATTTCTTTTTATATAATAATGCCTATTACAATATTTTGTGTTATAAATGATCTACAATTTATTCTTGGTGATTCCTTCACCTCAGATTTTCTAAATTCTTACTCAATTTGTTATAATTTTTGTTTGTTTGGTTCTGACAGTTATGTTTTTTTTCTAGGCCTAAGTAGCCATTATAATAATTTACTTATTTCGTTCAAATCACATTTTGGTTCAGCCTATTTGGCCTTACTTTGTTATTTTTATTAGTTGTGTTGTGTTTTGAGTCTGTAGGTGTGTTGTTTATTATTCAATATTGCTTTCCCTATTTCAATCTTAAAAATATAACATTAGGCTTATGGACTGCACATTGCATTCAGCCATATCCTCTTATAACAATAACATGAACACAATTTTTTATAAGTTATTAGAGTTATTGTTTTGATTAAGAAATATCATCACTCACTCCTAACTTATCCTTATTTGCTAATTTTTTAGTTTATAACACATATTATTTGTGTTGTGATAAACAACATCACTTGTTATTAAATTAATAATAGTCCTTTATAAATTAGGTATCTTTGTTAGTTTTTTGACTTCTCAATCTCTAAACAATTTTTATATTCCCTCCATGGTAACACCTTCAATTTATTCTATTCTGGAATCCTCCCTTATTACTTACTACTGGCTATAATTAAACTTAGCTCTATTGAACATCTTTTATAAATAAAAAGTCATCATCACTTCTAGTGTTTACTATACCTTATACTATAATTCACTCTTGATACTATTTATTCATCAGCTATTTATGCACTGTTTATTTCCAACTTTTACATTACCTTCACTTGTAAATTACTTATTGTTAATTATAACTTCACTAGTGTCACACTTCACTTTGGGGTTCTTACACCTACACTATTGCACTGTATCACTGTTTATATCATTTGTTTGATAGTGGGTGACCCCTATACTTATTTCTCTTTCATGACTTAATCCTAATGACAATTAATACTTAATAACTAATACTTACTAACTAATAACAATTCTAATTTGTGGTTTCTGGTTGCCTTTTTAATGGGTAGTAACCGTTATCTCTCCTTCCTCCTGATAACCCTTGTTTTGGTTTCAATGTTCTTGTTGAGTGCTATTTTACTTATTTTGGTGAACCATTCTTGGTTTTCACTTTTGCTTGTCTCCCTCCTTCTTCATTTTCCTTGTTTGTTTAATATATTAGGTCTTTTCATCCGTTTCTTTGGACATTTTTGGGGTCATTTAAACCCATAAACTTGTTTCCTTGTGGTTTAGGTTTATTATTTTCTCATTCTCGTTGTTTATTTGTGGTTCCCTTCTTGTTTGTTTCTTTGATGTTGGGTCAATCATGTCAAAACATTTACGTTTGAATAAGTAGGTTACGTGGTTCCCTTCTTTATGCTTAGGTTGTTGGCTCAATCATGTCACAATATTTACATTTGAATAAGTAGGTTACGTGGTTCCCTTCTTTATGCTTAGGTTGTTGGCTCAATCACTTGGGTTAGGTTAAAGTCGTCGTATTGTCGTGTTATATTCCTTATTTGTTATTTAAAATCAATCAGTTTATTTGATAAGAAGTATTTTTACGATTATAAATATATTTTTTATCTCTGGTACGGGGTTGGCTATTTGTGTCGTGACATAATGCCTCTCCTTTAAAATTGATCATTTTGATAAAACACTAGTATAGTTTTTTATGAAATTATCAGTTATAGATAATCTTTTTCCTTTTCTTTCTTGGTTGTTTCTCCATTCTTTGTTTCTCTTCTTACTGAATTCATTCCATTTTATTTGGATCTGTTTTTCTTTTTATTTCCATTGGTGTGTCCTCCCTTATACACAATTTTTTCCCTAACTTTAGTAGCTGGTTTCTCCCATTACTACTCATTTTTCTGAGACCAGAGGCACGTCATCTCTGCTCAGTTTATTTGATTGCTGGACTTTCCAACAGTCAATCATAAATACCTTTTTTGTCAACTTGTGACTTAAATTAATAAAAATATACTTTGGGATTGTCCACCTTGTGGTTTGTTTTTAGATCACTTTGGCTTTTTACTCATTCTTCCTTCCGCTGTACCTTTGCTATATACTATCATTTGCTCATACAATTGATTGTTTTTTATTTATTTATATGTTAATTTCATCATTAACTTTTCATTATTCGATTTTCAATTCTCCTTGTAATCATTTTAATTATCTTAGACATATTCTTTTTTTTTAGTCATTAACAAGATTCTGCTTTAGCCATATCTGTATATAGGTTTTATACATAATCTCCCTCTTTTTCTTTGTACCATTTTAGATTTTTTATTTTACTGAATACCTTTGATTTATTATAATTTTAGGTATTTATCTTATCAGTTTTTTGGTCTGATTTTAATTTTGTACATTTCAGTTTGTATTAATTCTTTGTAAGTTAATTTCCTTACACCATACGAATTTTTGTAGCGTATTCCTATTTTGGTACATTTTGGTTTAATTATTTCATATACTTCACACATCAACTTTTTAATAAATTGTAAATTGATTTCACATAGTAGGAATTTATGTAACTCATTCCTTTGTTTTGATATTTTTTATTTTAGGCCTCATAAGTCATCGAAATGTTATTGCAAGTTGTGCTCACATAATTTTTGAATTTTGACATCTGTATTTTATTTACAGTTACTTGTCCTTCGTGATGACATATGGCCGTACATTTTATTATATATAATTTTATTTTGGTATCAATTCAATTCTCACGGTTGTGGATTTATTATATTATCATTTCCATTCCATATTATAGCCTTCTCCTTTTTGTTCGACACTTCGTTATTATGCACCTCTTCTCCTTCAAGTGTATGATAGTCACACTTATTCTGGATGAAGCTCACATATTTTGGTATCAATTCAATTCTCACGGTTGTGGATTTATTATATTATCATTTCCATTCCATATTATAGCCTTCTCCTTTTTGTTCGACACTTCGTTATTATGCACCTCTTCTCCTTCAAGTGTATGATAGTCGCACTTATTCTGGATGAACGTATTCCAGTTATTTAGTTTTCTTCATAGAACTTCTTCATCGACGCTTGGTTGTACACTCCTTTTACTTTTTTGGTGGTTATATTACTTATCTAGTAAGTATTGTTTCCATTGTCCTTTGTGATGACATATGGACCATTTATTACTATATGTGGGACCTTGTTAATTATAAGTTGATCTACTCCTTTTCTCTTTCCTTCATTATTGCCTTCTCTTTTCTGTTACACTCTTTGTTGTCTTTCTCCTCTTCTCCTTCAAATGTCTGATGGGTGACATTTATTCTGGATAAACGTTATTTTAAGTTTGTTATAGTTTAATTTTTTCTTCTATTCCATTGGGTTGCTTGGCTGGTAACTTGAAGATCCGTCCCTTTTCTTGGTTTGTGGTATCTTCACTTAGTTTACCCATGGTCCATCAGTTCCTCTGCCCTTATGGTTCGGATAACTCTGGAGTGTAGAACTGTTTTCTTACTGGTGAAATAGGTCTCCTCCGTCTTGTACCATAATTCCTCAAGTACCATATGTTCTGTAGTCTTGATGTTTACCGCAAACATTTGATTATTTTGTCCATTAATCAGAGTAGTTAATTGTGCATCTCTCATTAATATTATCTTTGCTTTTTTATTTGGTATTTCCATTTCTGGTGTGCTCCAGTATTTTATTGACCTTCTTGATCTGTTATACTCTGTTTTGTTGTCAGTCATTTCTATTTCTGGCATCTTCCATCCAAGTATTGATTTGTTGAATTTTTCATCCGCTGTTTGGTTCTGAATTCCTTTTATAATTTCCCTCAGAGTCCTCCTACAATCTTTGTACTCTATTAATTTGCTTTGGTAGGTAATGGGCAAATTAAACACATCGATCAGTCCGTTCTTCATCATCTCCATTTCTTCTCTTGTTTTTATTATTTTTCTGTGATGCCTTTTCTCCGTCTTCCTTTCCACGTATTCATCATTTGTTTCGTTGTTATTATTTTCAGGCAGTAATACGCTTTGGTCCTTTTTAAATTCTATCTCCTTACTACCTTCAGAAGTGGTGTCTTGTGGTTCATTTAATGGTTTGAAAATACTGCATAATGAGTCCAATTTTTTATGCAATTCTTCCTTGTCCTTTCTTCTCTCTTTATTCATTTGTCCTAATTGTTCCATCATTAATTTCATCATGCTATCTAACTTCGTTTCTTCTGTTGGTTGTTCTGGCATTTTCTTCTGTTGTTTCACTTTGACTACTTCTTTCTTTATTTGAGTTTTTGGTTTAGGCATTTCCGTGAATTCTTCTACTTGATTATGTACCTTCCTCCAATCACAAATATCTTCTGTGGGTAGTTCGAACATAACCCTTATCCATTCTCTTAGTTCCGTATTTTCTGTTTGTATTGGTTGTTCCGGTTGTCTTATAGATAGTCTCCATTGGTCATATTCCTCCTGTGTAAATTCCTCAGTCACCTGGGCGTATACTCCCGTTCTTTCATTTTTCATTTGTTTTTCATTGTCCCTCCATCTATCCCAATCTTCTTCGGTCATTCTTCTCACATTGTTATCACGTTTTTCGTGGGCTGTCCCGATAGTCTTTTCTTCATTATATTTGGTGTCCAGCTTCCACATTTCGTTATAAATATCTCTTAGTGACATCTGGTCGTTTGGTGATCCCACTGCATTTGCACGACTCATTTGTGCTCTTTCATGATCCGTGGTGTTCTTCTTGATGTACTCCATTTCCTTACTGAATTTTTTAAATAAACTTGTCATCCACTCTGCATAACTCCATTGTTTCTGTTGTTTGGGCATTTTCGTTTGTCGTTGTAGTCTATCTTTTGGTTTCATCTTTTTTCGTCTTTATTCTGTAACCAAAGAATGTCTCTTCATAGCCGCTGTGGGCCTTCTTTTACAGCCTCACCGGTTGGTCGCCAATTCTGTAACGAGATAATGCGGTCGTCCCTGCTACCTTCAAACCTCCCCTGGTGTTCGTCAATCTGTAACGAATTATATAAGACGTACCTGCAAAATGTGTACATAAAAAATAATGTGTTTGGATGATTAGTGCGTTCGCCTCGCACCGGGTCGTTACAGTAATTTTGTGGCTAGCGATGTTCGTAGCGTAGTTCTGATTACCTGTATATTACGGCAGTAACCTTACCTGTTATTCTTAGGGGGTGTAATAATCCCGGGTGGCGCCAAGTCGTTTTACAAAACAACTAAAAATTGTGTTTGAACAAGTTATCAGCGCAGCGGGTTGGTGTATTCGAATAATTCCCACTCGCACAGCCGTCTCAATCGTCGCTTCTGACGTATGACTGGCAACTTGCTTACCGCTACAATTTATTCTTCAATACAAGTAATTATTATATAGCACTCCCTATGAAATGATAACGCTGGTTACTCCCTGTAATAAATATCTTTTAATGGGTGATAACTGAAAACATTTACAATTACAACAAAATAATTATCGATTGGTTACATGAGATCTTGTTTTCAGGGCGGCGAATTGATTTAGAAACCATTTAACCTGGCTTCGCTGTTTACGTTAGGCTTATTACAATGTTTCGGTTTCAAAATCCGTGGATTCTTTTGGCTATGAGTTAGAGAACTACAGTGGTTACAATAAAAATACAATTTACCTTAATCTAAGTGTACAAGAATTATAAAGTGTGCTGTTACAATGTTGTGTTGTGTTGTAAAAGTGTTCTGTAAGTTCGTGTTCAATTCTTAGGTTATTCTATGTTAACAAAGTTCATTATGTTTTAATTTGCTTAAATACTCTATGAAAGAGAAATATTATTTTTTTATAGTGTGGTAATTTTACCTTTCGAAATTATTTAAAGTTATTAGGGTTGGTGGAAAATAAATAATTGGATTGTACTTAACAACTCGACGTGTCTAGGCCTTTGTAGTTGGTTCGAGATAGGAATTGGCTGCATAAAATCAGTTTTCTTGGATTTTGGGCTTCTTTAAATGTGGCGTCTTTTTCGTCTTGTGTTTGGACGTTCTATTTATGGATAATTTCCGTTTATTCAGGTCTTGGGTCTTGTAATATTGGTTGTAGTGGTCATCTGCTTCTTTGATGATCGGTTTTCAGCAACTTTATACTATTATTTTCATGATTTTCACTGAAAAAACTTTCTGCTGAACTCTTGCATCTATCTTGGCTTGGTGACGCTTCGCTTCTTTTTTTTCTACTAATTTCCAACGGTATTTTCTGTCAACAACCGCTGTTTCCATAGTAACTGTATTTTTCGAATAGGCTTATTTTGAGTTGATGTATTGTTATCGAAACTTCGAATCCTTCGTATATCTTCTGATTACTGTCATTCCTCCATCTTCCTTTCTGGTTATTAAATATTGTCACTATAGTATTTATTCTCGTTCATAGATTATTTTGATACCTCACAAGCTTGGGTAATATCAGATTTTAAGTTTTTACAATTATGTTAATGCTTGTTAATTACATTTCTTTTTATATAATAATGCCTATTACAATATTTTGTGTTATAAATGATCTACAATTTATTCTTGGTGATTCCTTCACCTCAGATTTTCTAAATTCTTACTCAATTTGTTATAATTTTTGTTTGTTTGGTTCTGACAGTTATGTTTTTTTTCTAGGCCTAAGTAGCCATTATAATAATTTACTTATTTCGTTCAAATCACATTTTGGTTCAGCCTATTTGGCCTTACTTTGTTATTTTTATTAGTTGTGTTGTGTTTTGAGTCTGTAGGTGTGTTGTTTATTATTCAATATTGCTTTCCCTATTTCAATCTTAAAAATATAACATTAGGCTTATGGACTGCACATTGCATTCAGCCATATCCTCTTATAACAATAACATGAACACAATTTTTTATAAGTTATTAGAGTTATTGTTTTGATTAAGAAATATCATCACTCACTCCTAACTTATCCTTATTTGCTAATTTTTTAGTTTATAACACATATTATTTGTGTTGTGATAAACAACATCACTTGTTATTAAATTAATAATAGTCCTTTATAAATTAGGTATCTTTGTTAGTTTTTTGACTTCTCAATCTCTAAACAATTTTTATATTCCCTCCATGGTAACACCTTCAATTTATTCTATTCTGGAATCCTCCCTTATTACTTACTACTGGCTATAATTAAACTTAGCTCTATTGAACATCTTTTATAAATAAAAAGTCATCATCACTTCTAGTGTTTACTATACCTTATACTATAATTCACTCTTGATACTATTTATTCATCAGCTATTTATGCACTGTTTATTTCCAACTTTTACATTACCTTCACTTGTAAATTACTTATTGTTAATTATAACTTCACTAGTGTCACACTTCACTTTGGGGTTCTTACACCTACACTATTGCACTGTATCACTGTTTATATCATTTGTTTGATAGTGGGTGACCCCTATACTTATTTCTCTTTCATGACTTAATCCTAATGACAATTAATACTTAATAACTAATACTTACTAACTAATAACAATTCTAATTTGTGGTTTCTGGTTGCCTTTTTAATGGGTAGTAACCGTTATCTCTCCTTCCTCCTGATAACCCTTGTTTTGGTTTCAATGTTCTTGTTGAGTGCTATTTTACTTATTTTGGTGAACCATTCTTGGTTTTCACTTTTGCTTGTCTCCCTCCTTCTTCATTTTCCTTGTTTGTTTAATATATTAGGTCTTTTCATCCGTTTCTTTGGACATTTTTGGGGTCATTTAAACCCATAAACTTGTTTCCTTGTGGTTTAGGTTTATTATTTTCTCATTCTCGTTGTTTATTTGTGGTTCCCTTCTTGTTTGTTTCTTTGATGTTGGGTCAATCATGTCAAAACATTTACGTTTGAATAAGTAGGTTACGTGGTTCCCTTCTTTATGCTTAGGTTGTTGGCTCAATCATGTCACAATATTTACATTTGAATAAGTAGGTTACGTGGTTCCCTTCTTTATGCTTAGGTTGTTGGCTCAATCACTTGGGTTAGGTTAAAGTCGTCGTATTGTCGTGTTATATTCCTTATTTGTTATTTAAAATCAATCAGTTTATTTGATAAGAAGTATTTTTACGATTATAAATATATTTTTTATCTCTGGTACGGGGTTGGCTATTTGTGTCGTGACATAATGCCTCTCCTTTAAAATTGATCATTTTGATAAAACACTAGTATAGTTTTTTATGAAATTATCAGTTATAGATAATCTTTTTCCTTTTCTTTCTTGGTTGTTTCTCCATTCTTTGTTTCTCTTCTTACTGAATTCATTCCATTTTATTTGGATCTGTTTTTCTTTTTATTTCCATTGGTGTGTCCTCCCTTATACACAATTTTTTCCCTAACTTTAGTAGCTGGTTTCTCCCATTACTACTCATTTTTCTGAGACCAGAGGCACGTCATCTCTGCTCAGTTTATTTGATTGCTGGACTTTCCAACAGTCAATCATAAATACCTTTTTTGTCAACTTGTGACTTAAATTAATAAAAATATACTTTGGGATTGTCCACCTTGTGGTTTGTTTTTAGATCACTTTGGCTTTTTACTCATTCTTCCTTCCGCTGTACCTTTGCTATATACTATCATTTGCTCATACAATTGATTGTTTTTTATTTATTTATATGTTAATTTCATCATTAACTTTTCATTATTCGATTTTCAATTCTCCTTGTAATCATTTTAATTATCTTAGACATATTCTTTTTTTTTAGTCATTAACAAGATTCTGCTTTAGCCATATCTGTATATAGGTTTTATACATAATCTCCCTCTTTTTCTTTGTACCATTTTAGATTTTTTATTTTACTGAATACCTTTGATTTATTATAATTTCAGGTATTTATCTTATCAGTTTTTTGGTCTGATTTTAATTTTGTACATTTCAGTTTGTATTAATTCTTTGTAAGTTAATTTCCTTACACCATACGAATTTTTGTAGCGTATTCCTATTTTGGTACATTTTGGTTTAATTATTTCATATACTTCACACATCAACTTTTTAATAAATTGTAAATTGATTTCACATAGTAGGAATTTATGTAACTCATTCCTTTGTTTTGATATTTTTTATTTTAGGCCTCATAAGTCATCGAAATGTTATTGCAAGTTGTGCTCACATAATTTTTGAATTTTGACATCTGTATTTTATTTACAGTTACTTGTCCTTCGTGATGACATATGGCCGTACATTTTATTATATATAATTTTATTTTGGTATCAATTCAATTCTCACGGTTGTGGATTTATTATATTATCATTTCCATTCCATATTATAGCCTTCTCCTTTTTGTTCGACACTTCGTTATTATGCACCTCTTCTCCTTCAAGTGTATGATAGTCACACTTATTCTGGATGAAGCTCACATATTTTGGTATCAATTCAATTCTCACGGTTGTGGATTTATTATATTATCATTTCCATTCCATATTATAGCCTTCTCCTTTTTGTTCGACACTTCGTTATTATGCACCTCTTCTCCTTCAAGTGTATGATAGTCGCACTTATTCTGGATGAACGTATTCCAGTTATTTAGTTTTCTTCATAGAACTTCTTCATCGACGCTTGGTTGTACACTCCTTTTACTTTTTTGGTGGTTATATTACTTATCTAGTAAGTATTGTTTCCATTGTCCTTTGTGATGACATATGGACCATTTATTACTATATGTGGGACCTTGTTAATTATAAGTTGATCTACTCCTTTTCTCTTTCCTTCATTATTGCCTTCTCTTTTCTGTTACACTCTTTGTTGTCTTTCTCCTCTTCTCCTTCAAATGTCTGATGGGTGACATTTATTCTGGATAAACGTTATTTTAAGTTTGTTATAGTTTAATTTTTTCTTCTATTCCATTGGGTTGCTTGGCTGGTAACTTGAAGATCCGTCCCTTTTCTTGGTTTGTGGTATCTTCACTTAGTTTACCCATGGTCCATCAGTTCCTCTGCCCTTATGGTTCGGATAACTCTGGAGTGTAGAACTGTTTTCTTACTGGTGAAATAGGTCTCCTCCGTCTTGTACCATAATTCCTCAAGTACCATATGTTCTGTAGTCTTGATGTTTACCGCAAACATTTGATTATTTTGTCCATTAATCAGAGAAGTTAATTGTGCATCTCTCATTAATATTATCTTTGCTTTTTTATTTGGTATTTCCATTTCTGGTGTGCTCCAGTATTTTATTGACCTTCTTGATCTGTTATACTCTGTTTTGTTGTCAGTCATTTCTATTTCTGGCATCTTCCATCCAAGTATTGATTTGTTGAATTTTTCATCCGCTGTTTGGTTCTGAATTCCTTTTATAATTTCCCTCAGAGTCCTCCTACAATCTTTGTACTCTATTAATTTGCTTTGGTAGGTAATGGGCAAATTAAACACATCGATCAGTCCGTTCTTCATCATCTCCATTTCTTCTCTTGTTTTTATTATTTTTCTGTGATGCCTTTTCTCCGTCTTCCTTTCCACGTATTCATCATTTGTTTCGTTGTTATTATTTTCAGGCAGTAATACGCTTTGGTCCTTTTTAAATTCTATCTCCTTACTACCTTCAGAAGTGGTGTCTTGTGGTTCATTTAATGGTTTGAAAATACTGCATAATGAGTCCAATTTTTTATGCAATTCTTCCTTGTCCTTTCTTCTCTCTTTATTCATTTGTCCTAATTGTTCCATCATTAATTTCATCATGCTATCTAACTTCGTTTCTTCTGTTGGTTGTTCTGGCATTTTCTTCTGTTGTTTCACTTTGACTACTTCTTTCTTTATTTGAGTTTTTGGTTTAGGCATTTCCGTGAATTCTTCTACTTGATTATGTACCTTCCTCCAATCACAAATATCTTCTGTGGGTAGTTCGAACATAACCCTTATCCATTCTCTTAGTTCCGTATTTTCTGTTTGTATTGGTTGTTCCGGTTGTCTTATAGATAGTCTCCATTGGTCATATTCCTCCTGTGTAAATTCCTCAGTCACCTGGGCGTATACTCCCGTTCTTTCATTTTTCATTTGTTTTTCATTGTCCCTCCATCTATCCCAATCTTCTTCGGTCATTCTTCTCACATTGTTATCACGTTTTTCGTGGGCTGTCCCGATAGTCTTTTCTTCATTATATTTGGTGTCCAGCTTCCACATTTCGTTATAAATATCTCTTAGTGACATCTGGTCGTTTGGTGATCCCACTGCATTTGCACGACTCATTTGTGCTCTTTCATGATCCGTGGTGTTCTTCTTGATGTACTCCATTTCCTTACTGAATTTTTTAAATAAACTTGTCATCCACTCTGCATAACTCCATTGTTTCTGTTGTTTGGGCATTTTCGTTTGTCGTTGTAGTCTATCTTTTGGTTTCATCTTTTTTCGTCTTTATTCTGTAACCAAAGAATGTCTCTTCATAGCCGCTGTGGGCCTTCTTTTACAGCCTCACCGGTTGGTCGCCAATTCTGTAACGAGATAATGCGGTCGTCCCTGCTACCTTCAAACCTCCCCTGGTGTTCGTCAATCTGTAACGAATTATATAAGACGTACCTGCAAAATGTGTACATAAAAAATAATGTGTTTGGATGATTAGTGCGTTCGCCTCGCACCGGGTCGTTACAGTAATTTTGTGGCTAGCGATGTTCGTAGCGTAGTTCTGATTACCTGTATATTACGG
This sequence comes from Magicicada septendecula, assembly GCA_034769895.1. Classification (NCBI taxonomy): domain Eukaryota; kingdom Metazoa; phylum Arthropoda; class Insecta; order Hemiptera; family Cicadidae; genus Magicicada; species Magicicada septendecula. Next base: position 448,818 of record JAWRYS010001744.1, read on the forward strand.
CAGTAACCTTACCTGTTATTCTTAGGGGGTGTAATAATCCCGGGTGGCGCCAAGTCGTTTTACAAAACAACTAAAAATTGTGTTTGAACAAGTTATCAGCGCAGCGGGTTGGTGTATTCGAATAATTCCCACTCGCACAGCCGTCTCAATCGTCGCTTCTGACGTATGACTGGCAACTTGCTTACCGCTACAATTTATTCTTCAATACAAGTAATTATTATATAGCACTCCCTATGAAATGATAACGCTGGTTACTCCCTGTAATAAATATCTTTTAATGGGTGATAACTGAAAACATTTACAATTACAACAAAATAATTATCGATTGGTTACATGAGATCTTGTTTTCAGGGCGGCGAATTGATTTAGAAACCATTTAACCTGGCTTCGCTGTTTACGTTAGGCTTATTACAATGTTTCGGTTTCAAAATCCGTGGATTCTTTTGGCTATGAGTTAGAGAACTACAGTGGTTACAATAAAAATACAATTTACCTTAATCTAAGTGTACAAGAAATATAAAGTGTGCTGTTACAATGTTGTGTTGTGTTGTAAAAGTGTTCTGTAAGTTCGTGTTCAATTCTTAGGTTATTCTATGTTAACAAAGTTCATTATGTTTTAATTTGCTTAAATACTCTATGAAAGAGAAATATTATTTTTTTATAGTGTGGTAATTTTACCTTTCGAAATTATTTAAAGTTATTAGGGTTGGTGGAAAATAAATAATTGGATTGTACTTAACAACTCGACGTGTCTAGGCCTTTGTAGTTGGTTCGAGATAGGAATTGGCTGCATAAAATCAGTTTTCTTGGATTTTGGGCTTCTTTAAATGTGGCGTCTTTTTCGTCTTGTGTTTGGACGTTCTATTTATGGATAATTTCCGTTTATTCAGGTCTTGGGTCTTGTAATATTGGTTGTAGTGGTCATCTGCTTCTTTGATGATCGGTTTTCAGCAACTTTATACTATTATTTTCATGATTTTCACTGAAAAAACTTTCTGCTGAACTCTTGCATCTATCTTGGCTTGGTGACGCTTCGCTTCTTTTTTTTCTACTAATTTCCAACGGTATTTTCTGTCAACAACCGCTGTTTCCATAGTAACTGTATTTTTCGAATAGGCTTATTTTGAGTTGATGTATTGTTATCGAAACTTCGAATCCTTCGTATATCTTCTGATTACTGTCATTCCTCCATCTTCCTTTCTGGTTATTAAATATTGTCACTATAGTATTTATTCTCGTTCATAGATTATTTTGATACCTCACAAGCTTGGGTAATATCAGATTTTAAGTTTTTACAATTATGTTAATGCTTGTTAATTACATTTCTTTTTATATAATAATGCCTATTACAATATTTTGTGTTATAAATGATCTACAATTTATTCTTGGTGATTCCTTCACCTCAGATTTTCTAAATTCTTACTCAATTTGTTATAATTTTTGTTTGTTTGGTTCTGACAGTTATGTTTTTTTTCTAGGCCTAAGTAGCCATTATAATAATTTACTTATTTCGTTCAAATCACATTTTGGTTCAGCCTATTTGGCCTTACTTTGTTATTTTTATTAGTTGTGTTGTGTTTTGAGTCTGTAGGTGTGTTGTTTATTATTCAATATTGCTTTCCCTATTTCAATCTTAAAAATATAACATTAGGCTTATGGACTGCACATTGCATTCAGCCATATCCTCTTATAACAATAACATGAACACAATTTTTTATAAGTTATTAGAGTTATTGTTTTGATTAAGAAATATCATCACTCACTCCTAACTTATCCTTATTTGCTAATTTTTTAGTTTATAACACATATTATTTGTGTTGTGATAAACAACATCACTTGTTATTAAATTAATAATAGTCCTTTATAAATTAGGTATCTTTGTTAGTTTTTTGACTTCTCAATCTCTAAACAATTTTTATATTCCCTCCATGGTAACACCTTCAATTTATTCTATTCTGGAATCCTCCCTTATTACTTACTACTGGCTATAATTAAACTTAGCTCTATTGAACATCTTTTATAAATAAAAAGTCATCATCACTTCTAGTGTTTACTATACCTTATACTATAATTCACTCTTAACACTATTTATTCATCAGCTATTTATGCACTGTTTATTTCCAACTTTTACCTTACCTTCACTTGTAAATTACTTATTGTTAATTATAACTTCACTAGTGTCACACTTCACTTTGGGGTTCTTACACCTACACTATTGCACTGTATCACTGTTTATATCATTTGTTTGATAGTGGGTGACCCCTATACTTATTTCTCTTTCATGACTTAATCCTAATGACAATTAATACTTAATAACTAATACTTACTAACTAATAACAATTCTAATTTGTGGTTTCTGGTTGCCTTTTTAATGGGTAGTAACCGTTATCTCTCCTTCCTCCTGATAACCCTTGTTTTGGTTTCAATGTTCTTGTTGAGTGCTATTTTACTTATTTTGGTGAACCATTCTTGGTTTTCACTTTTGCTTGTCTCCCTCCTTCTTCATTTCCCTTGTTTGTTTAATATATTAGGTCTTTTCATCCGTTTCTTTGGACATTTTTGGGGTCATTTAAACCCATAAACTTGTTTCCTTGTGGTTTAGGTTTATTATTTTCTCATTCTCGTTGTTTATTTGTGGTTCCCTTCTTGTTTGTTTCTTTGATGTTGGGTCAATCATGTCAAAACATTTACGTTTGAATAAGTAGGTTACGTGGTTCCCTTCTTTATGTTTAGGTTGTTGGCTCAATCATGTCAAAATATTTACATTTGAATAAGTAGGTTACGTGGTTCCCTTCTTTATGCTTAGGTTGTTGGCTCAATCATGTCACAATATTTACATTTGAATAAGTAGGTTACGTGGTTCCCTTCTTTATGCTTAGGTTGTTGGCTCAATCACTTGGGTTAGGTTAAAGTCGTCGTATTGTCGTGTTATATTCCTTATTTGTTATTTAAAATCAATCAGTTTATTTGATAAGAAGTATTTTTACGATTATAAATATATTTTTTATCTCTGGTACGGGGTTGGCTATTTGTGTCGTGACATAATGCCTCTCCTTTAAAATTGATCATTTTGATAAAACACTAGTATAGTTTTTTATGAAATTATCAGTTATAGATAATCTTTTTCCTTTTCTTTCTTGGTTGTTTCTCCATTCTTTGTTTCTCTTCTTACTGAATTCATTCCATTTTATTTGGATCTGTTTTTCTTTTTATTTCCATTGGTGTGTCCTCCCTTATACACAATTTTTTCCCTAACTTTAGTAGCTGGTTTCTCCCATTACTACTCATTTTTCTGAGACCAGAGGCACGTCATCTCTGCTCAGTTTATTTGATTGCTGGACTTTCCAACAGTCAATCATAAATACCTTTTTTGTCAACTTGTGACTTAAATTAATAAAAATATACTTTGGGATTGTCCACCTTGTGGTTTGTTTTTAGATCACTTTGGCTTTTTACTCATTCTTCCTTCCGCTGTACCTTTGCTATATACTATCATTTGCTCATACAATTGATTGTTTTTTATTTATTTATATGTTAATTTCATCATTAACTTTTCATTATTCGGTTTTCAATTCTCCTTGTGATCATTTTAATTATCTTAGACATATTCTTTTTTTTTAGTCATTTAGCAAGATTCTGCTTTAGCCATATCTGTATATCGGTTTTATACATAATCTCCCTCTTTTTCTTTGTACCATTTTAGATTTTTTATTTTACTGAATACCTTTGATTTATTATAATTTCAGGTATTTATCTTATCAGTTTTTTGGTCTGATTTTAATTTTGTACATTTCAGTTTGTATTAATTCTTTGTAAGTTAATTTCCTTACACCATAGGAATTTTTGTAGCGTATTCCTATTTTGGTACATTTTGGTTTAATTATTTCATATACTTCACACATCAACTTTTTAATAAATTGTAAATTGATTTCACATAGTAGGAATTTATGTAACTCATTCCTTTGTTTTGATATTTTTTATTTTAGGCCTCATAAGTCATCGAAATGTTATTGCAAGTTGTGCTCACATAATTTTTGAATTTTGACATCTGTATTTTATTTACAGTTACTTGTCCTTCGTGATGACATATGGCCGTACATTTTATTATATATAATTTTATTTTGGTATCAATTCAATTCTCACGGTTGTGGATTTATTATATTATCATTTCCATTCCATATTATAGCCTTCTCCTTTTTGTTCGACACTTCGTTATTATGCACCTCTTCTCCTTCAAGTGTATGATAGTCACACTTATTCTGGATGAAGCTCACATATTTTGGTATCAATTCAATTCTCACGGTTGTGGATTTATTATATTATCATTTCCATTCCATATTATAGCCTTCTCCTTTTTGTTCGACACTTCGTTATTATACACCTCTTCTCCTTCAAGTGTATGATAGTCGCACTTATTCTGGATGAACGTATTCCAGTTATTTAGTTTTCTTCATAGAACTTCTTCATCGACGCTTGGTTGTACACTCCTTTTACTTTTTTGGTGGTTATATTACTTATCTCGTAAGTATTGTTTCCATTGTCCTTTGTGATGACATATGGACCATTTATTACTATATGTGGGACCTTGTTAATTATAAGTTGATCTACTCCTTTTCTCTTTCCTTCATTATTGCCTTCTCTTTTCTGTTACACTCTTTGTTGTCTTTCTCCTCTTCTCCTTCAAATGTCTGATGGGTGACATTTATTCTGGATAAACGTTATTTTAAGTTTGTTATAGTTTAATTTTTTCTTCTATTCCATTGGGTTGCTTGGCTGGTAACTTGAAGATCCGTCCCTTTTCTTGGTTTGTGGTATCTTCACTTAGTTTACCCATGGTCCATCAGTTCCTCTGCCCTTATGGTTCGGATAACTCTGGAGTGTAGAACTGTTTTCTTACTGGTGAAATAGGTCTCCTCCGTCTTGTACCATAATTCCTCAAGTACCATATGTTCTGTAGTCTTGATGTTTACCGCAAACATTTGATTATTTTGTCCATTAATCAGAGAAGTTAATTGTGCATCTCTCATTAATATTATCTTTGCTTTTTTATTTGGTATTTCCATTTCTGGTGTGCTCCAGTATTTTATTGAACTTCTTGATCTGTTATACTCTGTTTTGTTGTCAGTCATTTCTATTTCTGGCATCTTCCATCCAAGTATTGATTTGTTGAATTTTTCATCCGCTGTTTGGTTCTGAATTCCTTTTATAATTTCCCTCAGAGTCCTCCTACAATCTTTGTACTCTATTAATTTGCTTTGGTAGGTAATGGGCAAATTAAACACATCGATCAGTCCATTCTTCATCATCTCCATTTCTTCTCTTGTTTTTATTATTTTTCTGTGATGCCTTTTCTCCGTCTTCCTTTCCACGTATTCATCATTTGTTTCGTTGTTATTATTTTCAGGCAGTAATACGCTTTGGTCCTTTTTAAATTCTATCTCCTTACTACCTTCAGAAGTGGTGTCTTGTGGTTCATTTAATGGTTTGAAAATACTGCATAATGAGTCCAATTTTTTATGCAATTCTTCCTTGTCCTTTCTTCTCTCTTTATTCATTTGTCCTAATTGTTCCATCATTAATTTCATCATGCTATCTAACTTCGTTTCTTCTGTTGGTTGTTCTGGCATTTTCTTCTGTTGTTTCACTTTGACTACTTCTTTCTTTATTTGAGTTTTTGGTTTAGGCATTTCCGTGAATTCTTCTACTTGATTATGTACCTTCCTCCAATCACAAATATCTTCTCTGGGTAGTTCGAACATAACCCTTATCCATTCTCTTAGTTCCGTATTTTCTGTTTGTATTGGTTGTTCCGGTTGTCTTATAGATAGTCTCCATTGGTCATATTCCTCCTGTGTAAATTCCTCAGTCACCTGGGCGTATACTCCCTTCTTTCATTTTTCATTTGTTTTTCATTGTCCCTCCATCTATCCCAATCTTCTTCGGTCATTCTTCTCACATTGTTATCACGTTTTTCGTGGGCTGTCCCGATAGTCTTTTCTTCATTATATTTGGTGTCCAGCTTCCACATTTCGTTATAAATATCTCTTAGTGACATCTGGTCGTTTGGTGATCCCACTGCATTTGCACGACTCATTTGTGCTCTTTCATGATCCGTGGTGTTCTTCTTGATGTACTCCATTTCCTTACTGAATTTTTTAAATAACCTTGTCATCCACTCTGCATAACTCCATTGTTTCTGTTGTTTGGGCATTTTCGTTTGTCGTTGTAGTCTATCTTTTGGTTTCATCTTTTTTCGTCTTTATTCTGTAACCAAAGAATGTCTCTTCATAGCCGCCGTGGGCCTTCTTTTACAGCCTCACCGGTTGGTCGCCAATTCTGTAACGAGATAATGCGGTCGTCCCTGCTACCTTCAAACCTCCCCTGGTATTCGTCAATCTGTAACGAATTATATAAGACGTACCTGCAAAATGTGTACATAAAAAATAATGTGTTTGGATGATTAGTGCGTTCGCCTCGCACCGGGTCGTTACAGTAATTTTGTGGCTAGCGATGTTCGTAGCGTAGTTCTGATTACCTGTATATTACGGCAGTAACCTTACCTGTTATTCTTAGGGGGTGTAATAATCCCGGGTGGCGCCAAGTCGTTTTACAAAACAACTAAAAATTGTGTTTGAACAAGTTATCAGCGCAGCGGGTTGGTGTATTCGAATAATTCCCACTCGCACAGCCGTCTCAATCGTCGCTTCTGACGTATGACTGGCAACTTGCTTACCGCTACAATTTATTCTTCAATACAAGTAATTATTATATAGCACTCCCTATGAAATGATAACGCTGGTTACTCCCTGTAATAAATATCTTTTAATGGGTGATAACTGAAAACATTTACAATTACAACAAAATAATTATCGATTGGTTACATGAGATCTTGTTTTCAGGGCGGCGAATTGATTTAGAAACCATCTAACCTGGCTTCGCTGTTTACGTTAGGCTTATTACAATGTTTCGGTTTCAAAATCCGTGGATTCTTTTGGCTATGAGTTAGAGAACTACAGTGGTTACAATAAAAATACAATTTACCTTAATCTAAGTGTACAAGAAAAATAAAGTGTGCTGTTACAATCTGTTGTGTTGTGTTGTAAAAGTGTTCTGTAAGTTCGTGTTCAATTCTTAGGTTATTCTATGTTAACAAAGTTCATTATGTTTTAATTTGCTTAAATACTCTATGAAAGAGAAATATTATTTTTTTATAGTGTGGTAATTTTACCTTTCAAAATTATTTAAAGTTATTAGGGTTGGTGGAAAATAAATAATTGGATTGTACTTAACAACTCGACGTGTCTAGGCCTTTGTAGTTGGTTCGAGATAGGAATTGGCTGCATAAAATCAGTTTTCTTGGATTTTGGGCTTCTTTAAATGTGGCGTCTTTTTCGTCTTGTGTTTGGACGTTCTATTTATGGATAATTTCCATTTATTCAGGTCTTGGGTCTTGTAATATTGGTTGTAGTGGTCATCTGCTTCTTTGATGATCGGTTTTCAGCAACTTTATACTATTATTTTCATGATTTTCACTGAAAAAACTTTCTGCTGAACTCTTGCATCTATCTTGGCTTGGTGACGCTTCGCTTCTTTTTTTTCTACTAATTTCCAACGGTATTTTCTGTCAACAACCGCTGTTTCCATAGTAACTGTATTTTTCGAATAGGCTTATTTTGAGTTGATGTATTGTTATCGAAACTTCGAATCCTTCGTATATCTTCTGATTACTGTCATTCCTCCATCTTCCTTTCTGGTTATTAAATATTGTCACTATAGTATTTATTCTCGTTCATAGATTATTTTGATACCTCACAAGCTTGGGTAATATCAGATTTTAAGTTTTTACAATTATGTTAATGCTTGTTAATTACATTTCTTTTTATATAATAATGCCTATTACAATATTTTGTGTTATAAATGATCTACAATTTATTCTTGGTGATTCCTTCACCTCAGATTTTCTAAATTCTTACTCAATTTGTTATAATTTTTGTTTGTTTGGTTCTGACAGTTATGTTTTTTTTCTAGGCCTAAGTAGCCATTATAATAATTTACTTATTTCGTTCAAATCACATTTTGGTTCAGCCTATTTGGCCTTACTTTGTTATTTTTATTAGTTGTGTTGTGTTTTGAGTCTGTAGGTGTGTTGTTTATTATTCAATATTGCTTTCCCTATTTCAATCTTAAAAATATAACATTAGGCTTATGGACTGCACATTGCATTCAGCCATATCCTCTTATAACAATAACATGAACACAATTTTTTATAAGTTATTAGAGTTATTGTTTTGATTAAGAAATATCATCACTCACTCCTAACTTATCCTTATTTGCTAATTTTTTAGTTTATAACACATATTATTTGTGTTGTGATAAACAACATCACTTGTTATTAAATTAATAATAGTCCTTTATAAATTAGGTATCTTTGTTAGTTTTTTGACTTCTCAATCTCTAAACAATTTTTATATTCCCTCCATGGTAACACCTTCAATTTATTCTATTCTGGAATCCTCCCTTATTACTTACTACTGGCTATAATTAAACTTAGCTCTATTGAACATCTTTTATAAATAAAAAGTCATCATCACTTCTAGTGTTTACTATACCTTATACTATAATTCACTCTTAATACTATTTATTCATCAGCTATTTATGCACTGTTTATTTCCAACTTTTACCTTACCTTCACTTGTAAATTACTTATTGTTAATTATAACTTCACTAGTGTCACACTTCACTTTGGGGTTCTTACACCTACACTATTGCACTGTATCACTGTTTATATCATTTGTTTGATAGTGGGTGACCCCTATACTTATTTCTCTTTCATGACTTAATCCTAATGACAATTAATACTTAATAACTAATACTTACTAACTAATAACAATTCTAATTTGTGGTTTCTGGTTGCCTTTTTAATGGGTAGTAACCGTTATCTCTCCTTCCTCCTGATAACCCTTGTTTTGGTTTCAATGTTCTTGTTGAGTGCTATTTTACTTATTTTGGTGAACCATTCTTGGTTTTCACTTTTGCTTGTCTCCCTCCTTCTTCATTTTCCTTGTTTGTTTAATATATTAGGTCTTTTCATCCGTTTCTTTGGACATTTTTGGGGTCATTTAAACCCATAAACTTGTTTCCTTGTGGTTTAGGTTTATTATTTTCTCATTCTCGTTGTTTATTTGTGGTTCCCTTCTTGTTTGTTTCTTTGATGTTGGGTCAATCATGTCAAAACATTTACGTTTGAATAAGTAGGTTACGTGGTTCCCTTCTTTATGTTTAGGTTGTTGGCTCAATCATGTCAAAATATTTACATTTGAATAAGTAGGTTACGTGGTTCCCTTCTTTATGCTTAGGTTGTTGGCTCAATCATGTCACAATATTTACATTTGAATAAGTAGGTTACGTGGTTCCCTTCTTTATGCTTAGGTTGTTGGCTCAATCACTTGGGTTAGGTTAAAGTCGTCGTATTGTCGTGTTATATTCCTTATTTGTTATTTAAAATCAATCAGTTTATTTGATAAGAAGTATTTTTACGATTATAAATATATTTTTTATCTCTGGTACGGGGTTGGCTATTTGTGTCGTGACATAATGCCTCTCCTTTAAAATTGATCATTTTGATAAAACACTAGTATAGTTTTTTATGAAATTATCAGTTATAGATAATCTTTTTCCTTTTCTTTCTTGGTTGTTTCTCCATTCTTTGTTTCTCTTCTTACTGAATTCATTCCATTTTATTTGGATCTGTTTTTCTTTTTATTTCCATTGGTGTGTTCTCCCTTATACACAATTTTTTCCCTAACTTTAGTAGCTGGTTTCTCCCATTACTACTCATTTTTCTGAGACCAGAGGCACGTCATCTCTGCTCAGTTTATTTGATTGCTGGACTTTCCAACATTCAATCATAAATACCTTTTTTGTCAACTTGTGACTTAAATTAATAAAAATATACTTTGGGATTGTCCACCTTGTGGTTTGTTTTTAGATCACTTTGGCTTTTTACTCATTCTTCCTTCCGCTGTACCTTTGCTATATACTATCATTTGCTCATACAATTGATTGTTTTTTATTTATTTATATGTTAATTTCATCATTAACTTTTCATTATTCGGTTTTCAATTCTCCTTGTGATCATTTTAATTATCTTAGACATATTCTTTTTTTTTAGTCATTTAGCAAGATTCTGCTTTAGCCATATCTGTATATCGGTTTTATACATAATCTCCCTCTTTTTCTTTGTACCATTTTAGATTTTTTATTTTACTGAATACCTTTGATTTATTATAATTTCAGGTATTTATCTTATCAGTTTTTTGGTCTGATTTTAATTTTGTACATTTCAGTTTGTATTAATTCTTTGTAAGTTAATTTCCTTACACCATAGGAATTTTTGTAGCGTATTCCTATTTTGGTACATTTTGGTTTAATTATTTCATATACTTCACACATCAACTTTTTAATAAATTGTAAATTGATTTCACATAGTAGGAATTTATGTAACTCATTCCTTTGTTTTGATATTTTTTATTTTAGGCCTCATAAGTCATCGAAATGTTATTGCAAGTTGTGCTCACATAATTTTTGAATTTTGACATCTGTATTTTATTTACAGTTACTTGTCCTTCGTGATGACATATGGCCGTACATTTTATTATATATAATTTTATTTTGGTATCAATTCAATTCTCACGGTTGTGGATTTATTATATTATCATTTCCATTCCATATTATAGCCTTCTCCTTTTTGTTCGACACTTCGTTATTATGCACCTCTTCTCCTTCAAGTGTATGATAGTCACACTTATTCTGGATGAAGCTCACATATTTTGGTATCAATTCAATTCTCACGGTTGTGGATTTATTATATTATCATTTCCATTCCATATTATAGCCTTCTCCTTTTTGTTCGACACTTCGTTATTATACACCTCTTCTCCTTCAAGTGTATGATAGTCGCACTTATTCTGGATGAACGTATTCCAGTTATTTAGTTTTCTTCATAGAACTTCTTCATCGACGCTTGGTTGTACACTCCTTTTACTTTTTTGGTGGTTATATTACTTATCTCGTAAGTATTGTTTCCATTGTCCTTTGTGATGACATATGGACCATTTATTACTATATGTGGCACCTTGTTAATTATAAGTTGATCTACTCCTTTTCTCTTTCCTTCATTATTGCCTTCTCTTTTCTGTTACACTCTTTGTTGTCTTTCTCCTCTTCTCCTTCAAATGTCTGATGGGTGACATTTATTCTGGATAAACGTTATTTTAAGTTTGTTATAGTTTAATTTTTTCTTCTATTCCATTGGGTTGCTTGGCTGGTAACTTGAAGATCCGTCCCTTTTCTTGGTTTGTGGTATCTTCACTTAGTTTACCCATGGTCCATCAGTTCCTCTGCCCTTATGGTTCGGATAACTCTGGAGTGTAGAACTGTTTTCTTACTGGTGAAATAGGTCTCCTCCGTCTTGTACCATAATTCCTCAAGTACCATATGTTCTGTAGTCTTGATGTTTACCGCAAACATTTGATTATTTCGTCCATTAATCAGAGAAGTTAATTGTGCATCTCTCATTAATATTATCTTTGCTTTTTTATTTGGTATTTCCATTTCTGGTGTGCTCCAGTATTTTATTGACCTTCTTGATCTGTTATACTCTGTTTTGTTGTCAGTCATTTCTATTTCTGGCATCTTCCATCCAAGTATTGATTTGTTGAATTTTTCATCCGCTGTTTGGTTCTGAATTCCTTTTATAATTTCCCTCAGAGTCCTCCTACAATCTTTGTACTCTATTAATTTGCTTTGGTAGGTAATGGGCAAATTAAACACATCGATCAGTCCGTTCTTCATCATCTCCATTTCTTCTCTTGTTTTTATTATTTTTCTGTGATGCCTTTTCTCCGTCTTCCTTTCCACGTATTCATCATTTGTTTCATTGTTATTATTTTCAGGCAGTAATACGCTTTGGTCCTTTTTAAATTCTATCTCCTTACTACCTTCAGAAGTGGTGTCTTGTGGTTCATTTAATGGTTTGAAAATACTGCATAATGAGTCCAATTTTTTATGCAATTCTTCCTTGTCCTTTCTTCTCTCTTTATTCATTTGTCCTAATTGTTCCATCATTAATTTCATCATGCTATCTAACTTCGTTTCTTCTGTTGGTTGTTCTGGCATTTTCTTCTGTTGTTTCACTTTGACTACTTCTTTATTTATTTGAGTTTTTGGTTTCGGCATTTCCGTGAATTCTTCTACTTGATTATGTACCTTCCTCCAATCACAAATATCTTCTCTGGGTAGTTCGAACATAACCCTTATCCATTCTCTTAGTTCCGTATTTTCTGTTTGTATTGGTTGTTCCGGTTGTCTTATAGATAGTCTCCATTGGTCATATTCCTCCTGTGTAAATTCCTCAGTCACCTGGGCGTATACTCCCGTTCTTTCATTTTTCATTTGTTTTTCATTGTCCCTCCATCTATCCCAATCTTCTTCGGTCATTCTTCTCAAATTGTTATCACGTTTTTCGTGGGCTGTCCCGATAGTCTTTTCTTCATTATATTTGGTGTCCAGCTTCCACATTTCGTTATAAATATCTCTTAGTGACATCTGGTCGTTTGGTGATCCCACTGCATTTGCACGACTCATTTGTGCTCTTTCATGATCCGTGGTGTTCTTCTTGATGTACTCCATTTCCTTACTGAATTTTTTAAATAACCTTGTCATCCACTCTGCATAACTCCATTGTTTCTGTTGTTTGGGCATTTTCGTTTGTCGTTGTAGTCTATCTTTTGGTTTCATCTTTTTTCGTCTTTATTCTGTAACCAAAGAATGTCTCTTCATAGCCGCCGTGGGCCTTCTTTTACAGCCTCACCGGTTGGTCGCCAATTCTGTAACGAGATAATGCGGTCGTCCCTGCTACCTTCAAACCTCCCCTGGTATTCGTCAATCTGTAACGAATTATATAAGACGTACCTGCAAAATGTGTACATAAAAAATAATGTGTTTGGATGATTAGTGCGTTCGCCTCGCACCGGGTCGTTACAGTAATTTTGTGGCTAGCGATGTTCGTAGCGTAGTTCTGATTACCTGTATATTATGGCAGTAACCTTACCTGTTATTCTTAGGGGGTGTAATAATCCCGGGTGGCGCCAAGTCGTTTTACAAAACAACTAAAAATTGTGTTTGAACAAGTTATCAGCGCAGCGGGATGGTGTATTCGAATAATTCCCACTCGCACAGCCGTCTCAATCGTCGCTTCTGACGTATGACTGGCAACTTGCTTACCGCTACAATTTATTCTTCAATACAAGTAATTATTATATAGCACTCCCTATGAAATGATAACGCTGGTTACTCCCTGTAATAAATATATTTTAATGGGTGATAACTGAAAACATTTACAATTACAACAAAATAATTATCGATTGGTTACATGAGATCTTGTTTTCAGGGCGGCGAATTGATTTAGAAACCATCTAACCTGGCTTCGCTGTTTACGTTAGGCTTATTACAATGTTTCGGTTTCAAAATCCGTGGATTCTTTTGGCTATGAGTTAGAGAACTACAGTGGTTACAATAAAAATACAATTTACCTTAATCTAAGTGTACAAGAAATATAAAGTGTGCTGTTACAATCTGTTGTGTTGTGTTGTAAAAGTGTTCTGTAAGTTCGTGTTCAATTCTTAGGTTATTCTATGTTAACAAAGTTCATTATGTTTTAATTTGCTTAAATACTCTATGAAAGAGAAATATTATTTTTTTATAGTGTGGTAATTTTACCTTTCAAAATTATTTAAAGTTATTAGGGTTGGTGGAAAATAAATAATTGGATTGTACTTAACAACTCGACGTGTCTAGGCCTTTGTAGTTGGTTCGAGATAGGAATTGGCTGCATAAAATCAGTTTTCTTGGATTTTGGGCTTCTTTAAATGTGGCGTCTTTTACGTCTTGTGTTTGGACGTTCTATTTATGGATAATTTCCGTTTATTCAGGTCTTGGGTCTTGTAATATTGGTTGTAGTGGTCATCTGCTTCTTTGATGATCGGTTTTCAGCAACTTTATACTATTATTTTCATGATTTTCACTGAAAAAACTTTCTGCTGAACTCTTGCATCTATCTTGGCTTGGTGACGCTTCGCTTCTTTTTTTTCTACTAATTTCCAACGGTATTTTCTGTCAACAACCGCTGTTTCCATAGTAACTGTATTTTTCGAATAGGCTTATTTTGAGTTGATGTATTGTTATCGAAACTTCGAATCCTTCGTATATCTTCTGATTACTGTCATTCCTCCATCTTCCTTTCTGGTTATTAAATATTGTCACTATAGTATTTATTCTCGTTCATAGATTATTTTGATACCTCACAAGCTTGGGTAATATCAGATTTTAAGTTTTTACAATTATGTTAATGCTTGTTAATTACATTTCTTTTTATATAATAATGCCTATTACAATATTTTGTGTTATAAATGATCTACAATTTATTCTTGGTGATTCCTTCACCTCAGATTTTCTAAATTCTTACTCAATTTGTTATAATTTTTGTTTGTTTGGTTCTGACAGTTATGTTTTTTTTCTAGGCCTAAGTAGCCATTATAATAATATACTTATTTCGTTCAAATCACATTTTGGTTCAGCCTATTTGGCCTTACTTTGTTATTTTTATTAGTTGTGTTGTGTTTTGAGTCTGTAGGTGTGTTGTTTATTATTCAATATTGCTTTCCCTATTTCAATCTTGAAAATATAACATTAGGCTTATGGACTGCACATTGCATTCAGCCATATCCTCTTATAACAATAACATGAACACAATTTTTTATAAGTTATTAGAGTTATTGTTTTGATTAAGAAATATCATCACTCACTCCTAACTTATCCTTATTTGCTAATTTTTTAGTTTATAACACATATTATTTGTGTTGTGATAAACAACATCACTTGTTATTAAATTAATAATAGTCCTTTATAAATTAGGTATCTTTGTTAGTTTTTTGACTTCTCAATCTCTAAACAATTTTTATATTCCCTCCATGGTAACACCTTCAATTTATTCTATTCTGGAATCCTCCCTTATTACTTACTACTGGCTATAATTAAACTTAGCTCTATTGAACATCTTTTATAAATAAAAAGTCATCATCACTTCTAGTGTTTACTATACCTTATACTATAATTCACTCTTAATACTATTTATTCATCAGCTATTTATGCACTGTTTATTTCCAACTTTTACCTTACCTTCACTTGTAAATTACTTATTGTTAATTATAACTTCACTAGTGTCACACTTCACTTTGGGGTTCTTACACCTACACTATTGCACTGTATCACTGTTTATATCATTTGTTTGATAGTGGGTGACCCCTATACTTATTTCTCTTTCATGACTTAATCCTAATGACAATTAATACTTAATAACTAATACTTACTAACTAATAACAATTCTAATTTGTGGTTTCTGGTTGCCTTTTTAATGGGTAGTAACCGTTATCTCTCCTTCCTCCTGATAACCCTTGTTTTGGTTTCAATGTTCTTGTTGAGTGCTATTTTACTTATTTTGGTGAACCATTCTTGGTTTTCACTTTTGCTTGTCTCCCTCCTTCTTCATTTCCCTTGTTTGTTTAATATATTAGGTCTTTTCATCCGTTTCTTTGGACATTTTTGGGGTCATTTAAACCCATAAACTTGTTTCCTTGTGGTTTAGGTTTATTATTTTCTCATTCTCGTTGTTTATTTGTGGTTCCCTTCTTGTTTGTTTCTTTGATGTTGGGTCAATCATGTCAAAACATTTACGTTTGAATAAGTAGGTTACGTGGTTCCCTTCTTTATGTTTAGGTTGTTGGCTCAATCATGTCAAAATATTTACATTTGAATAAGTAGGTTACGTGGTTCCCTTCTTTATGCTTAGGTTGTTGGCTCAATCATGTCACAATATTTACATTTGAATAAGTAGGTTACGTGGTTCCCTTCTTTATGCTTAGGTTGTTGGTTCAATCACTTGGGTTAGGTTAAAGTCGTCGTATTGTCGTGTTATATTCCTTATTTGTTATTTAAAATCAATCAGTTTATTTGATAAGAAGTATTTTTACGATTATAAATATATTTTTTATCTCTGGTACGGGGTTGGCTATTTGTGTCGTGACATAATGCCTCTCCTTTAAAATTGATCATTTTGATAAAACACTAGTATAGTTTTTTATGAAATTATCAGTTATAGATAATCTTTTTCCTTTTCTTTCTTGGTTGTTTCTCCATTCTTTGTTTCTCTTCTTACTGAATTCATTCCATTTTATTTGGATCTGTTTTTCTTTTTATTTCCATTGGTGTGTTCTCCCTTATACACAATTTTTTCCCTAACTTTAGTAGCTGGTTTCTCCCATTACTACTCATTTTTCTGAGACCAGAGGCACGTCATCTCTGCTCAGTTTATTTGATTGCTGGACTTTCCAACATTCAATCATAAATACCTTTTTTGTCAACTTGTGACTTAAATTAATAAAAATATACTTTGGGATTGTCCACCTTGTGGTTTGTTTTTAGATCACTTTGGCTTTTTACTCATTCTTCCTTCCGCTGTACCTTTGCTATATACTATCATTTGCTCATACAATTGATTGTTTTTTATTTATTTATATGTTAATTTCATCATTAACTTTTCATTATTCGGTTTTCAATTCTCCTTGTGATCATTTTAATTATCTTAGACATATTCTTTTTTTTTAGTCATTTAGCAAGATTCTGCTTTAGCCATATCTGTATATCGGTTTTATACATAATCTCCCTCTTTTTCTTTGTACCATTTTAGATTTTTTATTTTACTGAATACCTTTGATTTATTATAATTTCAGGTATTTATCTTATCAGTTTTTTGGTCTGATTTTAATTTTGTACATTTCAGTTTGTATTAATTCTTTGTAAGTTAATTTCCTTACACCATAGGAATTTTTGTAGCGTATTCCTATTTTGGTACATTTTGGTTTAATTATTTCATATACTTCACACATCAACTTTTTAATAAATTGTAAATTGATTTCACATAGTAGGAATTTATGTAACTCATTCCTTTGTTTTGATATTTTTTATTTTAGGCCTCATAAGTCATCGAAATGTTATTGCAAGTTGTGCTCACATAATTTTTGAATTTTGACATCTGTATTTTATTTACAGTTACTTGTCCTTCGTGATGACATATGGCCGTACATTTTATTATATATAATTTTATTTTGGTATCAATTCAATTCTCACGGTTGTGGATTTATTATATTATCATTTCCATTCCATATTATAGCCTTCTCCTTTTTGTTCGACACTTCGTTATTATGCACCTCTTCTCCTTCAAGTGTATGATAGTCACACTTATTCTGGATGAAGCTCACATATTTTGGTATCAATTCAATTCTCACGGTTGTGGATTTATTATATTATCATTTCCATTCCATATTATAGCCTTCTCCTTTTTGTTCGACACTTCGTTATTATACACCTCTTCTCCTTCAAGTGTATGATAGTCGCACTTATTCTGGATGAACGTATTCCAGTTATTTAGTTTTCTTCATAGAACTTCTTCATCGACGCTTGGTTGTACACTCCTTTTACTTTTTTGGTGGTTATATTACTTATCTCGTAAGTATTGTTTCCATTGTCCTTTGTGATGACATATGGACCATTTATTACTATATGTGGCACCTTGTTAATTATAAGTTGATCTACTCCTTTTCTCTTTCCTTCATTATTGCCTTCTCTTTTCTGTTACACTCTTTGTTGTCTTTCTCCTCTTCTCCTTCAAATGTCTGATGGGTGACATTTATTCTGGATAAACGTTATTTTAAGTTTGTTATAGTTTAATTTTTTCTTCTATTCCATTGGGTTGCTTGGCTGGTAACTTGAAGATCCGTCCCTTTTCTTGGTTTGTGGTATCTTCACTTAGTTTACCCATGGTCCATCAGTTCCTCTGCCCTTATGGTTCGGATAACTCTGGAGTGTAGAACTGTTTTCTTACTGGTGAAATAGGTCTCCTCCGTCTTGTACCATAATTCCTCAAGTACCATATGTTCTGTAGTCTTGATGTTTACCGCAAACATTTGATTATTTTGTCCATTAATCAGAGAAGTTAATTGTGCATCTCTCATTAATATTATCTTTGCTTTTTTATTTGGTATTTCCATTTCTGGTGTGCTCCAGTATTTTATTGACCTTCTTGATCTGTTATACTCTGTTTTGTTGTCAGTCATTTCTATTTCTGGCATCTTCCATCCAAGTATTGATTTGTTGAATTTTTCATCCGCTGTTTGGTTCTGAATTCCTTTTATAATTTCCCTCAGAGTCCTCCTACAATCTTTGTACTCTATTAATTTGCTTTGGTAGGTAATGGGCAAATTAAACACATCGATCAGTCCGTTCTTCATCATCTCCATTTCTTCTCTTGTTTTTATTATTTTTCTGTGATGCCTTTTCTCCGTCTTCCTTTCCACGTATTCATCATTTGTTTCATTGTTATTATTTTCAGGCAGTAATACGCTTTGGTCCTTTTTAAATTCTATCTCCTTACTACCTTCAGAAGTGGTGTCTTGTGGTTCATTTAATGGTTTGAAAATACTGCATAATGAGTCCAATTTTTTATGCAATTCTTCCTTGTCCTTTCTTCTCTCTTTATTCATTTGTCCTAATTGTTCCATCATTAATTTCATCATGCTATCTAACTTCGTTTCTTCTGTTGGTTGTTCTGGCATTTTCTTCTGTTGTTTCACTTTGACTACTTCTTTCTTTATTTGAGTTTTTGGTTTCGGCATTTCCGTGAATTCTTCTACTTGATTATGTACCTTCCTCCAATCACAAATATCTTCTCTGGGTAGTTCGAACATAACCCTTATCCATTCTCTTAGTTCCGTATTTTCTGTTTGTATTGGTTGTTCCGGTTGTCTTATAGATAGTCTCCATTGGTCATATTCCTCCTGTGTAAATTCCTCAGTCACCTGGGCGTATACTCCCGTTCTTTCATTTTTCATTTGTTTTTCATTGTCCCTCCATCTATCCCAATCTTCTTCGGTCATTCTTCTCAAATTGTTATCACGTTTTTCGTGGGCTGTCCCGATAGTCTTTTCTTCATTATATTTGGTGTCCAGCTTCCACATTTCGTTATAAATATCTCTTAGTGACATCTGGTCGTTTGGTGATCCCACTGCATTTGCACGACTCATTTGTGCTCTTTCATGATCCGTGGTGTTCTTCTTGATGTACTCCATTTCCTTACTGAATTTTTTAAATAACCTTGTCATCCACTCTGCATAACTCCATTGTTTCTGTTGTTTGGGCATTTTCGTTTGTCGTTGTAGTCTATCTTTTGGTTTCATCTTTTTTCGTCTTTATTCTGTAACCAAAGAATGTCTCTTCATAGCCGCCGTGGGCCTTCTTTTACAGCCTCACCGGTTGGTCGCCAATTCTGTAACGAGATAATGCGGTCGTCCCTGCTACCTTCAAACCTCCCCTGGTATTCGTCAATCTGTAACGAATTATATAAGACGTACCTGCAAAATGTGTACATAAAAAATAATGTGTTTGGATGATTAGTGCGTTCGCCTCGCACCGGGTCGTTACAGTAATTTTGTGGCTAGCGATGTTCGTAGCGTAGTTCTGATTACCTGTATATTATGGCAGTAACCTTACCTGTTATTCTTAGGGGGTGTAATAATCCCGGGTGGCGCCAAGTCGTTTTACAAAACAACTAAAAATTGTGTTTGAACAAGTTATCAGCGCAGCGGGTTGGTGTATTCGAATAATTCCCACTCGCACAGCCGTCTCAATCGTCGCTTCTGACGTATGACTGGCAACTTGCTTACCGCTACAATTTATTCTTCAATACAAGTAATTATTATATAGCACTCCCTATGAAATGATAACGCTGGTTACTCCCTGTAATAAATATCTTTTAATGGGTGATAACTGAAAACATTTACAATTACAACAAAATAATTATCGATTGGTTACATGAGATCTTGTTTTCAGGGCGGCGAATTGATTTAGAAACCATCTAACCTGGCTTCGCTGTTTACGTTAGGCTTATTACAATGTTTCGGTTTCAAAATCCGTGGATTCTTTTGGCTATGAGTTAGAGAACTACAGTGGTTACAATAAAAATACAATTTACCTTAATCTAAGTGTACAAGAAATATAAAGTGTGCTGTTACAATCTGTTGTGTTGTGTTGTAAAAGTGTTCTGTAAGTTCGTGTTCAATTCTTAGGTTATTCTATGTTAACAAAGTTCATTATGTTTTAATTTGCTTAAATACTCTATGAAAGAGAAATATTATTTTTTTATAGTGTGGTAATTTTACCTTTCAAAATTATTTAAAGTTATTAGGGTTGGTGGAAAATAAATAATTGGATTGTACTTAACAACTCGACGTGTCTAGGCCTTTGTAGTTGGTTCGAGATAGGAATTGGCTGCATAAAATCAGTTTTCTTGGATTTTGGGCTTCTTTAAATGTGGCGTCTTTTTCGTCTTGTGTTTGGACGTTCTATTTATGGATAATTTCCGTTTATTCAGGTCTTGGGTCTTGTAATATTGGTTGTAGTGGTCATCTGCTTCTTTGATGATCGGTTTTCAGCAACTTTATACTATTATTTTCATGGTTTTCACTGAAAAAACTTTCTGCTGAACTCTTGCATCTATCTTGGCTTGGTGACGCTTCGCTTCTTTTTTTTCTACTAATTTCCAACGGTATTTTCTGTCAACAACCGCTGTATCCATAGTAACTGTATTTTTCGAATAGGCTTATTTTGAGTTGATGTATTGTTATCGAAACTTCGAATCCTTCGTATATCTTCTGATTACTGTCATTCCTCCATCTTCCTTTCTGGTTATTAAATATTGTCACTATAGTATTTATTCTCGTTCATAGATTATTTTGATACCTCACAAGCTTGGGTAATATCAGATTTTAAGTTTTTACAATTATGTTAATGCTTGTTAATTACATTTCTTTTTATATAATAATGCCTATTACAATATTTTGTGTTATAAATGATCTACAATTTATTCTTGGTGATTCCTTCACCTCAGATTTTCTAAATTCTTACTCAATTTGTTATAATTTTTGTTTGTTTGGTTCTGACAGTTATGTTTTTTTTCTAGGCCTAAGTAGCCATTATAATAATATACTTATTTCGTTCAAATCACATTTTGGTTCAGCCTATTTGGCCTTACTTTGTTATTTTTATTAGTTGTGTTGTGTTTTGAGTCTGTAGGTGTGTTGTTTATTATTCAATATTGCTTTCCCTATTTCAATCTTAAAAATATAACATTAGGCTTATGGACTGCACATTGCATTCAGCCATATCCTCTTATAACAATAACATGAACACAATTTTTTATAAGTTATTAGAGTTATTGTTTTGATTAAGAAATATCATCACTCACTCCTAACTTATCCTTATTTGCTAATTTTTTAGTTTATAACACATATTATTTGTGTTGTGATAAACAACATCACTTGTTATTAAATTAATAATAGTCCTTTATAAATTAGGTATCTTTGTTAGTTTTTTGACTTCTCAATCTCTAAACAATTTTTATATTCCCTCCATGGTAACACCTTCAATTTATTCTATTCTGGAATCCTCCCTTATTACTTACTACTGGCTATAATTAAACTTAGCTCTATTGAACATCTTTTATAAATAAAAAGTCATCATCACTTCTAGTGTTTACTATACCTTATACTATAATTCACTCTTAATACTATTTATTCATCAGCTATTTATGCACTGTTTATTTCCAACTTTTACCTTACCTTCACTTGTAAATTACTTATTGTTAATTATAACTTCACTAGTGTCACACTTCACTTTGGGGTTCTTACACCTACACTATTGCACTGTATCACTGTTTATATCATTTGTTTGATAGTGGGTGACCCCTATACTTATTTCTCTTTCATGACTTAATCCTAATGACAATTAATACTTAATAACTAATACTTACTAACTAATAACAATTCTAATTTGTGGTTTCTGGTTGCCTTTTTAATGGGTAGTAACCGTTATCTCTCCTTCCTCCTGATAACCCTTGTTTTGGTTTCAATGTTCTTGTTGAGTGCTATTTTACTTATTTTGGTGAACCATTCTTGGTTTTCACTTTTGCTTGTCTCCCTCCTTCTTCATTTCCCTTGTTTGTTTAATATATTAGGTCTTTTCATCCGTTTCTTTGGACATTTTTGGGGTCATTTAAACCCATAAACTTGTTTCCTTGTGGTTTAGGTTTATTATTTTCTCATTCTCGTTGTTTATTTGTGGTTCCCTTCTTGTTTGTTTCTTTGATGTTGGGTCAATCATGTCAAAACATTTACGTTTGAATAAGTAGGTTACGTGGTTCCCTTCTTTATGTTTAGGTTGTTGGCTCAATCATGTCAAAATATTTACATTTGAATAAGTAGGTTACGTGGTTCCCTTCTTTATGCTTAGGTTGTTGGCTCAATCATGTCACAATATTTACATTTGAATAAGTAGGTTACGTGGTTCCCTTCTTTATGCTTAGGTTGTTGGCTCAATCACTTGGGTTAGGTTAAAGTCGTCGTATTGTCGTGTTATATTCCTTATTTGTTATTTAAAATCAATCAGTTTATTTGATAAGAAGTATTTTTACGATTATAAATATATTTTTTATCTCTGGTACGGGGTTGGCTATTTGTGTCGTGACATAATGCCTCTCCTTTAAAATTGATCATTTTGATAAAACACTAGTATAGTTTTTTATGAAATTATCAGTTATAGATAATCTTTTTCCTTTTCTTTCTTGGTTGTTTCTCCATTCTTTGTTTCTCTTCTTACTGAATTCATTCCATTTTATTTGGATCTGTTTTTCTTTTTATTTCCATTGGTGTGTTCTCCCTTATACACAATTTTTTCCCTAACTTTAGTAGCTGGTTTCTCCCATTACTACTCATTTTTCTGAGACCAGAGGCACGTCATCTCTGCTCAGTTTATTTGATTGCTGGACTTTCCAACATTCAATCATAAATACCTTTTTTGTCAACTTGTGACTTAAATTAATAAAAATATACTTTGGGATTGTCCACCTTGTGGTTTGTTTTTAGATCACTTTGGCTTTTTACTCATTCTTCCTTCCGCTGTACCTTTGCTATATACTATCATTTGCTCATACAATTGATTGTTTTTTATTTATTTATATGTTAATTTCATCATTAACTTTTCATTATTCGGTTTTCAATTCTCCTTGTGATCATTTTAATTATCTTAGACATATTCTTTTTTTTTAGTCATTTAGCAAGATTCTGCTTTAGCCATATCTGTATATCGGTTTTATACATAATCTCCCTCTTTTTCTTTGTACCATTTTAGATTTTTTATTTTACTGAATACCTTTGATTTATTATAATTTCAGGTATTTATCTTATCAGTTTTTTGGTCTGATTTTAATTTTGTACATTTCAGTTTGTATTAATTCTTTGTAAGTTAATTTCCTTACACCATAGGAATTTTTGTAGCGTATTCCTATTTTGGTACATTTTGGTTTAATTATTTCATATACTTCACACATCAACTTTTTAATAAATTGTAAATTGATTTCACATAGTAGGAATTTATGTAACTCATTCCTTTGTTTTGATATTTTTTATTTTAGGCCTCATAAGTCATCGAAATGTTATTGCAAGTTGTGCTCACATAATTTTTGAATTTTGACATCTGTATTTTATTTACAGTTACTTGTCCTTCGTGATGACATATGGCCGTACATTTTATTATATATAATTTTATTTTGGTATCAATTCAATTCTCACGGTTGTGGATTTATTATATTATCATTTCCATTCCATATTATAGCCTTCTCCTTTTTGTTCGACACTTCGTTATTATGCACCTCTTCTCCTTCAAGTGTATGATAGTCACACTTATTCTGGATGAAGCTCACATATTTTGGTATCAATTCAATTCTCACGGTTGTGGATTTATTATATTATCATTTCCATTCCATATTATAGCCTTCTCCTTTTTGTTCGACACTTCGTTATTATACACCTCTTCTCCTTCAAGTGTATGATAGTCGCACTTATTCTGGATGAACGTATTCCAGTTATTTAGTTTTCTTCATAGAACTTCTTCATCGACGCTTGGTTGTACACTCCTTTTACTTTTTTGGTGGTTATATTACTTATCTCGTAAGTATTCATGTTTAAAAGGAATAAATCCCAAATGTTTAGCACCAAGCCACGTGTTGTTCAATCAAATATATTGGAACTTACCGTCTGCGGCTTTCGAGAAACAGCGTCTTTATAAATTTACATGTTTCGGGACCCTTGTCCCATCACCAGTAATATCAAGGTCACTTATAAGACCACTAACAGTATTATGAATAATCTTCGTGTCCGCAGAACCACCAGCCTTGAACACAAAACTGGTGTTTACAAATTAATATGTGACGATTGCGACGCTTTTTATGTGGGCCAGACAGGACGTGGTTTTTTAAAAAGATTTTTAGAACATAGGCCGCCTACACATTTTCACAGTTTGGACAGTGTCAAGTCAAAATTTTCAGAACACCTCATTTCCGAAAATCATAGCTACACAAATTTTAAAACTAATTTGAAACGCCTTCACATATGTAAGAAAGGGCGATATTTGAACGCTCTTGAAGAATACGAAATTTATAAATCACACAATAATATTGGTACCAAGCCGCATGTTTTAAATGATAAATTGGTCTTCAAATCAAATGTATTGTACAACACTGCCTTGTGCTACTGTCGTGGTGGGAGCGAGACATAGATTAGTGCGCGGTCGGTTTTCATACGATGTACATCGGTAACCTTCGTACTCGTTGTAAATATTATAATATGTTATATTAAGTTGTTTTATATTAGATTTTAATATTTTAAGTGTTTGACAAGTGTATCATATTTAAACGATACACAATTACTTTTTTAAATTCTGATGATGGGACAAGGGTCCCGAAACATGTAAATTTATAAAGACGCTGTTTCTCGAAAGCCGCAGACGGTAAGTTCCAATATATTTGATTCGTAAGTATTGTTTCCATTGTCCTTTGTGATGACATATGGACCATTTATTACTATATGTGGGACCTTGTTAATTATAAGTTGATCTACTCCTTTTCTCTTTCCTTCATTATTGCCTTCTCTTTTCTGTTACACTCTTTGTTGGCTTTCTCCTCTTCTCCTTCAAATGTCTGATGGGTGACATTTATTCTGGATAAACGTTATTTTAAGTTTGTTATAGTTTAATTTTTTCTTCTATTCCATTGGGTTGCTTGGCTGGTAACTTGAAGATCCGTCCCTTTTCTTGGTTTGTGGTATCTTCACTTAGTTTACCCATGGTCCATCAGTTCCTCTGCCCTTATGGTTCGGATAACTCTGGAGTGTAGAACTGTTTTCTTACTGGTGAAATAGGTCTCCTCCGTCTTGTACCATAATTCCTCAAGTACCATATGTTCTGTAGTCTTGATGTTTACCGCAAACATTTGATTATTTTGTCCATTAATCAGAGAAGTTAATTGTGCATCTCTCATTAATATTATCTTTGCTTTTTTATTTGGTATTTCCATTTCTGGTGTGCTCCAGTATTTTATTGACCTTGTTGATCTGTTATACTCTGTTTTGTTGTCAGTCATTTCTATTTCTGGCATCTTCCATCCAAGTATTGATTTGTTGAATTTTTCATCCGCTGTTTGGTTCTGAATTCCTTTTATAATTTCCCTCAGAGTCCTCCTACAATCTTTGTACTCTATTAATTTGCTTTGGTAGGTAATGGGCAAATTAAACACATCGATCAGTCCGTTCTTCATCATCTCCATTTCTTCTCTTGTTTTTATTATTTTTCTGTGATGCCTTTTCTCCGTCTTCCTTTCCACGTATTCATCATTTGTTTCATTGTTATTATTTTCAGGCAGTAATACGCTTTGGTCCTTTTTAAATTCTATCTCCTTACTACCTTCAGAAGTGGTGTCTTGTGGTTCATTTAATGGTTTGAAAATACTGCATAATGAGTCCAATTTTTTATGCAATTCTTCCTTGTCCTTTCTTCTCTCTTTATTCATTTGTCCTAATTGTTCCATCATTAATTTCATCATGCTATCTAACTTCGTTTCTTCTGTTGGTTGTTCTGGCATTTTCTTCTGTTGTTTCACTTTGACTACTTCTTTCTTTATTTGAGTTTTTGGTTTCGGCATTTCCGTGAATTCTTCTACTTGATTATGTACCTTCCTCCAATCACAAATATCTTCTCTGGGTAGTTCGAACATAACCCTTATCCATTCTCTTAGTTCCGTATTTTCTGTTTGTATTGGTTGTTCCGGTTGTCTTATAGATAGTCTCCATTGGTCATATTCCTCCTGTGTAAATTCCTCAGTCACCTGGGCGTATACTCCCGTTCTTTCATTTTTCATTTGTTTTTCATTGTCCCTCCATCTATCCCAATCTTCTTCGGTCATTCTTCTCACATTGTTATCACGTTTTTCGTGGGCTGTCCCGATAGTCTTTTCTTCATTATATTTGGTGTCCAGCTTCCACATTTCGTTATAAATATCTCTTAGTGACATCTGGTCGTTTGGTGATCCCACTGCATTTGCACGACTCATTTGTGCTCTTTCATGATCCGTGGTGTTCTTCTTGATGTACTCCATTTCCTTACTGAATTTTTTAAATAACCTTGTCATCCACTCTGCATAACTCCATTGTTTCTGTTGTTTGGGCATTTTCGTTTGTCGTTGTAGTCTATCGTTTGGTTTCATCTTTTTTCGTCTTTATTCTGTAACCAAAGAATGTCTCTTCATAGCCGCCGTGGGCCTTCTTTTACAGCCTCACCGGTTGGTCGCCAATTCTGTAACGAGATAATGCGGTCGTCCCTGCTACCTTCAAACCTCCCCTGGTATTCGTCAATCTGTAACGAATTATATAAGACGTACCTGCAAAATGTGTACATAAAAAATAATGTGTTTGGATGATTAGTGCGTTCGCCTCGCACCGGGTCGTTACAGTAATTTTGTGGCTAGCGATGTTCGTAGCGTAGTTCTGATTACCTGTATATTACGGCAGTAACCTTACCTGTTATTCTTAGGGGGTGTAATAATCCCGGGTGGCGCCACGTCATTTTACAAAACAACTAAAAATTGTGTTTGAACAAGTTATCAGCGCAGCGGGTTGGTGTATTCAAATAATTCCCACTCGCACAGCCGTCTCAATCGTAGCTTCTGACGTATGACTGGCAACTTGCTTACCGCTACAATTTATTCTTCAATACAAGTAATTATTATATAGCACTCCCTATGAAATGATAACGCTGGTTACTCCCTGTAATAAATATCTTTTAATGGGTGATAACTGAAAACATTTACAATTACAACAAAATAATTATCGATTGGTTACATGAGATCTTGTTTTCAGGGCGGCGAATTGATTTAGAAACCATCTAACCTGGCTTCGCTGTTTACGTTAGGCTTATTACAATGTTTCGGTTTCAAAATCCGTGGATTCTTTTGGCTATGAGTTAGAGAACTACAGTGGTTACAATAAAAATACAATTTACCTTAATCTAAGTGTACAAGAAATATAAAGTGTGCTGTTACAATGTTGTGTTGTGTTGTAAAAGTGTTCTGTAAGTTCGTGTTCAATTCTTAGGTTATTCTATGTTAACAAAGTTCATTATGTTTTAATTTGCTTAAATACTCTATGAAAGAGAAATATTATTTTTTTATAGTGTGGTAATTTTACCTTTCAAAATTATTTAAAGTTATTAGGGTTGGTGGAAAATAAATAATTGGATTGTACTTAACAACTCGACGTGTCTAGGCCTTTGTAGTTGGTTCGAGATAGGAATTGGCTGCATAAAATCAGTTTTCTTGGATTTTGGGCTTCTTTAAATGTGGCGTCTTTTTCGTCTTGTGTTTGGACGTTCTATTTATGGATAATTTCCGTTTATTCAGGTCTTGGGTCTTGTAATATTGGTTGTAGTGGTCATCTGCTTCTTTGATGATCGGTTTTCAGCAACTTTATACTATTATTTTCATGGTTTTCACTGAAAAAACTTTCTGCTGAACTCTTGCATCTATCTTGGCTTGGTGACGCTTCGCTTCTTTTTTTTCTACTAATTTCCAACGGTATTTTCTGTCAACAACCGCTGTTTCCATAGTAACTGTATTTTTCGAATAGGCTTATTTTGAGTTGATGTATTGTTATCGAAACTTCGAATCCTTCGTATATCTTCTGATTACTGTCATTCCTCCATCTTCCTTTCTGGTTATTAAATATTGTCACTATAGTATTTATTCTCGTTCATAGATTATTTTGATACCTCACAAGCTTGGGTAATATCAGATTTTAAGTTTTTACAATTATGTTAATGCTTGTTAATTACATTTCTTTTTATATAATAATGCCTATTACAATATTTTGTGTTATAAATGATCTACAATTTATTCTTGGTGATTCCTTCACCTCAGATTTTCTAAATTCTTACTCAATTTGTTATAATTTTTGTTTGTTTGGTTCTGACAGTTATGTTTTTTTTCTAGGCCTAAGTAGCCATTATAATAATTTACTTATTTCGTTCAAATCACATTTTGGTTCAGCCTATTTGGCCTTACTTTGTTATTTTTATTAGTTGTGTTGTGTTTTGAGTCTGTAGGTGTGTTGTTTATTATTCAATATTGCTTTCCCTATTTCAATCTTAAAAATATAACATTAGGCTTATGGACTGCACATTGCATTCAGCCATATCCTCTTATAACAATAACATGAACACAATTTTTTATAAGTTATTAGAGTTATTGTTTTGATTAAGAAATATCATCACTCACTCCTAACTTATCCTTATTTGCTAATTTTTTAGTTTATAACACATATTATTTGTGTTGTGATAAACAACATCACTTGTTATTAAATTAATAATAGTCCTTTATAAATTAGGTATCTTTGTTAGTTTTTTGACTTCTCAATCTCTAAACAATTTTTATATTCCCTCCATGGTAACACCTTCAATTTATTCTATTCTGGAATCCTCCCTTATTACTTACTACTGGCTATAATTAAACTTAGCTCTATTGAACATCTTTTATAAATAAAAAGTCATCATCACTTCTAGTGTTTACTATACCTTATACTATAATTCACTCTTAATACTATTTATTCATCAGCTATTTATGCACTGTTTATTTCCAACTTTTACCTTACCTTCACTTGTAAATTACTTATTGTTAATTATAACTTCACTAGTGTCACACTTCACTTTGGGGTTCTTACACCTACACTATTGCACTGTATCACTGTTTATATCATTTGTTTGATAGTGGGTGACCCCTATACTTATTTCTCTTTCATGACTTAATCCTAATGACAATTAATACTTAATAACTAATACTTACTAACTAATAACAATTCTAATTTGTGGTTTCTGGTTGCCTTTTTAATGGGTAGTAACCGTTATCTCTCCTTCCTCCTGATAACCCTTGTTTTGGTTTCAATGTTCTTGTTGAGTGCTATTTTACTTATTTTGGTGAACCATTCTTGGTTTTCACTTTTGCTTGTCTCCCTCCTTCTTCATTTCCCTTGTTTGTTTAATATATTAGGTCTTTTCATCCGTTTCTTTGGACATTTTTGGGGTCATTTAAACCCATAAACTTGTTTCCTTGTGGTTTAGGTTTATTATTTTCTCATTCTCGTTGTTTATTTGTGGTTCCCTTCTTGTTTGTTTCTTTGATGTTGGGTCAATCATGTCAAAACATTTACGTTTGAATAAGTAGGTTACGTGGTTCCCTTCTTTATGTTTAGGTTGTTGGCTCAATCATGTCAAAATATTTACATTTGAATAAGTAGGTTACGTGGTTCCCTTCTTTATGCTTAGGTTGTTGGCTCAATCATGTCACAATATTTACATTTGAATAAGTAGGTTACGTGGTTCCCTTCTTTATGCGTAGGTTGTTGGCTCAATCACTTGGGTTAGGTTAAAGTCGTCGTATTGTCGTGTTATATTCCTTATTTGTTATTTAAAATCAATCAGTTTATTTGATAAGAAGTATTTTTACGATTATAAATATATTTTTTATCTCTGGTACGGGGTTGGCTATTTGTGTCGTGACATAATGCCTCTCCTTTAAAATTGATCATTTTGATAAAACACTAGTATAGTTTTTTATGAAATTATCAGTTATAGATAATCTTTTTCCTTTTCTTTCTTGGTTGTTTCTCCATTCTTTGTTTCTCTTCTTACTGAATTCATTCCATTTTATTTGGATCTGTTTTTCTTTTTATTTCCATTGGTGTGTTCTCCCTTATACACAATTTTTTCCCTAACTTTAGTAGCTGGTTTCTCCCATTACTACTCATTTTTCTGAGACCAGAGGCACGTCATCTCTGCTCAGTTTATTTGATTGCTGGACTTTCCAACATTCAATCATAAATACCTTTTTTGTCAACTTGTGACTTAAATTAATAAAAATATACTTTGGGATTGTCCACCTTGTGGTTTGTTTTTAGATCACTTTGGCTTTTTACTCATTCTTCCTTCCGCTGTACCTTTGCTATATACTATCATTTGCTCATACAATTGATTGTTTTTTATTTATTTATATGTTAATTTCATCATTAACTTTTCATTATTCGGTTTTCAATTCTCCTTGTGATCATTTTAATTATCTTAGACATATTCTTTTTTTTTAGTCATTTAGCAAGATTCTGCTTTAGCCATATCTGTATATCGGTTTTATACATAATCTCCCTCTTTTTCTTTGTACCATTTTAGATTTTTTATTTTACTGAATACCTTTGATTTATTATAATTTCAGGTATTTATCTTATCAGTTTTTTGGTCTGATTTTAATTTTGTACATTTCAGTTTGTATTAATTCTTTGTAAGTTAATTTCCTTACACCATAGGAATTTTTGTAGCGTATTCCTATTTTGGTACATTTTGGTTTAATTATTTCATATACTTCACACATCAACTTTTTAATAAATTGTAAATTGATTTCACATAGTAGGAATTTATGTAACTCATTCCTTTGTTTTGATATTTTTTATTTTAGGCCTCATAAGTCATCGAAATGTTATTGCAAGTTGTGCTCACATAATTTTTGAATTTTGACATCTGTATTTTATTTACAGTTACTTGTCCTTCGTGATGACATATGGCCGTACATTTTATTATATATAATTTTATTTTGGTATCAATTCAATTCTCACGGTTGTGGATTTATTATATTATCATTTCCATTCCATATTATAGCCTTCTCCTTTTTGTTCGACACTTCGTTATTATGCACCTCTTCTCCTTCAAGTGTATGATAGTCACACTTATTCTGGATGAAGCTCACATATTTTGGTATCAATTCAATTCTCACGGTTGTGGATTTATTATATTATCATTTCCATTCCATATTATAGCCTTCTCCTTTTTGTTCGACACTTCGTTATTATACACCTCTTCTCCTTCAAGTGTATGATAGTCGCACTTATTCTGGATGAACGTATTCCAGTTATTTAGTTTTCTTCATAGAACTTCTTCATCGACGCTTGGTTGTACACTCCTTTTACTTTTTTGGTGGTTATATTACTTATCTCGTAAGTATTCATGTTTAAAAGGAATAAATCCCAAATGTTTAGCACCAAGCCACGTGTTGTTCAATCAAATATATTGGAACTTACCGTCTGCGGCTTTCGAGAAACAGCGTCTTTATAAATTTACATGTTTCGGGACCCTTGTCCCATCACCAGAAATATCAAGGTCACTTATAAGACCACTAACAGTATTATGAATAATCTTCGTGTCCGCAGAACCACCAGCCTTGAACACAAAACTGGTGTTTACAAATTAATATGTGACGATTGCGACGCTTTTTATGTGGGCCAGACAGGACGTGGTTTTTTAAAAAGATTTTTAGAACATAGGCCGCCTACACATTTTCACAGTTTGGACAGTGTCAAGTCAAAATTTTCAGAACACCTCATTTCCGAAAATCATAGCTACACAAATTTTAAAACTAATTTGAAACGCCTTCACATATGTAAGAAAGGGCGATATTTGAACGCTCTTGAAGAATACGAAATTTATAAATCACACAATAATATTGGTACCAAGCCGCATGTTTTAAATGATAAATTGGTCTTCAAATGAAATGTATTGTACAACACTGCCTTGTGCTACTGTCGTGGTGGGAGCGAGACATAGATTAGTGCGCGGTCGGTTTTCATACGATGTACATCGGTAACCTTCGTACTCGTTGTAAATATTATAATATGTTATATTAAGTTGTTTTATATTAGATTTTAATATTTTAAGTGTTTGACAAGTGTATCATATTTAAACGATACACAATTACTTTTTTAAATTCTGATGATGGGACAAGGGTCCCGAAACATGTAAATTTATAAAGACGCTGTTTCTCGAAAGCCGCAGACGGTAAGTTCCAATATATTTGATTCGTAAGTATTGTTTCCATTGTCCTTTGTGATGACATATGGACCATTTATTACTATATGTGGGACCTTGTTAATTATAAGTTGATCTACTCCTTTTCTCTTTCCTTCATTATTGCCTTCTCTTTTCTGTTACACTCTTTGTTGGCTTTCTCCTCTTCTCCTTCAAATGTCTGATGGGTGACATTTATTCTGGATAAACGTTATTTTAAGTTTGTTATAGTTTAATTTTTTCTTCTATTCCATTGGGTTGCTTGGCTGGTAACTTGAAGATCCGTCCCTTTTCTTGGTTTGTGGTATCTTCACTTAGTTTACCCATGGTCCATCAGTTCCTCTGCCCTTATGGTTCGGATAACTCTGGAGTGTAGAACTGTTTTCTTACTGGTGAAATAGGTCTCCTCCGTCTTGTACCATAATTCCTCAAGTACCATATGTTCTGTAGTCTTGATGTTTACCGCAAACATTTGATTATTTTGTCCATTAATCAGAGAAGTTAATTGTGCATCTCTCATTAATATTATCTTTGCTTTTTTATTTGGTATTTCCATTTCTGGTGTGCTCCAGTATTTTATTGACCTTGTTGATCTGTTATACTCTGTTTTGTTGTCAGTCATTTCTATTTCTGGCATCTTCCATCCAAGTATTGATTTGTTGAATTTTTCATCCGCTGTTTGGTTCTGAATTCCTTTTATAATTTCCCTCAGAGTCCTCCTACAATCTTTGTACTCTATTAATTTGCTTTGGTAGGTAATGGGCAAATTAAACACATCGATCAGTCCGTTCTTCATCATCTCCATTTCTTCTCTTGTTTTTATTATTTTTCTGTGATGCCTTTTCTCCGTCTTCCTTTCCACGTATTCATCATTTGTTTCGTTGTTATTATTTTCAGGCAGTAATACGCTTTGGTCCTTTTTAAATTCTATCTCCTTACTACCTTCAGAAGTGGTGTCTTGTGGTTCATTTAATGGTTTGAAAATACTGCATAATGAGTCCAATTTTTTATGCAATTCTTCCTTGTCCTTTCTTCTCTCTTTATTCATTTGTCCTAATTGTTCCATCATTAATTTCATCATGCTATCTAACTTCGTTTCTTCTGTTGGTTGTTCTGGCATTTTCTTCTGTTGTTTCACTTTGACTACTTCTTTCTTTATTTGAGTTTTTGGTTTCGGCATTTCCGTGAATTCTTCTACTTGATTATGTACCTTCCTCCAATCACAAATATCTTCTCTGGGTAGTTCGAACATAACCCTTATCCATTCTCTTAGTTCCGTATTTCTGTTTGTATTGGTTGTTCCGGTTGTCTTATAGATAGTCTCCATTGGTCATATTCCTCCTGTGTAAATTCCTCAGTCACCTGGGCGTATACTCCCGTTCTTTCATTTTTCATTTGTTTTTCATTGTCCCTCCATCTATCCCAATCTTCTTCGGTCATTCTTCTCACATTGTTATCACGTTTTTCGTGGGCTATCCCGATAGTCTTTTCTTCATTATATTTGGTGTCCAGCTTCCACATTTCGTTATAAATATCTCTTAGTGACATCTGGTCGTTTGGTGATCCCACTGCATTTGCACGACTCATTTGTGCTCTTTCATGATCCGTGGTGTTCTTCTTGATGTACTCCATTTCCTTACTGAATTTTTTAAATAACCTTGTCATCCACTCTGCATAACTCCATTGTTTCTGCTGTTTGGGCATTTTCGTTTGTCGTTGTAGTCTATCTTTTGGTTTCATCTTTTTTCGTCTTTATTCTGTAACCAAAGAATGTCTCTTCATAGCCGCCGTGGGCCTTCTTTTACAGCCTCACCGGTTGGTCGCCAATTCTGTAACGAGATAATGCGGTCGTCCCTGCTACCTTCAAACCTCCCCTGGTATTCGTCAATCTGTAACGAATTATATAAGACGTACCTGCAAAATGTGTACATAAAAAATAATGTGTTTGGATGATTAGTGCGTTCGCCTCGCACCGGGTCGTTACAGTAATTTTGTGGCTAGCGATGTTCGTAGCGTAGTTCTGATTACCTGTATATTACGGCAGTAACCTTACCTGTTATTCTTAGGGGGTGTAATAATCCCGGGTGGCGCCAAGACGTTTTACAAAACAACTAAAAATTGTGTTTGAACAAGTTATCAGCGCAGCGGGTTGGTGTATTCGAATAATTCCCACTCGCACAGCCGTCTCAATCGTCGCTTCTGACGTATGACTGGCAACTTGCTTACCGCTACAATTTATTCTTCAATACAAGTAATTATTATATAGCACTCCCTATGAAATGATAACGCTGGTTACTCCCTGTAATAAATATCTTTTAATGGGTGATAACTGAAAACATTTACAATTACAACAAAATAATTATCGATTGGTTACATGAGATCTTGTTTTCAGGGCGGCGAATTGATTTAGAAACCATCTAACCTGGCTTCGCTGTTTACGTTAGGCTTATTACAATGTTTCGGTTTCAAAATCCGTGGATTCTTTTGGCTATGAGTTAGAGAACTACAGTGGTTACAATAAAAATACAATTTACCTTAATCTAAGTGTACAAGAAATATAAAGTGTGCTGTTACAATGTTGTGTTGTGTTGTAAAAGTGTTCTGTAAGTTCGTGTTCAATTCTTAGGTTATTCTATGTTAACAAAGTTCATTATGTTTTAATTTGCTTAAATACTCTATGAAAGAGAAATATTATTTTTTTATAGTGTGGTAATTTTACCTTTCAAAATTATTTAATGTTATTTGGGTTGGTGGAAAATAAATAATTGGATTGTACTTAACAACTCGACGTGTCTAGGCCTTTGTAGTTGGTTCGAGATAGGAATTGGCTGCATAAAATCAGTTTTCTTGGATTTTGGGCTTCTTTAAATGTGGCGTCTTTTTCGTCTTGTGTTTGGACGTTCTATTTATGGATAATTTCCGTTTATTCAGGTCTTGGGTCTTGTAATATTGGTTGTAGTGGTCATCTGCTTCTTTGATGATCGGTTTTCAGCAACTTTATACTATTATTTTCATGATTTTCACTGAAAAAACTTTCTGCTGAACTCTTGCATCTATCTTGGCTTGGTGACACTTCGCTTCTTTTTTTTCTACTAATTTCCAACGGTATTTTCTGTCAACAACCGCTGTTTCCATAGTAACTGTATTTTTCGAATAGGCTTATTTTGAGTTGATGTATTGTTATCGAAACTTCGAATCCTTCGTATATCTTCTGATTACTGTCATTCCTCCATCTTCCTTTCTGGTTATTAAATATTGTCACTATAGTATTTATTCTCGTTCATAGATTATTTTGATACCTCACAAGCTTGGGTAATATCAGATTTTAAGTTTTTACAATTATGTTAATGCTTGTTAATTACATTTCTTTTTATATAATAATGCCTATTACAATATTTTGTGTTATAAATGATCTACAATTTATTCTTGGTGATTCCTTCACCTCAGATTTTCTAAATTCTTACTCAATTTGTTATAATTTTTGTTTGTTTGGTTCTGACAGTTATGTTTTTTTTCTAGGCCTAAGTAGCCATTATAATAATTTACTTATTTCGTTCAAATCACATTTTGGTTCAGCCTATTTGGCCTTACTTTGTTATTTTTATTAGTTGTGTTGTGTTTTGAGTCTGTAGGTGTGTTGTTTATTATTCAATATTGCTTTCCCTATTTCAATCTTAAAAATATAACATTAGGCTTATGGACTGCACATTGCATTCAGCCATATCCTCTTATAACAATAACATGAACACAATTTTTTATAAGTTATTAGAGTTATTGTTTTGATTAAGAAATATCATCACTCACTCCTAACTTATCCTTATTTGCTAATTTTTTAGTTTATAACACATATTATTTGTGTTGTGATAAACAACATCACTTGTTATTAAATTAATAATAGTCCTTTATAAATTAGGTATCTTTGTTAGTTTTTTGACTTCTCAATCTCTAAGCAATTTTTATATTCCCTCCATGGTAACACCTTCAATTTATTCTATTCTGGAATCCTCCCTTATTACTTACTACTGGCTATAATTAAACTTAGCTCTATTGAACATCTTTTATAAATAAAAAGTCATCATCACTTCTAGTGTTTACTATACCTTATACTATAATTCACTCTTAATACTATTTATTCATCAGCTATTTATGCACTGTTTATTTCCAACTTTTACCTTACCTTCACTTGTAAATTACTTATTGTTAATTATAACTTCACTAGTGTCACACTTCACTTTGGGGTTCTTACACCTACACTATTGCACTGTATCACTGTTTATATCATTTGTTTGATAGTGGGTGACCCCTATACTTATTTCTCTTTCATGACTTAATCCTAATGACAATTAATACTTAATAACTAATACTTACTAACTAATAACAATTCTAATTTGTGGTTTCTGGTTGCCTTTTTAATGGGTAGTAACCGTTATCTCTCCTTCCTCCTGATAACCCTTGTTTTGGTTTCAATGTTCTTGTTGAGTGCTATTTTACTTATTTTGGTGAACCATTCTTGGTTTTCACTTTTGCTTGTCTCCCTCCTTCTTCATTTTCCTTGTTTGTTTAATATATTAGGTCTTTTCATCCGTTTCTTTGGACATTTTTGGGGTCATTTAAACCCATAAACTTGTTTCCTTGTGGTTTAGGTTTATTATTTTCTCATTCTCGTTGTTTATTTGTGGTTCCCTTCTTGTTTGTTTCTTTGATGTTGGGTCAATCATGTCAAAACATTTACGTTTGAATAAGTAGGTTACGTGGTTCCCTTCTTTATGTTTAGGTTGTTGGCTCAATCATGTCAAAATATTTACATTTGAATAAGTAGGTTACGTGGTTCCCTTCTTTATGCTTAGGTTGTTGGCTCAATCATGTCACAATATTTACATTTGAATAAGTAGGTTACGTGGTTCCCTTCTTTATGCTTAGGTTGTTGGCTCAATCACTTGGGTTAGGTTAAAGTCGTCGTATTGTCGTGTTATATTCCTTATTTGTTATTTAAAATCAATCAGTTTATTTGATAAGAAGTATTTTTACGATTATAAATATATTTTTTATCTCTGGTACGGGGTTGGCTATTTGTGTCGTGACATAATGCCTCTCCTTTAAAATTGATCATTTTGATAAAACACTAGTATAGTTTTTTATGAAATTATCAGTTATAGATAATCTTTTTCCTTTTCTTTCTTGGTTGTTTCTCCATTCTTTGTTTCTCTTCTTACTGAATTCATTCCATTTTATTTGGATCTGTTTTTCTTTTTATTTCCATTGGTGTGTTCTCCCTTATACACAATTTTTTCCCTAACTTTAGTAGCTGGTTTCTCCCATTACTACTCATTTTTCTGAGACCAGAGGCACGTCATCTCTGCTCAGTTTATTTGATTGCTGGACTTTCCAACATTCAATCATAAATACCTTTTTTGTCAACTTGTGACTTAAATTAATAAAAATATACTTTGGGATTGTCCACCTTGTGGTTTGTTTTTAGATCACTTTGGCTTTTTACTCATTCTTCC
This sequence comes from Magicicada septendecula, assembly GCA_034769895.1. NCBI lineage: Eukaryota > Metazoa > Arthropoda > Insecta > Hemiptera > Cicadidae > Magicicada > Magicicada septendecula. The sequence goes on from JAWRYS010001744.1 coordinate 486,755, forward strand.
TTCCGCTGTACCTTTGCTATATACTATCATTTGCTCATACAATTGATTGTTTTTTATTTATTTATATGTTAATTTCATCATTAACTTTTCATTATTCGGTTTTCAATTCTCCTTGTGATCATTTTAATTATCTTAGACATATTCTTTTTTTTTAGTCATTTAGCAAGATTCTGCTTTAGCCATATCTGTATATCGGTTTTATACATAATCTCCCTCTTTTTCTTTGTACCATTTTAGATTTTTTATTTTACTGAATACCTTTGATTTATTATAATTTCAGGTATTTATCTTATCAGTTTTTTGGTCTGATTTTAATTTTGTACATTTCAGTTTGTATTAATTCTTTGTAAGTTAATTTCCTTACACCATAGGAATTTTTGTAGCGTATTCCTATTTTGGTACATTTTGGTTTAATTATTTCATATACTTCACACATCAACTTTTTAATAAATTGTAAATTGATTTCACATAGTAGGAATTTATGTAACTCATTCCTTTGTTTTGATATTTTTTATTTTAGGCCTCATAAGTCATCGAAATGTTATTGCAAGTTGTGCTCACATAATTTTTGAATTCTGACATCTGTATTTTATTTACAGTTACTTGTCCTTCGTGATGACATATGGCCGTACATTTTATTATATATAATTTTATTTTGGTATCAATTCAATTCTCACGGTTGTGGATTTATTATATTATCATTTCCATTCCATATTATAGCCTTCTCCTTTTTGTTCGACACTTCGTTATTATGCACCTCTTCTCCTTCAAGTGTATGATAGTCACACTTATTCTGGATGAAGCTCACATATTTTGGTATCAATTCAATTCTCACGGTTGTGGATTTATTATATTATCATTTCCATTCCATATTATAGCCTTCTCCTTTTTGTTCGACACTTCGTTATTATACACCTCTTCTCCTTCAAGTGTATGATAGTCGCACTTATTCTGGATGAACGTATTCCAGTTATTTAGTTTTCTTCATAGAACTTCTTCATCGACGCTTGGTTGTACACTCCTTTTACTTTTTTGGTGGTTATATTACTTATCTCGTAAGTATTGTTTCCATTCTCCTTTGTGATGACATATGGACCATTTATTACTATATATGGGACCTTGTTAATTATAAGTTGATCTACTCCTTTTCTCTTTCCTTCATTATTGCCTTCTCTTTTCTGTTACACTCTTTGTTGTCTTTCTCCTCTTCTCCTTCAAATGTCTGATGGGTGACATTTATTCTGGATAAACGTTATTTTAAGTTTGTTATAGTTTAATTTTTTCTTCTATTCCATTGGGTTGCTTGGCTGGTAACTTGAAGATCCGTCCCTTTTCTTGGTTTGTGGTATCTTCACTTAGTTTACCCATGGTCCATCAGTTCCTCTGCCCTTATGGTTCGGATAACTCTGGAGTGTAGAACTGTTTTCTTACTGGTGAAATAGGTCTCCTCCGTCTTGTACCATAATTCCTCAAGTACCATATGTTCTGTAGTCTTGATGTTTACCGCAAACATCTGATTATTTTGTCCATTAATCAGAGAAGTTAATTGTGCATCTCTCATTAATATTATCTTTGCTTTTTTATTTGGTATTTCCATTTCTGGTGTGCTCCAGTATTTTATTGACCTTGTTGATCTGTTATACTCTGTTTTGTTGTCAGTCATTTCTATTTCTGGCATCTTCCATCCAAGTATTGATTTGTTGAATTTTTCATCCGCTGTTTGGTTCTGAATTCCTTTTATAATTTCCCTCAGAGTCCTCCTACAATCTTTGTACTCTATTAATTTGCTTTGGTAGGTAATGGGCAAATTAAACACATCGATCAGTCCGTTCTTCATCATCTCCATTTCTTCTCTTGTTTTTATTATTTTTCTGTGATGCCTTTTCTCCGTCTTCCTTTCCACGTATTCATCATTTGTTTCGTTGTTATTATTTTCAGGCAGTAATACGCTTTGGTCCTTTTTAAATTCTATCTCCTTACTACCTTCAGAAGTGGTGTCTTGTGGTTCATTTAATGGTTTGAAAATACTGCATAATGAGTCCAATTTTTTATGCAATTCTTCCTTGTCCTTTCTTCTCTCTTTATTCATTTGTCCTAATTGTTCCATCATTAATTTCATCATGCTATCTAACTTCGTTTCTTCTGTTGGTTGTTCTGGCATTTTCTTCTGTTGTTTCACTTTGACTACTTCTTTCTTTATTTGAGTTTTTGGTTTCGGCATTTCCGTGAATTCTTCTACTTGATTATGTACCTTCCTCCAATCACAAATATCTTCTCTGGGTAGTTCGAACATAACCCTTATCCATTCTCTTAGTTCCGTATTTTCTGTTTGTATTGGTTGTTCCGGTTGTCTTATAGATAGTCTCCATTGGTCATATTCCTCCTGTGTAAATTCCTCAGTCACCTGGGCGTATACTCCCGTTCTTTCATTTTTCATTTGTTTTTCATTGTCCCTCCATCTATCCCAATCTTCTTCGGTCATTCTTCTCACATTGTTATCACGTTTTTCGTGGGCTGTCCCGATAGTCTTTTCTTCATTATATTTGGTGTCCAGCTTCCACATTTCGTTATAAATATCTCTTAGTGACATCTGGTCGTTTGGTGATCCCACTGCATTTGCACGACTCATTTGTGCTCTTTCATGATCCGTGGTGTTCTTCTTGATGTACTCCATTTCCTTACTGAATTTTTTAAATAACCTTGTCATCCACTCTGCATAACTCCATTGTTTCTGTTGTTTGGGCATTTTCGTTTGTCGTTGTAGTCTATCTTTTGGTTTCATCTTTTTTCGTCTTTATTCTGTAACCAAAGAATGTCTCTTCATAGCCGCCGTGGGCCTTCTTTTACAGCCTCACCGGTTGGTCGCCAATTCTGTAACGAGATAATGCGGTCGTCCCTGCTACCTTCAAACCTCCCCTGGTATTCGTCAATCTGTAACGAATTATATAAGACGTACCTGCAAAATGTGTACATAAAAAATAATGTGTTTGGATGATTAGTGCGTTCGCCTCGCACCGGGTCGTTACAGTAATTTTGTGGCTAGCGATGTTCGTAGCGTAGTTCTGATTACCTGTATATTACGGCAGTAACCTTACCTGTTATTCTTAGGGGGTGTAATAATCCCGGGTGGCGCCAAGTCGTTTTACAAAACAACTAAAAATTGTGTTTGAACAAGTTATCAGCGCAGCGGGTTGGTGTATTCGAATAATTCCCACTCGCACAGCCGTCTCAATCGTCGCTTCTGACGTATGACTGGCAACTTGCTTACCGCTACAATTTATTCTTCAATACAAGTAATTATTATATAGCACTCCCTATGAAATAATAACGCTGGTTACTCCCTGTAATAAATATCTTTTAATGGGTGATAACTGAAAACATTTACAATTACAACAAAATAATTATCGATTGGTTACATGAGATCTTGTTTTCAGGGCGGCGAATTGATTTAGAAACCATCTAACCTGGCTTCGCTGTTTACGTTAGGCTTATTACAATGTTTCGGTTTCAAAATCCGTGGATTCTTTTGGCTATGAGTTAGAGAACTACAGTGGTTACAATAAAAATACAATTTACCTTAATCTAAGTGTACAAGAAATATAAAGTGTGCTGTTACAATGTTGTGTTGTGTTGTAAAAGTGTTCTGTAAGTTCGTGTTCAATTCTTAGGTTATTCTATGTTAACAAAGTTCATTATGTTTTAATTTGCTTAAATACTCTATGAAAGAGAAATATTATTTTTTTATAGTGTGGTAATTTTACCTTTCAAAATTATTTAAAGTTATTAGGGTTGGTGGAAAATAAATAATTGGATTGTACTTAACAACTCGACGTGTCTAGGCCTTTGTAGTTGGTTCGAGATAGGAATTGGCTGCATAAAATCAGTTTTCTTGGATTTTGGGCTTCTTTAAATGTGGCGTCTTTTTCGTCTTGTGTTTGGACGTTCTATTTATGGATAATTTCCGTTTATTCAGGTCTTGGGTCTTGTAATATTGGTTGTAGTGGTCATCTGCTTCTTTGATGATCGGTTTTCAGCAACTTTATACTATTATTTTCATGATTTTCACTGAAAAAACTTTCTGCTGAACTCTTGCATCTATCTTGGCTTGGTGACGCTTCGCTTCTTTTTTTTCTACTAATTTCCAACGGTATTTTCTGTCAACAACCGCTGTTTCCATAGTAACTGTATTTTTCGAATAGGCTTATTTTGAGTTGATGTATTGTTATCGAAACTTCGAATCCTTCGTATATCTTCTGATTACTGTCATTCCTCCATCTTCCTTTCTGGTTATTAAATATTGTCACTATAGTATTTATTCTCGTTCATAGATTATTTTGATACCTCACAAGCTTGGGTAATATCAGATTTTAAGTTTTTACAATTATGTTAATGCTTGTTAATTACATTTCTTTTTATATAATAATGCCTATTACAATATTTTGTGTTATAAATGATCTACAATTTATTCTTGGTGATTCCTTCACCTCAGATTTTCTAAATTCTTACTCAATTTGTTATAATTTTTGTTTGTTTGGTTCTGACAGTTATGTTTTTTTTCTAGGCCTAAGTAGCCATTATAATAATTTACTTATTTCGTTCAAATCACATTTTGGTTCAGCCTATTTGGCCTTACTTTGTTATTTTTATTAGTTGTGTTGTGTTTTGAGTCTGTAGGTGTGTTGTTTATTATTCAATATTGCTTTCCCTATTTCAATCTTAAAAATATAACATTAGGCTTATGGACTGCACATTGCATTCAGCCATATCCTCTTATAACAATAACATGAACACAATTTTTTATAAGTTATTAGAGTTATTGTTTTGATTAAGAAATATCATCACTCACTCCTAACTTATCCTTATTTGCTAATTTTTTAGTTTATAACACATATTATTTGTGTTGTGATAAACAACATCACTTGTTATTAAATTAATAATAGTCCTTTATAAATTAGGTATCTTTGTTAGTTTTTTGACTTCTCAATCTCTAAACAATTTTTATATTCCCTCCATGGTAACACCTTCAATTTATTCTATTCTGGAATCCTCCCTTATTACTTACTACTGGCTATAATTAAACTTAGCTCTATTTAACATCTTTTGTAAATAAAAAGTCATCATCACTTCTAGTGTTTACTATACCTTATACTATAATTCACTCTTAATACTATTTATTCATCAGCTATTTATGCACTATTTATTTCCAACTTTTACCTTACCTACACTTGTAAATTACTTATTGTTAATTATAACTTCACTAGTGTCACACTTCACTTTGGGGTTCTTACACCTACACTATTGCACTGTATCACTGTTTATATCATTTGTTTGATAGTGGGTGACCCCTATACTTATTTCTCTTTCATGACTTAATCCTAATGACAATTAATACTTAATAACTAATACTTACTAACTAATAACAATTCTAATTTGTGGTTTCTGGTTGCCTTTTTAATGGGTAGTAACCGTTATCTCTCCTTCCTCCTGATAACCCTTGTTTTGGTTTCAATGTTCTTGTTGAGTGCTATTTTACTTATTTTGGTGAACCATTCTTGGTTTTCACTTTTGCTTGTCTCCCTCCTTCTTCATTTTCCTTGTTTGTTTAATATATTAGTTCTTTTCATCCGTTTCTTTGGTCATTTTTGGGGTCATTTAAACCCATAAACTTGTATCCTTGTGGTTTAGGTTTATTATTTTCTCATTCTCGTTGTTTATTTGTGGTTCCCTTCTTGTTTGTTTCTTTGATGTTGGGTCAATCATGTCAAAACATTTACGTTTGAATAAGTAGGTTACGTGGTTCCCTTCTTTATGTTTAGGTTGTTGGCTCAATCATGTCAAAATATTTACATTTGAATAAGTAGGTTACGTGGTTCCCTTCTTTATGCTTAGGTTGTTGGCTCAATCATGTCACAATATTTACATTTGAATAAGTAGGTTACGTGGTTCCCTTCTTTATGCTTAGGTTGTTGGCTCAATCACTTGGGTTAGGTTAAAGTCGTCGTATTGTCGTGTTATATTCCTTATTTGTTATTTAAAATCAATCAGTTTATTTGATAAGAAGTATTTTTACGATTATAAATATATTTTTTATCTCTGGTACGGGGTTGGCTATTTGTGTCGTGACATAATGCCTCTCCTTTAAAATTGATCATTTTGATAAAACACTAGTATAGTTTTTTATGAAATTATCAGTTATAGATAATCTTTTTCCTTTTCTTTCTTGGTTGTTTCTCCATTCTTTGTTTCTCTTCTTACTGAATTCATTCCATTTTATTTGGATCTGTTTTTCTTTTTATTTCCATTGGTGTGTTCTCCCTTATACACAATTTTTTCCCTAACTTTAGTAGCTGGTTTCTCCCATTACTACTCATTTTTCTGAGACCAGAGGCACGTCATCTCTGCTCAGTTTATTTGATTGCTGGACTTTCCAACATTCAATCATAAATACCTTTTTTGTCAACTTGTGACTTAAATTAATAAAAATATACTTTGGGATTGTCCACCTTGTGGTTTGTTTTTAGATCACTTTGGCTTTTTACTCATTCTTCCTTCCGCTGTACCTTTGCTATATACTATCATTTGCTCATACAATTGATTGTTTTTTATTTATTTATATGTTAATTTCATCATTAACTTTTCATTATTCGGTTTTCAATTCTCCTTGTGATCATTTTAATTATCTTAGACATATTCTTTTTTTTTAGTCATTTAGCAAGATTCTGCTTTAGCCATATCTGTATATCGGTTTTATACATAATCTCCCTCTTTTTCTTTGTACCATTTTAGATTTTTTATTTTACTGAATACCTTTGATTTATTATAATTTCAGGTATTTATCTTATCAGTTTTTTGGTCTGATTTTAATTTTGTACATTTCAGTTTGTATTAATTCTTTGTAAGTTAATTTCCTTACACCATAGGAATTTTTGTAGCGTATTCCTATTTTGGTACATTTTGGTTTAATTATTTCATATACTTCACACATCAACTTTTTAATAAATTGTAAATTGATTTCACATAGTAGGAATTTATGTAACTCATTCCTTTGTTTTGATATTTTTTATTTTAGGCCTCATAAGTCATCGAAATGTTATTGCAAGTTGTGCTCACATAATTTTTGAATTTTGACATCTGTATTTTATTTACAGTTACTTGTCCTTCGTGATGACATATGGCCGTACATTTTATTATATATAATTTTATTTTGGTATCAATTCAATTCTCACGGTTGTGGATTTATTATATTATCATTTCCATTCCATATTATAGCCTTCTCCTTTTTGTTCGACACTTCGTTATTATGCACCTCTTCTCCTTCAAGTGTATGATAGTCACACTTATTCTGGATGAAGCTCACATATTTTGGTATCAATTCAATTCTCACGGTTGTGGATTTATTATATTATCATTTCCATTCCATATTATAGCCTTCTCCTTTTTGTTCGACACTTCGTTATTATACACCTCTTCTCCTTCAAGTGTATGATAGTCGCACTTATTCTGGATGAACGTATTCCAGTTATTTAGTTTTCTTCATAGAACTTCTTCATCGACGCTTGGTTGTACACTCCTTTTACTTTTTTGGTGGTTATATTACTTATCTCGTAAGTATTGTTTCCATTGTCCTTTGTGATGACATATGGACCATTTATTACTATATGTGGGACCTTGTTAATTATAAGTTGATCTACTCCTTTTCTCTTTCCTTCATTATTGCCTTCTCTTTTCTGTTACACTCTTTGTTGTCTTTCTCCTCTTCTCCTTCAAATGTCTGATGGGTGACATTTATTCTGGATAAACGTTATTTTAAGTTTGTTATAGTTTAATTTTTTCTTCTATTCCATTGGGTTGCTTGGCTGGTAACTTGAAGATCCGTCCCTTTTCTTGGTTTGTGGTATCTTCTCTTAGTTTACCCATGGTCCATCAGTTCCTCTGCCCTTATGGTTCGGATAACTCTGGAGTGTAGAACTGTTTTCTTACTGGTGAAATAGGTCTCCTCCGTCTTGTACCATAATTCCTCAAGTACCATATGTTCTGTAGTCTTGATGTTTACCGCAAACATTTGATTATTTTGTCCATTAATCAGAGAAGTTAATTGTGCATCTCTCATTAATATTATCTTTGCTTTTTTATTTGGTATTTCCATTTCTGGTGTGCTCCAGTATTTTATTGACCTTGATCTGTTATACTCTGTTTTGTTGTCAGTCATTTCTATTTCTGGCATCTTCCATCCAAGTATTGATTTGTTGAATTTTTCATCCGCTGTTTGGTTCTGAATTCCTTTTATAATTTCCCTCAGAGTCCTCCTACAATCTTTGTACTCTATTAATTTGCTTTGGTAGGTAATGGGCAAATTAAACACATCGATCAGTCCGTTCTTCATCATCTCCATTTCTTCTCTTGTTTTTATTATTTTTCTGTGATGCCTTTTCTCCGTCTTCCTTTCCACGTATTCATCATTTGTTTCGTTGTTATTATTTTCAGGCAGTAATACGCTTTGGTCCTTTTTAAATTCTATCTCCTTACTACCTTCAGAAGTGGTGTCTTGTGGTTCATTTAATGGTTTGAAAATACTGCATAATGAGTCCAATTTTTTATGCAATTCTTCCTTGTCCTTTCTTCTCTCTTTATTCATTTGTCCTAATTGTTCCATCATTAATTTCATCATGCTATCTAACTTCGTTTCTTCTGTTGGTTGTTCTGGCATTTTCTTCTGTTGTTTCACTTTGACTACTTCTTTCTTTATTTGAGTTTTTGGTTTCGGCATTTCCGTGAATTCTTCTACTTGATTATGTACCTTCCTCCAATCACAAATATCTTCTCTGGGTAGTTCGAACATAACCCTTATCCATTCTCTTAGTTCCGTATTTTCTGTTTGTATTGGTTGTTCCGGTTGTCTTATAGATAGTCTCCATTGGTCATATTCCTCCTGTGTAAATTCCTCAGTCACCTGGGCGTATACTCCCGTTCTTTCATTTTTCATTTGTTTTTCATTGTCCCTCCATCTATCCCAATCTTCTTCGGTCATTCTTCTCACATTGTTATCACGTTTTTCGTGGGCTGTCCCGATAGTCTTTTCTTCATTATATTTGGTGTCCAGCTTCCACATTTCGTTATAAATATCTCTTAGTGACATCTGGTCGTTTGGTGATCCCACTGCATTTGCACGACTCATTTGTGCTCTTTCATGATCCGTGGTGTTCTTCTTGATGTACTCCATTTCCTTACTGAATTTTTTAAATAACCTTGTCATCCACTCTGCATAACTCCATTGTTTCTGTTGTTTGGGCATTTTCGTTTGTCGTTGTAGTCTATCTTTTGGTTTCATCTTTTTTCGTCTTTATTCTGTAACCAAAGAATGTCTCTTCATAGCCGCCGTGGGCCTTCTTTTACAGCCTCACCGGTTGGTCGCCAATTCTGTAACGAGATAATGCGGTCGTCCCTGCTACCTTCAAACCTCCCCTGGTATTCGTCAATCTGTAACGAATTATATAAGACGTACCTGCAAAATGTGTACATAAAAAATAATGTGTTTGGATGATTAGTGCGTTCGCCTCGCACCGGGTCGTTACAGTAATTTTGTGGCTAGCGATGTTCGTAGCGTAGTTCTGATTACCTGTATATTACGGCAGTAACCTTACCTGTTATTCTTAGGGGGTGTAATAATCCCGGGTGGCGCCAAGTCGTTTTACAAAACAACTAAAAATTGTGTTTGAACAAGTTATCAGCGCAGCGGGTTGGTGTATTCGAATAATTCCCACTCGCACAGCCGTCTCAATCGTCGCTTCTGACGTATGACTGGCAACTTGCTTACCGCTACAATTTATTCTTCAATACAAGTAATTATTATATAGCACTCCCTATGAAATGATAACGCTGGTTACTCCCTGTAATAAATATCTTTTAATGGGTGATAACTGAAAACATTTACAATTACAACAAAATAATTATCGATTGGTTACATGAGATCTTGTTTTCAGGGCGGCGAATTGATTTAGAAACCATCTAACCTGGCTTCGCTGTTTACGTTAGGCTTATTACAATGTTTCGGTTTCAAAATCCGTGGATTCTTTTGACTATGAGTTAGAGAACTACAGTGATTACAATAAAAATACAATTTACCTTAATCTAAGTGTACAAGAAATATAAAGTGTGCTGTTACAATCTGTTGTGTTGTGTTGTAAAAGTGTTCTGTAAGTTCGTGTTCAATTCTTAGGTTATTCTATGTTAACAAAGTTCATTATGTTTTAATTTGCTTAAATACTCTATGAAAGAGAAATATTATTTTTTTATAGTGTGGTAATTTTACCTTTCAAAATTATTTAAAGTTATTAGGGTTGGTGGAAAATAAATAATTGGATTGTACTTAACAACTCGGCGTGTCTAGGCCTTTGTAGTTGGTTCGAGATAGGAATTGGCTGCATAAAATCAGTTTTCTTGGATTTTGGGCTTCTTTAAATGTGGCGTCTTTTTCGTCTTGTGTTTGGACGTTCTATTTATGGATAATTTCCGTTTATTCAGGTCTTGGGTCTTGTAATATTGGTTGTAGTGGTCATCTGCTTCTTTGATGATCGGTTTTCAGCAACTTTATACTATTATTTTCATGATTTTCACTGAAAAAACTTTCTGCTGAACTCTTGCATCTATCTTGGCTTGGTGACGCTTCGCTTCTTTTTTTTCTACTAATTTCCAACGGTATTTTCTGTCAACAACCGCTGTTTCCATAGTAACTGTATTTTTCGAATAGGCTTATTTTGAGTTGATGTATTGTTATCGAAACTTCGAATCCTTCGTATATCTTCTGATTACTGTCATTCCTCCATCTTCCTTTCTGGTTATTAAATATTGTCACTATAGTATTTATTCTCGTTCATAGATTATTTTGATACCTCACAAGCTTGGGTAATATCAGATTTTAAGTTTTTACAATTATGTTAATGCTTGTTAATTACATTTCTTTTTATATAATAATGCCTATTACAATATTTTGTGTTATAAATGATCTACAATTTATTCTTGGTGATTCCTTCACCTCAGATTTTCTAAATTCTTACTCAATTTGTTATAATTTTTGTTTGTTTGGTTCTGACAGTTATGTTTTTTTTCTAGGCCTAAGTAGCCATTATAATAATTTACTTATTTCGTTCAAATCACATTTTGGTTCAGCCTATTTGGCCTTACTTTGTTATTTTTATTAGTTGTGTTGTGTTTTGAGTCTGTAGGTGTGTTGTTTATTATTCAATATTGCTTTCCCTATTTCAATCTTAAAAATATAACATTAGGCTTATGGACTGCACATTGCATTCAGCCATATCCTCTTATAACAATAACATGAACACAATTTTTTATAAGTTATTAGAGTTATTGTTTTGATTAAGAAATATCATCACTCACTCCTAACTTATCCTTATTTGCTAATTTTTTAGTTTATAACACATATTATTTGTGTTGTGATAAACAACATCACTTGTTATTAAATTAATAATAGTCCTTTATAAATTAGGTATCTTTGTTAGTTTTTTGACTTCTCAATCTCTAAACAATTTTTATATTCCCTCCATGGTAACACCTTCAATTTATTCTATTCTGGAATCCTCCCTTATTACTTACTACTGGCTATAATTAAACTTAGCTCTATTGAACATCTTTTATAAATAAAAAGTCATCATCACTTCTAGTGTTTACTATACCTTATACTATAATTCACTCTTAATACTATTTATTCATCAGCTATTTATGCACTGTTTATTTCCAACTTTTACCTTACCTTCACTTGTAAATTACTTATTGTTAATTATAACTTCACTAGTGTCACACTTCACTTTGGGGTTCTTACACCTACACTATTGCACTGTATCACTGTTTATATCATTTGTTTGATAGTGGGTGACCCCTATACTTATTTCTCTTTCATGACTTAATCCTAATGACAATTAATACTTAATAACTAATACTTACTAACTAATAACAATTCTAATTTGTGGTTTCTGGTTGCCTTTTTAATGGGTAGTAACCGTTATCTCTCCTTCCTCCTGATAACCCTTGTTTTGGTTTCAATGTTCTTGTTGAGTGCTATTTTACTTATTTTGGTGAACCATTCTTGGTTTTCACTTTTGCTTGTCTCCCTCCTTCTTCATTTTCCTTGTTTGTTTAATATATTAGGTCTTTTCAACCGTTTCTTTGGACATTTTTGGGGTCATTTAAACCCATAAACTTGTTTCCTTGTGGTTTAGGTTTATTATTTTCTCATTCTCGTTGTTTATTTGTGGTTCCCTTCTTGTTTGTTTCTTTGATGTTGGGTCAATCATGTCAAAACATTTACGTTTGAATAAGTAGGTTACGTGGTTCCCTTCTTTATGTTTAGGTTGTTGGCTCAATCATGTCAAAATATTTACATTGGAATAAGTAGGTTACGTGGTTCCCTTCTTTATGCTTAGGTTGTTGGCTCAATCATGTCACAATATTTATATTTGAATAAGTAGGTTACGTGGTTCCCTTCTTTATGCTTAGGTTGTTGGCTCAATCACTTGGGTTAGGTTAAAGTCGTCGTATTGTCGTGTTATATTCCTTATTTGTTGTTTAAAATCAATCAGTTTATTTGATAAGAAGTATTTTTACGATTATAAATATATTTTTTATCTCTGGTACGGGGTTGGCTATTTGTGTTGTGACATAATGCCTCTCCTTTAAAATTGATCATTTTGATAAAACACTAGTATAGTTTTTTATGAAATTATCAGTTATAGATAATCTTTTTCCTTTTCTTTCTTGGTTGTTTCTCCATTCTTTGTTTCTCTTCTTACTGAATTCATTCCATTTTATTTGGATCTGTTTTTCTTTTTATTTCCATTGGTGTGTTCTCCCTTATACACAATTTTTTCCCTAACTTTAGTAGCTGGTTTCTCCCATTACTACTCATTTTTCTGAGACCAGAGGCACGTCATCTCTGCTCAGTTTATTTGATTGCTGGACTTTCCAACATTCAATCATAAATACCTTTTTTGTCAACTTGTGACTTAAATTAATAAAAATATACTTTGGGATTGTCCACCTTGTGGTTTGTTTTTAGATCACTTTGGCTTTTTACTCATTCTTCCTTCCGCTGTACCTTTGCTATATACTATCATTTGCTCATACAATTGATTGTTTTTTATTTATTTATATGTTAATTTCATCATTAACTTTTCATTATTCGGTTTTCAATTCTCCTTGTGATCATTTTAATTATCTTAGACATATTCTTTTTTTTTAGTCATTTAGCAAGATTCTGCTTTAGCCATATCTGTATATCGGTTTTATACATAATCTCCCTCTTTTTCTTTGTACCATTTTAGATTTTTTATTTTACTGAATACCTTTGATTTATTATAATTTCAGGTATTTATCTTATCAGTTTTTTGGTCTGATTTTAATTTTGTACATTTCAGTTTGTATTAATTCTTTGTAAGTTAATTTCCTTACACCATACGAATTTTTGTAGCGTATTCCTATTTTGGTACATTTTGGTTTAATTATTTCATATACTTCACACATCAACTTTTTAATAAATTGTAAATTGATTTCACATAGTAGGAATTTATGTAACTCATTCCTTTGTTTTGATATTTTTTATTTTAGGCCTCATAAGTCATCGAAATGTTATTGCAAGTTGTGCTCACATAATTTTTGAATTTTGACATCTGTATTTTATTTACAGTTACTTGTCCTTCCTGATGACATATGGCCGTACATTTTATTATATATAATTTTATTTTGGTATCAATTCAATTCTCACGGTTGTGGATTTATTATATTATCATTTCCATTCCATATTATAGCCTTCTCCTTTTTGTTCGACACTTCGTTATTATGCACCTCTTCTCCTTCAAGTGTATGATAGTCACACTTATTCTGGATGAAGCTCACATATTTTGGTATCAATTCAATTCTCACGGTTGTGGATTTATTATATTATCATTTCCATTCCATATTATAGCCTTCTCCTTTTTGTTCGACACTTCGTTATTATACACCTCTTCTCCTTCAAGTGTATGATAGTCGCACTTATTCTGGATGAACGTATTCCAGTTATTTAGTTTTCTTCATAGAACTTCTTCATCGACGCTTGGTTGTACACTCCTTTTACTTTTTTGGTGGTTATATTACTTATCTCGTAAGTATTGTTTCCATTGTCCTTTGTGATGACATATGGACCATTTATTACTATATGTGGGACCTTGTTAATTATAAGTTGATCTACTCCTTTTCTCTTTCCTTCATTATTGCCTTCTCTTTTCTGTTACACTCTTTGTTGTCTTTCTCCTCTTCTCCTTCAAATGTCTGATGGGTGACATTTATTCTGGATAAACGTTATTTTAAGTTTGTTATAGTTTAATTTTTTCTTCTATTCCATTGGGTTGCTTGGCTGGTAACTTGAAGATCCGTCCCTTTTCTTGGTTTGTGGTATCTTCTCTTAGTTTACCCATGGTCCATCAGTTCCTCTGCCCTTATGGTTCGGATAACTCTGGAGTGTAGAACTGTTTTCTTACTGGTGAAATAGGTCTCCTCCGTCTTGTACCATAATTCCTCAAGTACCATATGTTCTGTAGTCTTGATGTTTACCGCAAACATTTGATTATTTTGTCCATTAATCAGAGAAGTTAATTGTGCATCTCTCATTAATATTATCTTTGCTTTTTTATTTGGTATTTCCATTTCTGGTGTGCTCCAGTATTTTATTGACCTTGATCTGTTATACTCTGTTTTGTTGTCAGTCATTTCTATTTCTGGCATCTTCCATCCAAGTATTGATTTGTTGAATTTTTCATCCGCTGTTTGGTTCTGAATTCCTTTTATAATTTCCCTCAGAGTCCTCCTACAATCTTTGTACTCTATTAATTTGCTTTGGTAGGTAATGGGCAAATTAAACACATCGATCAGTCCGTTCTTCATCATCTCCATTTCTTCTCTTGTTTTTATTATTTTTCTGTGATGCCTTTTCTCCGTCTTCCTTTCCACGTATTCATCATTTGTTTCGTTGTTATTATTTTCAGGCAGTAATACGCTTTGGTCCTTTTTAAATTCTATCTCCTTACTACCTTCAGAAGTGGTGTCTTGTGGTTCATTTAATGGTTTGAAAATACTGCATAATGAGTCCAATTTTTTATGCAATTCTTCCTTGTCCTTTCTTCTCTCTTTATTCATTTGTCCTAATTGTTCCATCATTAATTTCATCATGCTATCTAACTTCGTTTCTTCTGTTGGTTGTTCTGGCATTTTCTTCTGTTGTTTCACTTTGACTACTTCTTTCTTTATTTGAGTTTTTGGTTTCGGCATTTCCGTGAATTCTTCTACTTGATTATGTACCTTCCTCCAATCACAAATATCTTCTCTGGGTAGTTCGAACATAACCCTTATCCATTCTCTTAGTTCCGTATTTTCTGTTTGTATTGGTTGTTCCGGTTGTCTTATAGATAGTCTCCATTGGTCATATTCCTCCTGTGTAAATTCCTCAGTCACCTGGGCGTATACTCCCGTTCTTTCATTTTTCATTTGTTTTTCATTGTCCCTCCATCTATCCCAATCTTCTTCGGTCATTCTTCTCACATTGTTATCACGTTTTTCGTGGGCTGTCCCGATAGTCTTTTCTTCATTATATTTGGTGTCCAGCTTCCACATTTCGTTATAAATATCTCTTAGTGACATCTGGTCGTTTGGTGATCCCACTGCATTTGCACGACTCATTTGTGCTCTTTCATGATCCGTGGTGTTCTTCTTGATGTACTCCATTTCCTTACTGAATTTTTTAAATAACCTTGTCATCCACTCTGCATAACTCCATTGTTTCTGTTGTTTGGGCATTTTCGTTTGTCGTTGTAGTCTATCTTTTGGTTTCATCTTTTTTCGTCTTTATTCTGTAACCAAAGAATGTCTCTTCATAGCCGCCGTGGGCCTTCTTTTACAGCCTCACCGGTTGGTCGCCAATTCTGTAACGAGATAATGCGGTCGTCCCTGCTACCTTCAAACCTCCCCTGGTATTCGTCAATCTGTAACGAATTATATAAGACGTACCTGCAAAATGTGTACATAAAAAATAATGTGTTTGGATGATTAGTGCGTTCGCCTCGCACCGGGTCGTTACAGTAATTTTGTGGCTAGCGATGTTCGTAGCGTAGTTCTGATTACCTGTATATTACGGCAGTAACCTTACCTGTTATTCTTAGGGGGTGTAATAATCCCGGGTGGCGCCAAGTCGTTTTACAAAACAACTAAAAATTGTGTTTGAACAAGTTATCAGCGCAGCGGGTTGGTGTATTCGAATAATTCCCACTCGCACAGCCGTCTCAATCGTCGCTTCTGACGTATGACTGGCAACTTGCTTACCGCTACAATTTATTCTTCAATACAAGTAATTATTATATAGCACTCCCTATGAAATGATAACGCTGGTTACTCCCTGTAATAAATATCTTTTAATGGGTGATAACTGAAAACATTTACAATTACAACAAAATAATTATCGATTGGTTACATGAGATCTTGTTTTCAGGGCGGCGAATTGATTTAGAAACCATCTAACCTGGCTTCGCTGTTTACGTTAGGCTTATTACAATGTTTCGGTTTCAAAATCCGTGGATTCTTTTGACTATGAGTTAGAGAACTACAGTGATTACAATAAAAATACAATTTACCTTAATCTAAGTGTACAAGAAATATAAAGTGTGCTGTTACAATCTGTTGTGTTGTGTTGTAAAAGTGTTCTGTAAGTTCGTGTTCAATTCTTAGGTTATTCTATGTTAACAAAGTTCATTATGTTTTAATTTGCTTAAATACTCTATGAAAGAGAAATATTATTTTTTTATAGTGTGGTAATTTTACCTTTCAAAATTATTTAAAGTTATTAGGGTTGGTGGAAAATAAATAATTGGATTGTACTTAACAACTCGGCGTGTCTAGGCCTTTGTAGTTGGTTCGAGATAGGAATTGGCTGCATAAAATCAGTTTTCTTGGATTTTGGGCTTCTTTAAATGTGGCGTCTTTTTCGTCTTGTGTTTGGACGTTCTATTTATGGATAATTTCCGTTTATTCAGGTCTTGGGTCTTGTAATATTGGTTGTAGTGGTCATCTGCTTCTTTGATGATCGGTTTTCAGCAACTTTATACTATTATTTTCATGATTTTCACTGAAAAAACTTTCTGCTGAACTCTTGCATCTATCTTGGCTTGGTGACGCTTCGCTTCTTTTTTTTCTACTAATTTCCAACGGTATTTTCTGTCAACAACCGCTGTTTCCATAGTAACTGTATTTTTCGAATAGGCTTATTTTGAGTTGATGTATTGTTATCGAAACTTCGAATCCTTCGTATATCTTCTGATTACTGTCATTCCTCCATCTTCCTTTCTGGTTATTAAATATTGTCACTATAGTATTTATTCTCGTTCATAGATTATTTTGATACCTCACAAGCTTGGGTAATATCAGATTTTAAGTTTT
Organism: Magicicada septendecula; assembly: GCA_034769895.1. Lineage (NCBI taxonomy): Eukaryota > Metazoa > Arthropoda > Insecta > Hemiptera > Cicadidae > Magicicada > Magicicada septendecula. The sequence goes on from JAWRYS010001744.1 coordinate 504,227, forward strand.
TACAATTATGTTAATGCTTGTTAATTACATTTCTTTTTATATAATAATGCCTATTACAATATTTTGTGTTATAAATGATCTACAATTTATTCTTGGTGATTCCTTCACCTCAGATTTTCTAAATTCTTACTCAATTTGTTATAATTTTTGTTTGTTTGGTTCTGACAGTTATGTTTTTTTTCTAGGCCTAAGTAGCCATTATAATAATTTACTTATTTCGTTCAAATCACATTTTGGTTCAGCCTATTTGGCCTTACTTTGTTATTTTTATTAGTTGTGTTGTGTTTTGAGTCTGTAGGTGTGTTGTTTATTATTCAATATTGCTTTCCCTATTTCAATCTTAAAAATATAACATTAGGCTTATGGACTGCACATTGCATTCAGCCATATCCTCTTATAACAATAACATGAACACAATTTTTTATAAGTTATTAGAGTTATTGTTTTGATTAAGAAATATCATCACTCACTCCTAACTTATCCTTATTTGCTAATTTTTTAGTTTATAACACATATTATTTGTGTTGTGATAAACAACATCACTTGTTATTAAATTAATAATAGTCCTTTATAAATTAGGTATCTTTGTTAGTTTTTTGACTTCTCAATCTCTAAACAATTTTTATATTCCCTCCATGGTAACACCTTCAATTTATTCTATTCTGGAATCCTCCCTTATTACTTACTACTGGCTATAATTAAACTTAGCTCTATTGAACATCTTTTATAAATAAAAAGTCATCATCACTTCTAGTGTTTACTATACCTTATACTATAATTCACTCTTAATACTATTTATTCATCAGCTATTTATGCACTGTTTATTTCCAACTTTTACCTTACCTTCACTTGTAAATTACTTATTGTTAATTATAACTTCACTAGTGTCACACTTCACTTTGGGGTTCTTACACCTACACTATTGCACTGTATCACTGTTTATATCATTTGTTTGATAGTGGGTGACCCCTATACTTATTTCTCTTTCATGACTTAATCCTAATGACAATTAATACTTAATAACTAATACTTACTAACTAATAACAATTCTAATTTGTGGTTTCTGGTTGCCTTTTTAATGGGTAGTAACCGTTATCTCTCCTTCCTCCTGATAACCCTTGTTTTGGTTTCAATGTTCTTGTTGAGTGCTATTTTACTTATTTTGGTGAACCATTCTTGGTTTTCACTTTTGCTTGTCTCCCTCCTTCTTCATTTTCCTTGTTTGTTTAATATATTAGGTCTTTTCAACCGTTTCTTTGGACATTTTTGGGGTCATTTAAACCCATAAACTTGTTTCCTTGTGGTTTAGGTTTATTATTTTCTCATTCTCGTTGTTTATTTGTGGTTCCCTTCTTGTTTGTTTCTTTGATGTTGGGTCAATCATGTCAAAACATTTACGTTTGAATAAGTAGGTTACGTGGTTCCCTTCTTTATGTTTAGGTTGTTGGCTCAATCATGTCAAAATATTTACATTGGAATAAGTAGGTTACGTGGTTCCCTTCTTTATGCTTAGGTTGTTGGCTCAATCATGTCACAATATTTATATTTGAATAAGTAGGTTACGTGGTTCCCTTCTTTATGCTTAGGTTGTTGGCTCAATCACTTGGGTTAGGTTAAAGTCGTCGTATTGTCGTGTTATATTCCTTATTTGTTGTTTAAAATCAATCAGTTTATTTGATAAGAAGTATTTTTACGATTATAAATATATTTTTTATCTCTGGTACGGGGTTGGCTATTTGTGTTGTGACATAATGCCTCTCCTTTAAAATTGATCATTTTGATAAAACACTAGTATAGTTTTTTATGAAATTATCAGTTATAGATAATCTTTTTCCTTTTCTTTCTTGGTTGTTTCTCCATTCTTTGTTTCTCTTCTTACTGAATTCATTCCATTTTATTTGGATCTGTTTTTCTTTTTATTTCCATTGGTGTGTTCTCCCTTATACACAATTTTTTCCCTAACTTTAGTAGCTGGTTTCTCCCATTACTACTCATTTTTCTGAGACCAGAGGCACGTCATCTCTGCTCAGTTTATTTGATTGCTGGACTTTCCAACATTCAATCATAAATACCTTTTTTGTCAACTTGTGACTTAAATTAATAAAAATATACTTTGGGATTGTCCACCTTGTGGTTTGTTTTTAGATCACTTTGGCTTTTTACTCATTCTTCCTTCCGCTGTACCTTTGCTATATACTATCATTTGCTCATACAATTGATTGTTTTTTATTTATTTATATGTTAATTTCATCATTAACTTTTCATTATTCGGTTTTCAATTCTCCTTGTGATCATTTTAATTATCTTAGACATATTCTTTTTTTTTAGTCATTTAGCAAGATTCTGCTTTAGCCATATCTGTATATCGGTTTTATACATAATCTCCCTCTTTTTCTTTGTACCATTTTAGATTTTTTATTTTACTGAATACCTTTGATTTATTATAATTTCAGGTATTTATCTTATCAGTTTTTTGGTCTGATTTTAATTTTGTACATTTCAGTTTGTATTAATTCTTTGTAAGTTAATTTCCTTACACCATACGAATTTTTGTAGCGTATTCCTATTTTGGTACATTTTGGTTTAATTATTTCATATACTTCACACATCAACTTTTTAATAAATTGTAAATTGATTTCACATAGTAGGAATTTATGTAACTCATTCCTTTGTTTTGATATTTTTTATTTTAGGCCTCATAAGTCATCGAAATGTTATTGCAAGTTGTGCTCACATAATTTTTGAATTTTGACATCTGTATTTTATTTACAGTTACTTGTCCTTCCTGATGACATATGGCCGTACATTTTATTATATATAATTTTATTTTGGTATCAATTCAATTCTCACGGTTGTGGATTTATTATATTATCATTTCCATTCCATATTATAGCCTTCTCCTTTTTGTTCGACACTTCGTTATTATGCACCTCTTCTCCTTCAAGTGTATGATAGTCACACTTATTCTGGATGAAGCTCACATATTTTGGTATCAATTCAACTGTCACGGTTGTGGATTTATTATATTATCATTTCCATTCCATATTATAGCCTTCTCCTTTTTGTTCGACACTTCGTTATTATGCACCTCTTCTCCTTCAAGTGTATGATAGTCGCACTTATTCTGGATGAACATATTCCAGTTATTTAGTTTTCTTCATAGAACTTCTTCATCGACACTTGGTTGTACACTCCTTTTACTTTTTTGGTGGTTATATTACTTATCTCGTAAGTATTGTTTCCATTGTCCTTTGTGATGACATATGGACCATTTATTACTATATGTGGGACCTTGTTAATTATAAGTTGATCTACTCCTTTTCTCTTTCCTTCATTATTGCCTTCTCTTTTCTGTTACACTCTTTGTTGTCTTTCTCCTCTTCTCCTTCAAATGTCTGATGGGTGACATTTATTCTGGATAAACGTTATTTTAAGTTTGTTATAGTTTAATTTTTTCTTCTATTCCATTGGGTTGCTTGGCTGGTAACTTGAAGATCCGTCCCTTTTCTTGGTTTGTGGTATCTTCACTTAGTTTACCCATGGTCCATCAGTTCCTCTGCCCTTATGGTTCGGATAACTCTGGAGTGTAGAACTGTTTTCTTACTGGTGAAATAGGTCTCCTCCGTCTTGTACCATAATTCCTCAAGTACCATATGTTCTGTAGTCTTGATGTTTACCGCAAACATTTGATTATTTTGTCCATTAATCAGAGAAGTTAATTGTGCATCTCTCATTAATATTATCTTTGCTTTTTTATTTGGTATTTCCATTTCTGGTGTGCTCCAGTATTTTATTGACCTTGATCTGTTATACTCTGTTTTGTTGTCAGTCATTTCTATTTCTGGCATCTTCCATCCAAGTATTGATTTGTTGAATTTTTCATCCGCTGTTTGGTTCTGAATTCCTTTTATAATTTCCCTCAGAGTCCTCCTACAATCTTTGTACTCTATTAATTTGCTTTGGTAGGTAATGGGCAAATTAAACACATCGATCAGTCCGTTCTTCATCATCTCCATTTCTTCTCTTGTTTTTATTATTTTTCTGTGATGCCTTTTCTCCGTCTTCCTTTCCACGTATTCATCATTTGTTTCGTTGTTATTATTTTCAGGCAGTAATACGCTTTGGTCCTTTTTAAATTCTATCTCCTTACTACCTTCAGAAGTGGTGTCTT